>CM038118.1:21355949-21849053 GCA_001642375.2 Mentha longifolia
TGTAATTGATTATCTTAATCAATTAATCTAAATTATTAACTCGTGGTTAATTAACTTATCTAAAGTTAATTAGTGAAGTCGTGAAATAATTATTCCTCACGAATGTCGGAATTTAATCAAAAGTGGAACGTGATCCATTTAATGATATCTCGGTCTATAATAAATCTCGATTTGGGCTCGTGGATTATTTAATAGCCCTTGGCCCAATTGAGAGGCAAATCCGGCCCACTAGAGGAAAAATCCTCGGCCCGGCTTGTCCCTTGATCCAGCCTGAATCAACCACTCCACAAAACCTGATCCGCGGTTGACCCGACCCGACCTGGGTTACAAAAAGGGGGTCCTAACCCTCTATTCTCTCATCAGACGCGATGCCCTCTTCTCTCTCTCAACTCTCATGATTTTCTGCTACCTTCTTCTTCTTCTCCTTGATTCTCCGGCATCTATTCTGTCATCGGGCACCGCAATTTTTCGAATTGTCGTCGCTCTTTGCGGTTGTCATCGTTCTGCTTTCTCTGGCTTCGGCAGAGTGCTTCCATCAAAGCCCGAAAATCGCAATTTGGGGAAAACACCCCTTCTTCACGATTTCCGGCAAGGGATATTGCTTCCGGTTTCTGGGTGGTGCTCCGCCGCACAGTGAGATAGAGCCAGTTGCAGGGGCATCGTCAGGATTCTCACCATACTTGAATGAACTCGGCTCTTGCCGGTGCATCTGTTTCGGACCGACGGCTCCTCGCTTGTGGCCGACGCAACTCCCGCAGCTTCGGCGGCTCCTCCCTTCATGTCGCCTCAAATTAAAAACCCTGACTGTCCCGGAGTCAGGGGACATTCATCCCAATTTCCCGATTCAAAACGGACGGCAGCGGGGCTGCCGCCGCCGGCAATGGCCAGTGCCATCCCCCCTTTTTTTTTGGAATGATTAAATCTTACTCAATTTAGAAATAGGTTCGATTTGCTTTTTTTTATTTTTATTTTTTACAAAAAACTCTCGCTCTTGTGTTTGGTGGAGTGTGCGGGACTGAATTTTGGGGAAGGAGGGTGAATATAAAGCTAGGATCTTTAGATATGAACTTATTGGGTATGTTAACTTGTGATTGAGTGAGTGTGGTGTTTCAAAGCTTCTAATTTCATACTAAATTTGTTCTCTTCCAAAGATCTCTGCAGATTTTATTTTGGTGCCTAGTTGCAGACTTTAAAACACTCTTGTTTTATCTAACAGCTAATCCATCTCTCTCTCCTCTTTTGTAGGCTGCTGTTGGGAGTGGTGATGGCCATCTTCGGCTGGAATTTGCAACTAAGGGCTGATTCCCTTCCCCTTTTGGCTGTGGACTGTTTAAGCCCTTGTTTATTTGGAAGGTTTCCTACGGATTCTATTGTTCTATTGGCTGCAGCTTTCATTTGTTTTTATGTTGCAGATTTTTGGGTTCATAACTTCCCTTGTCTCTTGTTGAGGCTGGTCACTTCTTCCCTTTTTGTCTTATTAACTGGTTCTCTTTCTTTTGCAGGTGATGCTAGGATGATGCTTGATGTTTTCTGCAGCCAAGCTGGAGTAAAAAGGAGACTGAATTTCTTTCTAGTTTAGTCTTAGGATTTTAATTGGTTTGTTTTTATCCTTTATTAAGGCTGTATATTTGAGATTGTAGAGATTGGAAATGAATGTTGCACTTTGTTTACTAGGCTGACTTGCAACGATAACTCAAGAATTATTTTATTCCAATTCTTTTCATGGTTAATTATGTATGTATATATATATATACATATTCGAACTCTCTTCTTGAGAGCTGTGTTCGGCCATAGTGTAATATTATGGGCTGCCTTCTTCGTATTTTACTTGGGCTCGACCTATGTTATTAATAGTTGGGCTTCGACCCATAATGTATTAATGGGCTTTGTCCGATCTAATTAGCTGATGTGGGCCTTGGCCCAATTAACTAAAATCGAATAGTCGACGACTATCTCTCACTTGAGAAATTCTAATTTCATCATCATTAGCTAATGTGATCAAGCATAATAACGATTCTTTTATTCGATTGCTAATTACTTATTGAAAACTAAATAATATAGAAATCAAGTTGCTACTTGATTCTATTATCATTTCTCAATCGATTACCTCAAGAATTTAATTATAGAAGTCGAGTCGCTACTCGATTCAATTATTGCTCTCTAAGCAATTGTTTTAGAAATCTCGGATACTAAAAGTTGATAATATATATCTCAACTTTCGAGATTTACTAACTAAATTAGTTAAGTGAAATTACGGGGTGTTACATCCTCCCGCCCTTGAAGAAATTTTGTCCCGAAATTTATGTACCTTAGTTAAATAATTCCGGATACTTTTCTTTCATCTTATCTTCAAGCTCCCACGTGGCTTCTTCTTGACTGTGGTGCTTCCATAAAACCTTCACCGAAGTGATGGATTTATTTATGAACTGTTGTACCTTTCTGTCTAATATTGCTTCTGGTCTGTTCTCATAACTTAAATCTGGATTATGTTCTACTTCATCCTGATGGATTACGTGCTTTGAGTCATGCACATATTTCCTAAGTTGTGAAATATGGAAAACGTTGTGCACGTTTCCAAGGCTTGGCGGCAATGCCAGCCTATAGGCTACTGGTCCGATTCTTTCTAAAATTTAGTAAGGTCCGATAAAACGTGGCATCAGTTTTCCTTTGACTCCAAATCTCACTATCCCCTTGGAAGGAGATACTTTCAGAAACACTTTTGTCTCCTACTTCAAACCGAATCTCTATTCGACGATTGTCGGCATAAGATTTCTGTCTATCCTGAGCTTTCTTAATTCTATCTCTGATCTGGCGCACGATCTCGATCATGTCGCTGATCACGTCAGGGCCTAACATCTTTCTCTCACCAACTTCATCCTAATAAAGTGGTTACCTGCACTTTCTTCCATACAACGCTTCATATGGTGCCATATCTATGGTCGCCTGATAGCTATTGTTGTAGGTAAACTCAATCAGTGGTAACACTGGCTCCCAATGACCACCTCGATCAAGTACTACCGTTCTCAACATGTCATCTAGGTTCTGTATGGTCCTTTCTGACTGCCCATCAGTCTGGGGGAAGGCAGAGTACTAAAATTAAATCTAGTTCCAAGTTCTCTCTGCAAGCTCATCCAAAATCTAGAGGTAAATTTTGAATCTCGGTCTGACGTGATCGAGATTGGTACTCCATGAAAGCGTACTATCTCGCGAACATACAACCGAGCTAACTTCTCTGATCCGTACGTTATTGGGATCGGGAGAAAGCGTGCATTTTTTTTTTTTTATATAAGTCCATCTACGATCACCTAGGTAGTTGTATTTCCTCTTCTTCACTTCGGTACTCCTATTAAGGTAATTTTTGCAGGGCCTTCACCTGCTGACAGGCTAGGCATCTTCTAAAGAATGAAGCTACATATCTATCTTTATTCTATCCAATCATAATTTATTTTCAGGTCTTGGTATATCTTCTTGCTACAAGAGTGGACGGTATATGACGTATCGTGAGCTTCGCTTAAAATCTCATCCCTCGCTCCTTACTGGGTGGAATTCAAAGTCTTCTTTCAGCAATAATTGCATTATCTGCCTCCTTAAGCACCTAGTAATTGACGTATCAAGTTGGGTGCTACGGTTAGAGTGACGATGATCCCTTAATTGGGAGATGGATTATAGAGAAAACTGTTAGTTCTCTTGAGTCTAAGATTAATGGCTTCAGTTTCTAATTCATCTTGATGGCCTATTTTGATAGATTAACTAATGGGCTTAGGCCCCATAATCTGTATACTCATTAATGATAAACACTACTTGTTTGCTTAACTAGATAGTCCATTCATATACTTGATCGTTTGTGCAGTTCTTATCTAAGAACCATAGTAATCAAATTGCTATTTGATTCTTTCTAGAAAGTACCACAAGAAAATCATCTTCTTGAAGAAATCTTACCTTGGTTACACTTCTACTCAACTTGCCAAAACTACTAGACACCTACTTGATCATGGGACCCTAATACTAAATTATATCTGGATACTCACGTGAGAAGCAATTTGCTAATTACTTCTACCCAAATAAAGATTTAGGGAATCCTCTCTTTTAGATTCTATTCCAAACGGAATAAGAATGTAACTAACATTCTTTCTGGCAAAGTTTTCATATCAGTGTAACTTAATTACTGGAAGGGTGGTCTCAAATATAACACAACTTCTAAGTTCAGTTCTTGAAACTCCGGGAGAAGTGCTTCTTAGTTGGTCAAGAGAAATGATGGTTTTAACTAAGTTGTGCGATGAAAAACATTTGTCAATATGTTGACTTTGCCCGGGTGGTAGCTGATTCCATGTTCACAGTCTTTCATAGTCATAGTCTCTCTGCTCAAAGAAGTATTTGGACTTTTCTGATTTGTGAAAACCTCACACCGAGCTCAATAGAGGTGGTATCTCCAGGTTTTCAGGGCATGCACAATTGCCGCTAATTAATAGGTCATGTGTTAGGTAATTAAGCTCGCAGAGTTTGAGCTGTCGTGAGGCCTAGGCTGTTACTTTCCATTCTTGCATCAGAACACGTTCTAGTCCGTTCTTGAAGGCACCTGTGTAAACTACGTACTCTTTGTCTAGATCTGGAACTGTCATAATTGGGGTGCTTGTCAATTTTTATTTTAACTGTTGAAAGTTTTGACTCGTAATTACGGAGTCCATGTATTACCGGATTTTGTTTATCAAGAATCACGTTATTGATCTTTATACCTTGGAGGATCCTTCTAGGATTTCCTGGTAAAGACTAGCCAATTCTAAGAAGCTTTGGATTTTGCTTTGGTGTCGATAGCGATTGCTATTTCTGAATTGCTCATACTTTTGCAGGATTCCCTTTAATCCCTTCAGTTGACACGGTGCATTCTAAAGATGTTATTTTCTTAAGTCAACACCCGCACTTGCTGAATTTGGCGTATAGCTTCTCTATTTTTAGAGTTCCTAACACTACTCTCAATTGTTTCTTGTGTTATCTTTCGTTCTTTGAATAGGTTAGCACACCATCTTTGAAAACCAGGGTGAATTTATCTAAATAGGGGTGGAAAACACAAATCATGAGGTCCACGAATACTATTGGTGCGTTGGTCAAACCAAATGGCATGGCTACGAATTCATAGTGGCCATATCTGGTTTGAAAGGTCATCTTAGATATATGCCTGGTCGGTTCTTCAGTTGATGGTGACTCGATCTTAGATCTATCTTAGAAAACACGCTTGCTCTTTTGAGCTAATCAAACAGGTTGTCGATTCTAGGCAATAGACAATTATTCTTGAGGGTTAACTTGTTCAACCCTTGATAGTCTATACATGTTCTCATGGAGCGGTTTTGTTTTTTTCACAAATGTTACAGGCATTCCCCATGGTGATACGCTAGGCCCGATAAAGCTCAAGTCCGGAAAATCTTGGAGTTGCATTCGGTATGGTATCTTGGATATAGGGCTTATCTAAGCTCTAAATCAGTGGTACATCCTATTTTCTATCTAGTGATCCTATTAAGACAGTCGGAAACAACTCCAATAACTCTCATATGACTTCCATGTCTCCCATCTTCCATTTTAGCTTTCGACTCTTGGTTCAGGTGAACAAGGTAGATTGGGTAACCTCTCCTTATCACGGTTATTGCTTTTATTGCATAGATGACCAATTTTCACCAACCTTTAGTGTTTTCGTGGGAAGTCGTAGGCTCTTTACTTGGCATTCTAATGGGAGTTCTGTATTTTCTTACAGAGGATGGTGGCATAGTTTTCAACTAGCCAGTCCATTCTTAGGATTCTATGCACCTTCTCCACAGGTATGTTGTGGAGATGGTTCTTTAGAAATTACTGTGAACATATGTTTGATTCTAGATTCCCCACATGTGAGGTAATTATTATATCTGTCTCTATTTGTTCTGTTCCTAACTTAGGTTACCTACGCGTGCTTTTGCTATAATGGAAAGTGAAGCACTGTTTATCAAACATGTTTATTGCAGGTGTAACGAGGGGTTGGCTCATACCTACCAAGTTTTCTTGGCCCTTTGCGAATTCCTCCTGCCTCATCGCATAGGCATTCACCTTCTATCGTCGCTTGTTCCCAAAGCATTCTTAGCTCTGAGGTGGGAGTCGGGGTGGTGGTAGGGAAAACTATCGTGGTGTTTTGGGTTGTTCTCCACTGAGAAAAAAACAACCGAACTGGGAGAATCTAGGTGGCGGTCATAGAATCTCTAATTCACCATTATTTTCTACTTCTCCTCATTTTACTTGTGATCTTCTCTTTTACTATCATAATGTGATTATGTTTCACTTTCCATTCTGTGGAAACTTAACTTGGGCATAATATTTTCCTCCATTTGTACTTTTCTTGACACCTTGATTTGCATAAGGTTCTCGATGATCTTGTAAATTTTTACACTATTACTGTCCTTGATCAATGCCCTCTAGGGCTCATTATTCCCCACCGAGAAATTCTCGGTCTCTTTTCTTAATATAGGGTGGCTACCCTCCTCTCATATTACATCATACTTTATTTCTAAGTTTTGATACTTATCATGCTTGTCGTATCTAAATGTTTCTTCTTCTTTGGTGGTTTAGGTGTTGGCGTATGTCCTCATTTCTTGAGAACGCCTTACTATTCTCACTTTACTTCTATTATAGAGAATAAAATGAATTCTATTTTGGCTTGAATGGACATTCTTACAGGTTCTTCTCCCTTGAAATAATGGATCTTAACTAGACTAAATCTTCTGATCATACGTTATCGCATTTTCTCTACTAGTGCTGTGGATTCTAATTTGCCGATCATCATCGGTCTTCTCACCCAGACTAGAAGCTTCCTCGTATGGCAGCCTGATACCATTACTTATGAGGAATTAAACTTCAATAGGTGTTTTTTAGTTCATCTGCTTACTCGATCTAGTTCAATCCTTATTCTAATGCTACTGATTTAAAGAACTTTTCTATTTCATGAGTATGTCGCCTTCCATTCCTTGAACTAAACAGTTTCTTACTGTTAATTGGTCTTGCACCACCAAACAAACAAACTTATGAGCTCCATTAGTTTACGTGCTACATATATCAATAAAACTGCTCCCCATCGTGATATGGGTCATAACACTTGTATTCGGCTCTTTCACTTCTTCATTGGGTCCCTAGGATCCTCTTAGGTTCCCTAAGGTTCTTTACAACTCCATATCAACTTAAATCGCTTGTTGATATTTCTTATTTATCTGTGTACCCTTGGTCTATCTTCTTTTAGACACTAGGTCTTAACCCTTCTATTCTAGGTCTTAATTTCTTATTCATTCAATCTGTCCACAAACCTATGGCATTCCCAAGCAGCTTTATGCTTCTTGTCATACCATGAACTTCCAAATGGACTAATTTCTTCATTATCTTTGGTGTCAAAAGAAAGGTAATACGTTCGGAGTGAAATAATTTGACACTAGAAGAAATTTCAATAGGGAGAACATGTCAATTCTGCCATGACGTTCAATCAAGTGGTTTTCTCAATAATTTATCAGACCAGGGTGGAAAGTATAGTCAGAGGGTAGAAATAAAATGACAAAGGGTTGAAAGAGAGAGACCCTCTTGCCGATACCCATCCGAATTCTGGTCTATGAATGATCCTACTGAGAATGAGATTATGTAGAGTGGCCAGTTCCACATAAACACCTCCTCAGCATGAATCTGTCTGCCGTACTTTGGTGGCTTAATCAAAGGGCAATGAAAATGAATTCTCAAGGTTTGACAACTTTCATTTCAGTTCAAAAACTTTCCCACTTGATATTCTCTAAAGAAAAGACTTTATTGGCTTCAAGGGGTTAAAAAGGGTACATGCCACATCATGAGGCATTTGTACGCAAGTTTTTCCTTTAAATTACTGACTTTCTAATTTCGTTAATTCTCAACACTCACTAATCCTTAATGTAGGAGATTGATATTTTCTCTTATTTCTTATAAGAGACTAAATTGGTGATAGGTCACGTCATCGTTGTTGACGACACATAAGTGTGAGTAGTATGCTACCTTGTATGTAGTCCCAACTGTATGTTTTCATCTTTTAATTTATTTCCTTTTTCAAGCACGTTTCGACAGTCACTATGGTTGGAAAGTCTAACAGAGTAGGATGCTAAAGCATCCCGGATATGGCTTATCCGTCTTAAAAGAAGAATTCTTCTTCAGATATCTATTTCTCATAACAGTTGCAACTTAGGCTGCGACATTCTAATGATTTGGTTATTTACTCTAAGGGCCTGTTTGGTATCCATATACTAGTATATCAGGTATCAGATATGGGTATGAGAGGCTATGGGTATGAGATATCAGGTAAGGGTATGAGATTGATATCTTCCGATATCAGATATCAAATCTTGTTTTTTTTATAATAAAAGTTAACTAATAATAATAATAATAATAATAATATTAATATTATTATTATTATTATTATTATTATTATTATTATAAGTTAATTTTGTACTTTATTTCTTCTTTCTTTATCTTCTTTTTTCTTCATATGTTCTTTTTCTTTGTTCCAAACTTACAATTCTTAACTAAAAACAATCAAAGACATTAACAAATCCATAAAAATAATAGTAAGTTATGCAAAAGCTATAAAAAATTTACACCTTTAAAATGACTTGCAATCACAAGCAAAAAAGCTATTTTCATCACATTTGGAAAAAATGTGTCAAATCAATTTTCTTCTTTTAGCTACCCTTTCCCATTTACTACAATAATAATTACGCAAAAAAAAAAAAAAAAAAAAAAAAAAACCAATTAATATAGCACCATCCCAACAAGAAATCCCAAAACACCTATTTGCTTGAAAATAAAATTTCAGCCTCATTACGTTAAACAATTTGCAAAACAAAGGGAAATATGATTCGCAAATTTAAATGTACAGTTTCAAATTGAGGGAAAATAAAATTGAAACAAGGGAAGAAGAAAAACCTCAAATTTCCACTTTGAAAAAAAAAGTTTTTTTATTTTTTATTTTTTATTTATTTTTATTTTTATTTTTATGATGAGCGACAAATCGTGAAGTTCTTGAAAAAAATGGAGCAACGTCGAAGAAATTGGGAGAGGAGAAGCAAAAAAGAAATATAAAGTTTCTGTGAAGAAAGAGTGATACTGGTGGTGAAAATAGTATATCTAGGAATGTTAAAAGTGGGAAATGGGTATATCAAAGATATCAATTGAATTTTCATATACTGATATACCAAACACATGGTATGGGTATGGGTCATTTTGATACCCATACCTGATATATGTATATGGATACCAAACGGCCCTAAGTGGCACTACGCCCTGATTCTCATTGCTATAATGTAGTCTGATCGTGATTATAACTCAACTTACTTTCTTTCTTATTCTATTCTCATAACTGCTGGCGTTTGAGCTTAACTCATCTTTCTTTCCTTTATTAGATTATTCTTTTCTTTCCAAGTATGCAGTGACACACTTGAAATTGAAGTGGACTTTTTATTTTGCCACAATGTATTTTAATCTGATTATACCAGTGAGGTATGCTAAAGTTGAAGGCATTAGCAGCCTTGTTTAAACGGTTACCTTGGCGGACGTTTGACTTTCATCTCGATCCTCGTGATACTTCTCGTATCTACTCTTCTGGCATCTTGCCTTACTCCTCATCTTCTTCATCGCTTGACTGGAGAAGAAAGGAACTTTGTTCCAATCTTAATTTAAGCTTACTTACTTGAAGTAAGTGTCTAAAGCAACTATGTTCTCTAGAGAAGTTCACTTTTCTTTCTAGGTGATCTAAGAACTAGTTTCTACTAAGTTCTTGCAATTAAAAGGGGATTTCAACTTTTAATCAATTGAAAAAAGAAATTTCTCTTTTCCTCATTGCGCATGATGTGTTGGAGTGCCGAGTTTTTGTCAAAGGACTCTATTTAGTCTAGCGATTCAAGTCTAGACTATACTTTGAAGAAGACTCTTGGGTTTCAGAGTAAACCTCGCTCTGATACCACTCTATCACGACCGCACTTTGCTAATCGATAGCTAAGCTCGGTAATTCATGACTGTGGTTGGAAATTAACGAATAAAATAAGAAGGGTTACATTTCTGGACTTTGACTCAATTCTATTATTGAAACAGACTCCAATAAACGAACATAATGGACTACTAAAGTGTGAGGCTTCTTGTCATGATTCTGACTTGAGTTACAACTATATCGAAAGGATTCAAAAATATCAGAGTGTACGCAGCAGAAATGTGTTTAAGAATACATGTATGAGGACATGTATTACCAAGAGTAATCTTCAACTAATACTACTCGCTAACTTTGAAAAAAGCATCGCCGGTCACTCTCCCTTCATCAAGCTCAACCTGCACATTGGAAATAATATACAGGGCGTGAGTACAAAGTACTCAGTGGACACACGCCCAAAACATTTTATTGTCAAGTCATTCATAGTGAAGCATAGGGTTTTATTGAAAGGCCTATGTTCACAAAAAAATTGAGTTATCTTAAAAGCGTCTACGCAGACTAAGTTCTGTAGTAATCTACCATATCTGAGTTTGTTGTGCCCGAGGAGTTGGCCACCTCACTCAGTCACGTGATCGGTCACTATCTGGAATGACACGATCGATGTGTACACTAGTCCGAGAATGATAGCTCATCATTCAAGGACCCAAATTCGATTCATGAATTGGCATTTCGCCATTTAACAGATAGGCATCATACAAAAACTGAAAATATTTATGGCATGACAATACTTTTAAAGAGCTACTGATCTAATAAAACACGCTTTGTTTTATAGAAAGCCCACCTCGTTGTTTTTCTTTACTGCAATGAGACTTGATCTCTATTTCTGCTACTGTCCCTCCTTCGTGTACCATTCGATTAAAAATCGAGGTAAGATTCGTCTTCTAACGACTGAAATCTTATTTAAGATTTTAGTTTCAATTCTGATCGGAGGTTATTCTTAAATCCAGTAACATGGTTACTGTTATCTAAGCTCGAGTTATAAATCTCGTTATGTGAACGGTTCATGAGATTTTTATCAATAAATCAATCTTTGATTTATTGAGAAATTAGACTAATATAATTCTAAGTGTGTAATTGATTATCTTAATCAATTAATCTAAATTATTAACTCGTGGTTAATTAACTTATCTAAAGTTAATTAGTGAATTCGTGAAATAATTATTCCTCACGAATGTCGGAATTTAAGCGAAAGTGGAACGTGATCCATTTAATGATATCTCGATCTATAATAAATCTCGATTTGCGCTCGTGGATTATTTAATAGCCCTTGGCCCAATTGAGAGGCAAATCCGGCCCACTAGAGGAACAATCCTCGGCCCGGCTTGTCCCTTGATCCAGCCTGAATCCACCACTCCACAAAACCCGATCCGCGGTTGACCCGACCCGACCCGGGTTACAAAAAGGGGGTCCTAACCCTCTATTCTCTCATCAGACGCGATGCCCTCTTCTCTCTCTCAACTCTCGCGATTTTCTGCTACCTTCTTCTTCTTCTCCTTGATTCTCCGGCATCTACTCTGTCATCGGGCACCGCAATTTTTTGAATCGTCATCGCTCTTTGCGGTGTCATCATTCTGCTTTCTCTGGCTTCGGCAGAGTGCTTCCATCGAAGCCCTAAAATCGCGATTTGGAAAAAACGCCCCTTCTTCACGATTTCCGGAGAGGGATATTGCTTCCGGTTTCCGGGTGGTGCTCCGCCGCACGGTGAGATGGAACCGGCTGCAGGGGCATCGTCAGGATTCTCACCACACTTGAATGAACTCGGCTCTTGCCGGTGCATCTATTTCGGACCGACGGCTCCTCGCTTGTGGCAGACGCAACTCCCACAGCTTCGGCAGCTCCTCCCTTCGTGTCGCCTCAAATTTAAAACCCTGACTGTCCCGGAGTCACATTCATCCCGATTTTCCTATTCAAAACGGACGGCAGCGGGGCTGCCGCCGCCGGCAATGGCCACTGCCATCCCCCTGTTTTTTTTTGGAATGATTAAATCTTACTCGATTTAGAAATAGGTTCGATTTGTTTTTTTTTTTTTTTTTTTTACAAAAGCTAACTCTCGGTCTTTCTTCTTGCTGCAGGTTCGGGCATCGATGACGGAGATGGCCGTGGCTTCTTTCCAATCCGGTTCTTTGCCGTCGAGGCCTCACGCCTCGACGGAGGTTCGATGCTCCTACTCTCATTCTCTTCTTACTCTTATATTTATTTCTTAACCTCATCATCAATGAATTGTGTGTTTACTGTACTTCGCTTCAACCTAAGTTCTGGGTTTTGGGTTGAGGTTTCATGTTCTTAAGTTCATGCTTGGGATAGTACTCATGCTTGTAGTAGTAAAATATACTCCCTCCGTCCTGTCGAAATGGCCTTGTTTTCCTTTTCGGGCCGTCCCAACGAAATGACCTTGTTTCCTAAAAAGAAAATAATTAGTGTATTAAAATAATTAATTAATGCATAAAAAAATTAATTAATGACTTTGTTTTCCTTGAAATATTTATTTAATATTAAATATATTTATAAAAAATTCAAAACTTTAATTATCAAACACACTTTACGAATTAAACACTCTCTCCTTAAATCCCGTGCCGAAAAGAAATCAAGTCATTTCAGCGGGACGGAGGGAGTATATAATGCTCTAAATTTCTTTGCTTATTTTTAAGAACGTGCTTTGGTTGAGGTATTTTACTCTTTTAAAGTTGTACTTATTAAATGGTTGAGACTCTCTCTAGTCTAGAGGTTAAGTATTCAGAATTTATATGCTCATCAAGGTGTTATGGTTCGAATAGAAGCATGCTTGTGTTTAATCATGTGTTGAAGATTATCTAAATCATGCTTGGGCTTAGGAGTAGAGGGTTGTTGAAATACCTTGAAGAAATGGTAGAATGAGAGGTTAGGGGTTGTTTTAGCTTGGAAACGGTTTTTGCCTTCTCCTTCCTTTGCTGCTAGTGCTTCCATTCTCACTCTTTGCACACCCGGTTCTCTCTATTTTCTGTTTGTGTTTGGTGGAGTGTGTGGGACTGAATTTTGGGGAAGGAGGGTGAATATAAAGCTAGGATCTTTAGATTTGAACTTATTGGGTATGTGGACTTGTGATTGAGGAATGTGGTGTTTCAAAGCTTCTAATTTCATACTAAATTTGTTCTCTTCCAAAGATCTCTGTAGATTTTATTTTGGTGCCTAGTTGCAGACTTTAAAACACTCTTGTTTTATCTAACAGTTGATCCATCTCTCTCCTCTTTTGCAGGCTGCTGTTGGGAGTGGTGTTGGCCATCTTCGGCTGGAATCTGCAGCTAAGGGCCGATTCCCTTCCCCTTTTGGCTGTGGACTGTTTAAGCCCTTGTTTTATTTGGAAGGTTTCCTACGGATTCTTTTGTTCTATTGGCTGCAGCTTTCATTTGTTTTTATGCTGCAGATTTTTGGGTTCCTAACTTCCCTTGTCTCTTATTGAGGCTGGTCACTTCTTCCCTTTTTGTCTTATTAACTGGTTCTCTTTCTTTTGCAGGTGAAGCTAGGATGATGCTTGCTGTTTTCTGCAGCCAAGTTGGAGTAAAAAGGAGGCTGACTTTCTTTCTAGTTTAGTCTTAGGATTTTAATTGGTTTGTTGTTTTTATCCTTTGTATTAAGGCTGTATATTTGAGATTATAGAGATTGGAAATGAATGTTGCACTTTGTTTACTAGGCTGACTTGCAACGATAGCTCAAGAATTGTTTTATTCCAATTCTTTTCTTGGTTAATTATGTATGTATATATATATATATATATACATATTCGAACTCTCTTCTTGAGAGCCGTGTTCGGCCATAGTGTAATATTATGGGCTGCCTTCTTCGTATTTTACTTGGGCTCGACCTAAGTTATTAATAGTTGGGCTTCGACCCATAATGTATTAATGGGCTTTGTCCGATCTAATTAGCTGATGTGGGCCTTGGCCCAATTAACTAAGATCGAATAGTCGACGACTATCTCTTACTTGAGAAATTCTAATTTGATCATCATTAGCTAATGTGATCGAGCATAATAACGATTCTTTTATTCGATTGCTAATTACTTATTGAAAACTAAATAATATAGAAATCAAGTTGATACTTGATTCTATTATCACTTCTCAATCGATTACCTGAAGAATTTAATTATAGAAGTCAAGTCGCTACTCGATTCAATTATTGCTCTCTAAGCAATTGTTTTAGAAATCTCGAATACTAAAAGTTGATAATATATATCTCAACTTTCGAGATTTACTAACTAAATTAGTTAAGTGAAATTACGGGGTATTACAATAAATCTGCCCAGCACAACGAATAATATTCATATTCGCCATTGTTTGTAATGAAAGATTTTTACAGTTGTTATGATCAAGTGATAAAAAGAAATTGACAATCATCTTTCGTAGACAGCTTGTGAAGTAAATTTGAATACCAATGTTGCAGGAAAAATGTGCACCATTTAAGCTATTTCTTCTTTTATCATGGGAAATTCATCAATTGCTGATTATGAGACTTTTTAAAGTCTTGGCCTCCCCATTTTCGCATGCGCTTTGAAGTTTGCTCAACCTGCCAGCAAATTTTCTCAATAAGGCAAGTTTGGCAAAGTATCTTAAGAATTAAAAAATAAAAGTTTAGGAAACAATATGTGTTCTTGACCGCAATGTAGTATTCTTTCCATCCCGTTTTTCTTGGCGCATTTCTACCGTCAAGAAAAACGGGACGGAAGGAGTAATTAGTTAGGACGTGAAATATCCGAATGAATAAAAGTGTGAGGAATATAAAATTCTAGGAGGCATTATTGATTGACAAAGACTTGTATGAGTCCGGCCGCACAGTGTGGCCAAAAGCCTTCAAAGCAAAATAAACTACCTGACCCAATTAATCTACTTGGCCCACAACCCAAAAAGAAAGCCCCATAAACATATTCAATTGATCTTAATGTGAGTTCGAGTTGATACAAGTGTTTCCCTGATTTATTTATTTTCCTAGCCAACATAAGAAAAGAAATACTTAAAAACTCAGTCTTGTATTTGGTTTTCCAGATATAGTGGAACTTTAATTTATTTATTTTTTTAATTTATTACGTACGATAATATATATATGTATATATATATATATATAGGAGGGAGATCATGTAGAAATGATTCCCTATGTGTTAACTAAAAATGAATGTAGGACGTTCATTTAGATAGATCTACGGTCTGGATTAATGATGATATTTTAACTAATAATGGTATATTAGTTTCAATTTTACAAATTTTTAACTGCAGAACTGCCGTCCTTTATCTATGGATTCAAAGTATGTTTAATTTAATTCATTTAATTTTGTGTTAATTTTATATAGAAACTCAAAATTATGTATTTACTTATTAATTCGTTGATTTTTATTCTATTTATCCTTTTTTTCTTCTTTCATTTGGCATGTCATGTTTAATCTTTTATGTCGCTGCTCATTAGAATATTTTTTTATTGCATATTATAAATAGTTTATCTTTGTCGTTGCTTATTAGACTATATTTGTTAATTGCTTATTAAAACACCTTTTATTGCATACAATGCAATGCAATGCATCAATAGGTTGGTTTGATTTTGTTGATTATGTATGTGTTAAGTTTTAATTCTCTTATTGCATATTATCTCATAAATCATTGTATATTATCTTATAAAGCATTGCATAGATATCCAATATAATATATTTAAAAAAAACTATGTATTATTTCGTTGTTTCTTTCTACATATATCATTGCATATTATTCTATAAATCATTGCATATATTGCATTATATTATTATATAAATCATTGAATAGATATTAGTCTATTCCGTAAGAAAAAAAAAGATATTTGTCTATATATTTTTTTTTGAAACCATGCCTATATATATTTTTAAAAACCTTGTATTGTTTTGTTGTTTCTTTCTACATGTATCATTGCATATTATATCTTTTTATTTTTTTTACGTATAATTATAGATGTATATATAATTTGGTTATTATAGAATATTGAGAATATATGAAAACAATTTCCCATCTCTAGGGATGGTAATTCGGTAAGGGTCGGGTACCCGTCCCGAATTTTTCGAGTACCTGAACGCGAAAATCTTAAAATTTACTATCCGAACCCGAAAGTATTTTCGGGTACCCAAATACCCGTTCGGGTATCCCATTCGGGTATCCGGATACCCGAAAAAACCCAAAAATATAAAAGGAAAAAAACATATTTTATTTTTTTATATTTTTTTTCTATTCTAAATAATGCATATCAATAGTTTATGAGGATATTATGTAGACAATTGCATAATTGATAAAACATCAAATGAAGAAATGAGAAATGAGAGTCGTGGCTGAAGTCTAAGTGTTAAATTGTTAAGTTAATTATTCATTATTAATTATTTTATTTATTAACTCTATTATTTATTTATTTTATAATTAATTTAAATATAAATTTTGGGATTTCGGGATTTTTTTTTTCAGGTTTGGGTATACCCGATACCCGAAACTTTTAAATATCACTACCTGATCCCGAACCCGAATTTATCGAGTTCGGGTTCCCAAAAACTCGTTCGGGCTCGGGTATTTTTGTCCCTACCCAAAAACCTAAACCCAAATTATAATCCCTACCCATCTCCTAATTACTCGCCTATTATATTGGGGAATGTAGTCTATGTAGTAATGTGTAGATAATGGTAAAATAACTTACCTAATTAGTCCCCTATAATGTTGCCGAGCAATAACTCCTAGCATAATCTTAACCCTATAATTTTTAAAATCAATGATGTAGATTTATTTCTAGTTCTATATAACCCACCCCTATATATATATATATATATATATATATATATATATATATATATATATATATATATATATATATATATATATATATATATATATATATATATATATATATATATATATATATATATATATATATGTAGTAGATCATATGAAAACTAATTATTACGTGAAACCTACAACCCATCATAAAATATTGCATTTTATGCATAAAATAATGCATTTTGTACATAAAATATTGCATAATAAAATATATTATTTTATATTATTTTTATGCATATAATGCATCATCATGAGAATGCAACATTTTATGATAAAAATGCAACACTTTTGTACATAAAATGTAATATTTTATGATGGGTTGCAGGTTTCACGTAATAATTAGTTTTCACCATAACTCATCCCTATATATATATATATATAATAAAATAGTAGACAAAAAAATACTTCAAAATTATATTTTAAAACGCGTACTAGGTTTCGGTGGAAAAACGTGTCAAATAGTAAATGGGACTACTTATGTAGGTTGGAGGTAGTATTTGGCTAAGGAGGAATGCCCCAATGCGCATCATTAGCACGTTTAATGTGCTTACAAATAACATGAAAATAATATAAATAAATAAACTGATAAACATGTTACCAAAAAATTAAATCCTACTAAAAAAATTAAATCTTACTAAAAAAAATTAATACCTAAATGGAAAAATTACCGACATGACACTGCCACATTAGCGATGGACACATTAAATGTGCCACGGTGAGCGGTAGATCTAATCTACACAAATAAAATTGTAAAAATATAGAATATATAATAATTATAATTCATGAAATTGAGTGTTTCCCTCTGTTTTTTTAACTTGGAAAATACTTCGAGGTACTATCGAGATCAAGGAAGAGTCAAGGAAAAAGAGAACGAACTTGTTTTATATTTGGATAATTTTTTAAATTAGAATGAATTTTTTTTCCCTAAAAAGCCCTTTTCCTCACCTCTAGTTCATGATAATATTTTCATGGGTGTTTGGACTTTGGAGTCATAAATGTTTGCACATGTTAAGTCATTGTTTCACCTTAAAAAAAAACATAGATAAAAGAAATGGGGACTACGCATGCATAATGCGATAAAAAATTTCATTACTTTTTTATCTCTTCATTTTCTTATCAAACTAAAAAATTCCCCGGTCTAATTTCTGCCACTTAATATATCTCATGTGAAACATGAAAAAATTGGACAAATTATAATTGTGCCAATTATTGCGAAGATAAATGTGCAGGAGGAATAAATAAATTAAAAAGAAAACTGACCTCTTTATTCCAATTAGTTTTATAAAGAACCAGCAAGAGAAGCAAGGTTTGTAAACCCACTCCTGCTATCATCCCTCCCCACAGTCCCTGTCAAGATATTAAATGATAATATGATAGGATATATATATATACTTGGCATTATTCATTGATATGATTGAAATTAAAGATGACATAATTTATTTAATTAAAGACATGATTTCAACTAGAATCTTACCACGACTCCCATATTGGCGACATAACCGAGAAGATATCCCAAGGGCAGGCCAAATACATAATAACATGCCAAGTTTATGTAAGCTACGAGTGCTTGCCATCCTCCTCCTATCGCCACACCTGCACATCACACATATATAAAATTCAAAAACACTTGCATATTTTTCCATATATATGGCACAGATATGTATAATTGAAAATATAGATAAGAGATGCATGCATGGATGCCTGAAATAACAGGCTGAATACTATTGAGAAGCATGGTGACCCCTAGAAGGGGTGAGAGGCGAGCCACGGCCCCTTGCATATCTTCACTACTGGTAAAGATGATAGAAATGTGGTTTCTAGCTGCAAGAACTACCATCATGCATACTATCCCTATCGCCACCGACTGCAACAGCGTCGCGTACACTGAATATCTTGCTGCTCTTGGGTGTCCCATGCCCAGCTCATTCGACACCCGAACACTGTATGCATTACATAAATAGTGTAAGAAATAAGAAATGATCATGCAAGTTAATAATTTTATGATATACAATCTAGATCTAGATTAATAAATGCATTATAATAGTACTGATAATTTATTCCCGATTATAAAAAAAAAAAAAAGTTACTGATAATCTATCATGTATTATGGAGTGAACATAAAGTGCAGCACTTTTATATTTTTATTTTTTTAACGCTAAATTAAACCTATCCCAAATGAAATACTGGTATTTAATTGTTACCTTATAGCTGCATTGATTCCTATGAACACCATCGTTTGCCACCCATCAACATTCATGCTGAACTTTGCAAAACCAAACAACTATTTAACAATATTGATTCTATGTAGAAATCAAAATTAAGAAGCAATTAATTAATCTGAACATGCAGTTGATTCCTTATGGATTTAAGCTGACCATATAGAAAGTGAACCAATGGCAGTGACAGCATTATCAAGATTCCCAGTAAGAACAATGATGCTCATTATATACCAAACCTCCAAGCACAGCATAACCGCAGAAGCCAAAGACAGCCTCACGAAACCCCAAATCTCGTGAAACGCACCCCACGAAAACCCTCTCCACCCATCCTTACACCAAACCACCACATAAACAAACTGGGCGATCGCAGTGCCCCAGCCGGCAAGGTCGAAGGCTACAGCCGCTCCGGTCGTACCCCATCCCAACACGTACACGAAGAGCCAGCACATAAGGACCTGCGAAGCCAGAGCACATGCAGCAATCAACGCAAGCACGGATACTTTGCTCTGGGCTTGCAGGAACTTCTGAGTGGGAAAGGTGATGGCCAGAGAGCAGAGCTGAGGGAGAATCATGAGCGTGTAAGCTCCGGCCGGAGTGGCGATTTCGTCGTCTTGGCCGAGTAATTTGAGGATGGGAGTGGCGAGTATGTAGAGAGGAGAGAGGAGGGCGCAAGTGGCTAAGAGAATGATGATGGATCTTTGCATGTAAATTCCCAGCATCTCTACTTCTCCTGCGCCAAATGCTTGACCACATAGAGTTTCAAGGGCGCTTCCCATCCCGAGCTGCGTACGTACAAAATATATAATTTGCATGTCAAAATCCTTTTCAAGATAAATCTTTGACTACATGAAACCGACTAAGTAGTTCAAGAGCATCGCAAAGGATTTCCTTTTGATGCTGCAGTAGGTTTATCTTATTGTATCTTTGAATTTGTTCAAACTTAATTTCCTTTGGAGTTGAAGAGATACAGAAAATTAAAGAAGTACTTCTATTTAGTTCTCTGCCTTCCGTTGAGTAAAAAAATCTGATCATATAAAATTTCATAGCTAATTCATATGAATATGTGATTCCGTTTCTCTTCGGTAAGAGACGAAAAAGAAGAGATAAGAATACTCTTCTGTCATTTTATTATTTCATACATTAATGTATTAACAAATGGGATAAGAACAGTAGGACGGAGTTAGTACTATTTTTTTTATCTATTTTTACTTGTTTTAGTATAATAGGTGGCTTTCTCTGTTTATGATGATTTATTTTTTCATGGATAACCATTTTCTCACTTGTTCACTCAAATTTATCATAATATTTTTGTCGGAGTTTAGAGTGAAAATGTGTTTCCTCATGTAATAGATCAACCGCAGCCCTTAAAGCAGTAATAGCTGAACAGCATATGTCTCATTCTAATAAAACTAATTTAAATGAGATTGAATCTATCGGAATATTCAAATAACTCTATTGAAAATTTAGAATGAGACGGAAGAAGTATTAAACTTTTTATAAAAATACCAATGAAAGAATGCATCTAATAAAGATGAATACTTCTCTCTACTCACTGTAAACACTGTTAATATATTCACGATTGGACAGTGTCACATATTAAGTAATATACTATAAGGGGCAACCCTTAAAATAACCACTTTGATATAGAAAACCAAAAAACTAGCCAAAAAAAAAACCCAATAACTAGTCGCTCTTACCAAATTACCCTTACATGAATACATGACTCGTATATTTGAATACATGACTCGTGACTCGTGTATTTGAATACGTGACTCGTGTATTCGTGAAATACAAAATAAATGAATTGAAGACAGATATAAACAATACACGAATACAAGAACACACAAATACATGACTCATGTATTCATGAAATTAACTCTTGTATTCATGAAATCTAAACAAATAATTGAAAACAGATCTGGCGGCCATGGATACACAAATTCAGAAAAAATAAAAACTCCAACTATTACATTACCTATCTATTCATCTATTCATGAAATCAAAAAAAAATAAAAAATAAAAATAAAAAATAAAAAAGAAAAAACAATAACATATGCATCAATTCGTGTATTATAGATCTGTTAGTGTAATACCAAAATCATTAATAAAAATAATAGAAAATCATTTCATGATTAAAGATGTAGCGACGGCGATGTCGGGAGATGGATCGAGGTCGGACAACAAATTAGCAATATACCATTACATGACTCGTGCTTTCTCGAACAAGCTCGTCGTGTATTGAAGATAGAGAGGAGGAGGAGGGGGCGGCGGCACATCAGCGGGCGGGCAGCAAATTCAGCAGCTGGAGGCGAGGCCGGGCGGTAGATATATTGGAGAAGAGAGACGACGCCAGTTTTATGTATTTTTAATTTGTGTATTATTTTTCATGCTCGTGAATCAAATAAGCAGAGAAGGAGCCGGCGTGCGTGGGCTCGTCGGAGTGGACCTGTCTCCGGTGGGTTTGAAGAAACAAAGAAGAGGGCGTGTGAGAAAGATGTCGTCGTTTCACAGATTGAAGGAGTGAGGAATTGGGGGTAGGCGGCGTGCGTGTGTAACTAAGGGTTTTGTGTTTATTTTTTTTTAATTCTAATTTTCATTAAGGGTAAACTAGACAATTAACATAAAAAGTGGATAATATTTGTATTTTTTATATGAGTGATTAGTATTTTAGTTTATTATATCAAAATGACTACTTTTAGGGATTAACCCTATACTATAAATTACTTCATCCGTCTCAAGTATTCTGACACTCTTTCCTTATTAGGCCGTCTCAAGTATTCTAGCACCTTTACTTTTTGGGAAATAATTAGCTAATTAAAAGTACAATTAGTAAATCCCTTATTACACTTAACATTATCTAATTAAATCTCATTATCCACTCACCTCTCAGCACGTATCCCAATATCATTTAAATCCTAAAAGTTTAAACTATTATAACTTTGTCGTTTAACCACATCACATCCCTATACACATTACTCTTTACGCACTAAATACTCCCGTCTTAAGTTTCGTGCCGAAAAAAAAAAGTGTCATAATACTTGAGAAGGAGGGATTAATATTTAGACTGCCCACAACGCGCCGGGATCGCTCCGCGCGCCGCCGCGGGCGATCCCGGGACCGATCACGATGCCGCGTTGTCGGCGTGGTGAGCGATGCTCCCCTGTTCGCTGCTCCGCTTCGAGATCGGTCGCCTGCTGACGTCATTATGACGTCAGCAATGCAATTTTATTTTTTTTTATAAATGCCGGCCAAAAATAAAAATAAAATAAAATAAATAAATAAAAATTAATTTGTAACTATCTGTTGGGCTAGCCGTTGGCTCCCAACGGCTACTCCCAAAATCCCCTATTAAATATGAGATGATGTTGCTCTTCTTCTTCACCAATTTCTTCTCTAATTTTCTTCTACTTTTGTTTCAATTTTTTCTCCAATTTTCAATTTATACACCACTTTTTTGTTATTATTCAATCAAAAAAAAAATATCGGATCCAATGGAGAACGAGTTCAACACGTGGTACGGGAAATATGCCGACAATTACGGAGCACCGGCGCCGACGCCACCTCCTATCCCGGATGAAGCTCCCACTCCGCCTCCGGTCCTCGGTTTCGGCGCTTACGTGGCTCCACCTTTGTTTGGGGGCTACTCTTCCGGATCCTATCGGCCCTTTCCGCCGTATTTTCAACACTTTGCAACGCAAGGCTTGGAGACGATGAACCTATCCGCCTCCTTCGAGAGTGTATCCAACGTCCCCGCTCCTTCACCGTCAAAAGGAAAGGTGAAGGCGAAAGCGAAGCCCAAGGCGAAATCAAAGGCCAATCAAGATGATTCCGAAGCCACCATTCCTACCAATAGGGCGCCGGTCGCCTACTCTCTGGAAGAAACGACTTGCCATCACGTTTTGTTGGTCGGCCGTGTCTTAAGATCTGAGAAAGGGTGTCGACCAAAGCGGCCTCCAATTTTGGAAGCGCATCAAAATCATGTACAACACGCAGAAGAAGCCGGATAATGCCATCGATCAGGACGCCGTGCAGCTGAGGTCTCATTTTTCACGAGCTCAAACGAAGGTGACACAATTCAACAGGTTCTACCTTCAATGCAAGGAGCAATGGCCAAGCGGTTCGAGCAACGACGACATCTACGACGCTGCCGCCAAGATGTACTACAAGAAGAACAACAAGCAGCACTTCGTTCTGAAGGATGCTTGGAAGATCTTACACGAGCTTCCCAAATATCAAGGCGTTGGCTCTGATAAGCGCCAAAAAGGGCTTGACGGATCGTCCAACTCTTCTAGATCCGAGGATGATTCCCCCTTCTTCAGCCAGGAAAGGCCAATTGGGAGGACTGCAGCGAAAGGAAAGGGGAAGGCTACTGGAAGTACTCCAAGTGCTCCTCTACCAAACCTTCCGGAGGATAAAATCGTCAATCTTCTCGACGCCACTGCGGAAGCAAATCGAGATTTCTCGGAGTGGGCAAAGAAAAGACAAGCGTATGAAAAAACAAAATCACTCAAGACGTATATGAAACTGAAGAAGAAGGATACGAGCAACATGTCGCCTGCGGATTTGGAGGAACATTTTCGCATATTGGAGATGATGCGAAAATTAAATGATATTTAGATTTTTTTTTATTTCAAATAATGCGTAGTTATTTTTTTTTAATATTGTAATGTTTAGTAGTATTTAAATTTAATAAATAAAAATTATTTCAAATTTTGTGATTTATATTTAAGTTTAATAAATTAAAATAGTAATAGAAATAAAAAAATTTAAAAACAAGAAATTTAAAAAAATAATTAAAAAATAAAAAAAATCTTGGAGAGATCACGTGCATTGGGGATCTCTCCGAGAGTGAGATTTCTCACTGAAAAGTGAGAGAGATCTCACTTTTTGGTGAGCAACATTGTGGGTGGCCTTATACTTTAAAAAAGTAAAGTACGCAGTAATGACATTGACACGTGGAGCGTTTTTAATTGATAAAACTTTATTGTTTTCCACATAAATTATGAATGATTCCTTTCACATTGATTAGGTCCATTTTCAAAAATCTTCAATATTCTATACACTTTTTATTCTTTATTATAATATGCCCGGCGCATAGTTGCAAAAACATGTTTTGGTTTATGTGTTTGTTTTGGGAATTTTGAAGAAAACTCCAATCCTTATTTCATAGTCTTTTTGTATTTCATATAATTGAGCTGACAAAGAATATTCAGGATTTCCGAATATTTAATTTCTTAATCACGTGAGTTATCTTTTCTTTTCTTTTCTTCTGAAAGGCTATAATTTGTATCCCATTTATTTAATAAATGCACTATACATGATTGTCCCCATTGATAGCATTCTTTTCCCTTACTAGCTAATTACTAAATTTGTACTCGTGCGATGCACGCACATAAATAATTGTTTCGTTATAAATTTACATATAGTTATAATCAGTGTTTTAAAAGTTCCCATCTAGGTCCGTCTAGTCCCCGTCTAGGCACTAGGCAGCACCTCACCGACCCGACTAATGCTAAATCCAACTAGCACTTAGCAACATCTTACTATGATCATGTTAAAGTTTAAATAGTCTCTAGGTGTGTTTAATTGATATTTACATTAACTAGAATGTTTATATACGTGATTTGGATATCTAGACGAATTTAGTGCTAAATGAGATTACAAATATTGAATTCAATACATACTGATATTATGTTGAAAGTTAGAAAAAATTGTTGTACACTATGAAATTTATTGAATTAGACTATTAATTATCATATTCTATGTTTTTATCATGAATTTGGTAATAAAATTATGAATAATATATGTTAATATAGTTTCCAACTAATGACATAATGTAAAAATATAAAAATAAGTACTATATTTCTAATCCGCCTAGCCGCCTAGGTGCTAGTCCCCCCTCCACCGTCCGACTAGCGACTAACGACTTTTAGAACATTTGTTATAATTTAATTATAAATCAACCTACGCGTCTTAATCTTTCGGCACGATTTTTAATTTTGTAATGAGTGGTGATAAAGTGGTGTTTGAGTCTCACTTTATGTGTGAGTGAATTTTAATGTAAAATGAATATAAACTTGTATTTTGGTTGACTTTTGATGTGCAAAGAGAATAATAAATGTGGAATCCATATCCAAAAATGGACTAAGCAGATAGATTGTGGATGATCGAATAAAGAAGGTAATAAGAGCGTGTAGGTTGTGGACAGACTGAGTATAACATATGTAAGTAGTACTAAATTATTTCACACTTTTATAAATGTAAAAGAAAAATTATAATTTTGTTATAAAAATATTGACAAATAATAAGTACTACTACCTCCATCTCATTTAATTAGACATGTATTCGTTTTGGTCCGTCTCAACAATTAGACACATTTTCTAAAATAGCAAAGAATACTTAGCTACAATTAACTCTCTCTCCTCATAATTAATTACAGCCACATATTCTCCACTCTCTTGGTTTTTGGATCTACAGTAAATGTCTCTAATTAGTTGAGATGGAGGTAGTACTATATAATCCATTAAAATTTAAGAAACAAAAATCATTAAAATTTCAAACCATTTCCCTTTATCAAAAATATCGCGAGCTATTGAAAATAATCATTTTAATCGCGAACTATCAATATGTTATTTACTTTTCTCGAGTGCCATTTTACAATGATAGAATGCAACATGGCGCCCCATAAGCTAGGGGTGGCTATTCGGTTGTTGTTATTCGATTTTTAACCGTTTGAAATGATATCACCCAGTTATATATAGACTATCGATTTGATATTCGGTGAAAAAAAATATTAGTGAAACCATTATTGCTTAAACCGATAACCAATTCGGTTACCCAATTAAACGCATAGAACCTTTAAAAATATACTCCCTCTGTTATTTTTGACTTGTCTCATTTTATTATTTTATACCACTCATATATTTGATAAACGAGACAAATCAAAAATAACGTAGGGAGTATTCGAATAAATCTTTAAAACTTGATTCCTTATTTCTATAATTTCTTATGCTCTACTCTAGACTCACCATCACAATGTGGGTATAGGAACACAAAATGCATTGGCGACGTTACGTTGGTGGCTGGTTTGTGCCGTTTGCGGTGACAATGTATACAAATTTTATATTGTCACATCAAAATTTTACCCAAATTGTCGATAAAAAATATAATTGAAAAAGTAAACAAATAACACATGGATATAGCAAAATAAAGAAATTAATAGAATAATTAAATGCAAAAATAGATATATTAGCAAACAATAAAACACTATTTATAATTTGAAATACATTTATTACCAAATCTATTGGACTGAACTCTTTGAATAAATCATCTTTATAAAAGCATTGGATAATTGATGGATACTTTTGGAGAGAAAATGGTATTTTTGTAATTTCTATCAACAATTCTACTTTTATATATTATATAGATGTATAGAAGCTAATTAGTGGTTTGCTGTGGAAAGTTGCCGCCAAAAATGCATCTTCCATTTGTCAAAAAAAAATATATGACAAAAACTTGGGTGAGGTCGGACACATAGTGTGGTCGGGTTAAAGTGTCAATCTTTATACAGAAAAATGTTAATCTATACGAATAAAAGTGTCAATCTTTAACATAATTATTTTACGAATTAAATACCAATTTTTAAAAGTGTCAATCTTTATACAGAAAAGTGCTAATCTACACGAATAAAAGTGACAGTGTTTTAAGCCGTCCGCACGATATCTCTGGCTGACCCAAGTGTGTCCCAAAATATATCGGTAGATTAGTCCTTATATGTTGTAGATAACCTATTAATATGCATTGATTAATAAATTTATGCCTACAGAATTATTAAAACTCCCTCGTGTATGCAATAGTTTGCTTGAAAATAAAAAAACATATAAATATCAATTATAAATTGAGGGGCTCGATTGATTAATAATCAAATACCTCTTATGCCCACCAAAATAAGACATAGTCTGTTTTTAGCTGGTTTTAAGACTTTGTGGTGATATAATTTTTTTGAAGTATAATATTTTTGTAAGGTATAACGAGTGTCATAGTACCCTAAAAAAAATAGTACTATTATTTAGAAATTTTAAAATTTCTTATAATTTGATTGTCATCTTTTGGATAAATTTAATTGACCATTATTTTAGGGGTAATTCTATACACAACCCCCGTATTACTCCTCACAGCCCCCGTTTTATAAAAATAAATAAAATTAATATTAAATTTACATATATACCCCTTAGCCCCCACGGTCTCCCACTACCACCGCGTGCATCCCCTCTTTCTGCTTTTCTTGACGATGTCACAACCATCACAGGCCACACAAAATAAATTGAAAAAGGAAATCAAAATTTTTTTATAGCATTCTAAAATTTCGTTGGGAGTCCAGATAAGTTGGAAGAAAAATTCAGATCAATTCTTAAAGCTGCAAATCAAAGATTGAAATGTATATGCACAATCGAATTTCTCAAAGGCCATAGACAAGTCATTAATTTATTTATGAGACATAACATACAAATATAACTTGAATCAGTCAAAACAAAATGGCGTCTTGCATTGCATTCCCAATTAAAAAACTTGAATGAGTGCCTAGGATTAACATTAGGAGACTTCAAAAACCTCTTATAATAGTTTCGGTGTCACCTGGAGAAACATTTTCTACGTATCTCACAATCGGAGACAAGTTCTTCATCAAAGTGAAGAATCTTTTCATCGAGTTCTTTTGTTTGCTTTGTTTTAGGGGAACTACTACCGTCTATCGTAGATCGAACGGCTCGTCGACGGCTTCGAAACCATCCCTCGAACTTTTTTCAAGTTAAGAATCTAACTTTTTGAGGAATTGTTGTCAACGGTGGGTTGGTTTTGGAGAGTTTCCGATGGATGTATAAAAAAGTTAGGTACGTACGGCCGCCGTAGCGATGACATTGTAAGAAAAAGTTGCAGGAGGAGGGCTGTGCATTGTTGAAGATGATGAATTTGGGGGCTGAGCTGTGGGGTATATTAGTACATTATTAATAAATTTATTTATGAAAATTAATAAGGAGGCTTTACGGAGTAAAACGGGGGTTGTGTATAGAATTACCCTTATTTTAGTTTAAATCTCTTTATAACTAGTATTAAATTCGTTATGAAATGGTGCATTTATTTAATTTAAAATTTGCAAATATTAAATAATTGTCATATTAGTCTTTCTTCATGCTTTTTCTAGACTTTTTTGGTTTTGTATTCCTTATCTGTATAACACTATAATCTTGATATTTAAAAGTGCATTCCTCATTCTAATGGTAGCCTTTTTTTTACCTTT
The DNA here is from genome assembly GCA_001642375.2 of Mentha longifolia. Lineage (NCBI taxonomy): Eukaryota > Viridiplantae > Streptophyta > Magnoliopsida > Lamiales > Lamiaceae > Mentha > Mentha longifolia. The sequence goes on from CM038118.1 coordinate 21,384,270, forward strand.
TTCTTTTAGTTTGAATATATTTATTCTTAGATATTGATATACATGTGTGAGTATATATATCATGTATTTGTATTTGTATATATTTATTCTTTTTGGGATGTCCCAATATATATATTATTTTTCAAGATAGAAAATACTCTCGCTCACATTAATGAGACGTATCCTCCGCTTATAGCACCTTTATTAGCTATTTCTTAAAACTGATCTAAATTTTACATATATATCAGAAACAAATGGAGTATTATCTAACTTGTTTAACTATAAAATACTATATATACTCGTATCATGCATAGCAAGTAAGCAAATTTACTGATATAAATACCGAACTATCTAAAAATAAATATTTTATCTCTAATCATTATTAATATTTTCAATTATTGCACTTAAATTAAATATAAAATAAAAAATGCAATAGGTAAAATAATTAATTTTGTAGAATAAGACTATTTTATTCTCTTTCCCTCCAAAAAATTTGTCCATAATTCCGTTTTGGGTCGTCCCTCAAAACCATGCACCTTTTATATTTAAAAATGGCAGAAACGCTCCAATGCCCACCGTGGGCACACTTAATGTGTCCACCGGTGATATGGCAATGCCATGTCGGCAATTTTTCTCATTAGGGTTTAGTTATTTTAGGTAGGGTTTAATTTTTTTATAGTAGAATTTAATTAATTTTGTTATATCCTTTATTAATTTCTTTATTTATGCCAATACCACGTCATCCGGGCAAATTAAACGTGCCAATGGTTAGCATGAGAGCATTACTCTTAGATATGGACTCGCTATAATAATACAAATAAAGGTGTGACACCATCTTTGCTATCAATAAACAATAGAATACACAACATTAAAGGTGAATCCCAATATCTACTATCAAGAAACAATACGAGTTAATTATATCATTTTTTACAAGATTTTTGGAGACGAATGGGAAATTTATTAGTAATTATTAGTATGAGATTTGATCATTGATTAATTAAAAAAGTATATATGAAATATGAATGCTCTCCTATCCACGGAGGGCACACTTAATATGTCCACTAGTTGACGTGGCACTACCACGTCAATAAATTTTCTATTTAAGGTTTAGTTATTTTTAGTAGAGTTTAATTAATTTTAGTAAGGTTTATTTTTATAAGATATATTAATTAATTTTTTTGTTAAATATAATGCCGCCATGTCAATCGTGGACATATTAAGTATGCCTACGATAGGTAGGAAAACATTACTCATATATGAAAAGTGCATAGGTATTAATCTTGACATCTAGACATCCATTATCCTCATTAAAAGTTTTGACTTAGTCTTCCCACTAGAAAATGTATAAATAAATAATTAATACTCCCTCCATTTTATCTAAATTGACACATTTCTTTTTGGCTTTTCTGGCACGTTTTTCTATGCTTCTCGATGATGGGTTTTAAAATGGATTTGTGAAGGATTCTTTCTTTTACGGGATACTACGACTGTCGTAGTATCCCGTAAAAGAAAGAATTCTTCAAAAATCCATTTTAAAACCCATCATCGAGAAGTGTGGAAAAACGTGTCAGAAAAGCCAAAAAAGAAGGGTGTCAATTTAGATGAAATGGAGGGAGTAATCCATTAACCTTCTTTCCAAATAAACTAGTAGATCTATTTATCCTAAAGAAACACAAGCTCAACTAAGGCAACAGTTTTAAGCGCCACCGTTAATCACAAACTCACCACCTCCCACCCGCAACTCCCTTTCTTCCTCCTCACATAATCAAAACTCGATAAATAAAAAATAATGCTACTCAAAAGTAACATCACAAATGCACCAATCTAGAGAGAGAGAGAGAGAGACTAACCAGGAAACCGAAGGCGAAGGTGGCGATGGCCGAAAGCGCGATGGAGAAAGCAGAGAGTTCAATATCGCCGAGATGGCCGACGAAGACGGTGGTGACGGAGCCTATTCCGTACTGACACACTATCTGAAACGCTATGGGCCCCCCTATTCTCCACATCTTCGCCGATTCTATTCGCATAATTCTCCACCATGACTTCCACCCCTTCACCGCCACGTAGTCTCCGTCGTCTCCGATCAGATTAACTTCACCGGAGCGAGCTTCCAGCAGCGGCGCCTCCATCGTCGTTCGGATGTCGGATGCAGCGGTGAAGACTGAACCTCACAAGTCACGATAATATTCGACTGTTATTTATATACAAATACTCCCTCGGTCTCAAGACCGTCTCAAAAATTCATAAACCCTTTCTTTTTGGCATTTTCGGCAAACATTTTCACGTTTCTCGGTGATGAGTTTTAAAATGAAATTTTTGATGTATTTTTCTTTTTACGGGATACTAAGACCGTAAAAAGAAAAATACACCAAAAATTTCATTTTAAAATTCATCACCGAGAAACGTGAAAATGTTTGCTGAAAATGCCAAAAAGAAAGGGGTCATGAATCTTGAGACGGAAGGAGTATATTTTATAGAGATATTTGTACATTAGTAAATCAAAACAATAAGTTTAAAGATGCAGGAAATAATTTTATTTTAAATGTGAAAGTGTACGTGTTATTGTGTTAATAATTGTTTAATAGCTGCGCGTATAACACGAACGGACTGTTTAATGAATACCGTGTTCACAAAATATATTTACAATTTTTATTTTTTCTTACATTTTCTTTTTTCCTTCAGATTTTAGGATTCATTAGTTCTAGTTTTAAATTTATTATTTATTTATTATTATTTTTATTAGGCAAACACAACACATGCACCCGGGATAACTCGAACCCCCGACCTCTTGGATTGGAGGGGAAAGCGTCTTACCAACTGACCTGCGCTTCGTTGTCAGTTCTAGTTTTAAATTTTAAAGTTTCCTTCCAAACATCAAAAGACTTTGATGCTGGTTGGACATGTATAATTCTTATCATTCGTGTGAAATTATCTACGGTTTTCACTTTAAATGAGTAATTTGTTAGGAAATCGGTACACGTTCAAAAATTTTACAATATGGAGGCCGAAATCGAAATCTAAGCTAAATAAGAAACAAATTAAATTTATAAAAAAAAAAAATAGAATTTAATTAAAAATAGAATTTAAATTAAAAATAAATAAAATAAGAACTTGTAGTGAAAGATGAGTCGAGTAGAATTCTCCCCTCAATAAGCTTTACATCTCGATAATGCTCTCGAAATTGGCATAGCTTGTTCAAAGATGAAACGGTTTCGTCTTGAAAGTAGCAGTACCATAAAATGTATGAGCTCTGACTAACTGGATGTAGAACTAGAACTTCTCAAGAAATAAATTATTACTATTCAATTGATCAAAGACCAACTTCCAACATATTTTAAATACATTAAATTAAAACACCGTAAATATTTAAATTTATTTAGAAATAAAAAGGAATTACTCCCTTCGTTTTTTTATAAGTGCCCCCTATCATCAAATTACACATACTAAAAAAATGTATAAATTTACATTTTAACCGCATTTATTATTCTATTATTAATGAGCACTAATTTATGGCTAAAGTGTGAAGAATTAATTATTAGGGTATTTTATTATCAAATTTTTAAATGGTACACCTAACAACGGATAAGAACAAAAGTCAAAAGAACACTTGATTAAAAATAAAAATAAAAATAAAAATAAAGGAGTACAAGTGATAGTGCGAGTGACCTGGTATATAGCTAGTGCAGTGGGTCTCTTTTGGCAGCTTGGAAATGAAATTATATGAAAGATAATTCCGAGTGGTGACTAAGAGTTGATAATTATTATTTTTTTATATGTCGAAGTGTCATTCATAATCGATAAAGTTCCGATCCGATTTCGCCCAAGTATGTCGTCATAGTAAAGGACCAAGAAGAGTGAAAATCCATGTATAATTGGTTTGTGAGTTGAAGTTACAAGTATTTTTATATTGCGACAATTTGTTTTCAATTGATTATAAAAGTGTTTTTTTTAAAAATTTTTAATTGAATGTAGAGATTTGAGTTTAATTGAATAAACAAGAAATTTGAAGTCACTAAACGAAAATAACAATAAAGATAACAATTAGCCATTACTTAAATTTGTGTCTTAGATCGATGTTTGTACAGTAAAACCTCTTTACAGTAATATTCTATATAGGAATAACCTCTCTAGAATAATAAAAACTCATGGTCCCAACTCGGGACCAGTTGTATTTAGGAATAACTTCTACATTGTAATAAGCCATATTTTTTTCGGTCCTGTCTTAAGGATTTATGCCTCCATATAAGAATAACTTTCGATATATATAAAAAATATATATAATATCATTACACAAAATATAAGATGGCCTAAAATACTTATCTATGGTTGATTGTGACAACATAGTATTTTAATGGGTTATCACTACTTCAATTTGTATGTACATAATAACTCATCTATCTATACAATCTCAATTTTAGGACTTTCTAGATTCATGGTACATCATATTTTTGTGTATTTATAAAGATAATACATAGTTTAGTAAAATTTATATTGATTAGGTCATGAATATGCTAAATATGTATATTTGTGCTCTATATAAAAATAACCTCTCTATAGTAATAATTTTATTTCGGTCCCACAATATGACTATATAGAGGTTTTACTGTATATTAATTGCACCAAACTTTTAGTAACTGTTTTAAAAGAACATGATAACATATTTACATGGTGTAAATTTTGGCATGACATGAAATGTTTAAACTAAAACTAATGTTATATTCTTAGGTAACCGTGTTTGTGGAACGTTAGGTTTATTTGTTTACGAACTAAATGCTCCACTACTCACACATTAGGATTGATGTGACAGACATCAATAATTTTTATATTTAGAGTTTAGTTTTTATTTATTAGAATTTAACTTTTTCGATATAATTTATTTTTAGGATATATTAATAATAATTTTATTTAAATGTACCATCTCTACATTAACTGTGGACGCATTAAGTGTGTCCACACGAGGAGTAGGGGATTGTTCCTCCAAGATTTAGTAATATCGAATTTCAAAAGACAACTAAAGAATTAGCGGGTATTTAGCTCGACCTCACTAAAGTAACACAAATAAAAGAGTACTATCTGAAATAGAATTTACATGCATGTGTTTTACGAGTACAGGCAAACGTATGTATTTGGTACTAGCATAGATAATCAAACTATGATTATTATGGTAATATATAGTAGTACGTAGTAGCTATAAGATCGAGAATACAGAAGGTACGTGGTGTAATAGATATGGAAAGCTCTTCCATTTTTCACACGGTATCAATAATTTATATCTCAGTCGTAATTTCTTGGCCTCCCCACTTTCGCATTCGCTCTGTTGTTTGCTCAACCTGCACATTCATATGAAAAGCAACTCAATTGATAGAATATAATGTCTCTTCTCTACTAAATAGGTCATGTATACTATATATATACATGATGTACTTTTCACTAAATAATGGTTAGAGAAGGAGAGAAAATAAAAAAAAATACTACTTCTTCCGTTCCACTTATAAAAGATCATTTTTTATTCATCTATAAGTGGGACGGATGTAGTAGTAGCAATGGAGTATCCTAAGAACCGGTCCCATCCAAAAGTAGTGAATTTAGCCGACACTGAAATTATACTCTCCCCTACTTTATCCAAAAATTTCTTTATCTATGTGTTTTTTTTTTTTGGTTTATAGCTCACAAAAAATTATTTAATATTTAACCTTACATCGTATGCTTTTATTAGATCCACCCTATGTAACAACTCAGTCTATAATTAACAATTTAAAATTATATTTTAATGTGAGATCACTATTCCCTTTACATTACAATCAAAATATCTTAAGACTCGTGTCACTCTTTCATAGACAATGAATTGAGACAAAAAAAAGTATTATAGTTCACATTCAGAAGGCCAAAAGAGCATTTAGGGATTAATCATGTAACCACATGTATTTGGTAATTAAAGAAGATAAGAGGCGGCAGAAGGTAAAAACCAATTACCTCTTTATTCCAATTAGTTCGAAACAGAACCAACAAGAGCAACAATGTTTGTAAACCCACTCCGGCTATCATGCCTCCCCACAGTCCCTGCCATAAAACACAAGTATTTTACTTAATTTCTCATTAAGTTACAGATATTCATATATTAATCCAAAAATATACTCCGTATAATATATGGTCGTAAAACTATTACCACGACTCCCAAATTGGCGCCATAACCGAGAAGATATCCTAAGGGCAGGCCAAACACATAATAACTTGCCAAGTTTATGTAAGCTACGAGTGCTTGCCATCCTCCTCCTATCGCCACACCTGCACATCATGTACATATATATATATATAATCCATACAATATTCAAGTTAAGCATATGTATATATGGTATTTGAAATGAAATGAAATATATAAACATATATATGCCTGATATGACTGATTGAATACTGTTGAGAAGCATGGTGATCCCTAAAAGGCCAGAGAGATGAGCCACTGCACGACTCATGTCTTGAGTATCACTGAATATGAAAGAGATGTGGTTTCTAGTTGCAAGGATGAGACTCATGCATACGGTCCCTATCACAACTGACTGTATGATGGTCGAGTACACTGCATATCTTGCTGCTTTGGGATGCCCCATTCCCAGCTCATTTGAAACCCGAACGCTTATCGCAGCATTCACTCCCGTGAACAACATTGTTTCCCAGCTATCAATGTTCATGCTGCATATATATGTACATATTATTTATATATATCTCATCTAACAAATTAAGGAAACAACTCATGGATCAGTACGCTATTTCGTACCATATAGAAAGCGAGCCAACTGCAGTGACAGCGTTATCAAGATTGCCTGTGAGGATAACAATGCTCATCATATACCAAATCTCCAAGCACAGCATCACACCCGACGCCAGCGACAGCCTCACAAACGCCCAGATCTCACGGAACGCCGCCCACGAGAACCCTTTCCAGCTCTCCTTACACCAACCAATCACGTAACCGCATTGCGCCGCCGCCATGCCCCACGCCGTGAGGTCGAACGCCACCAGCGCCCCGGTCGCGCCCCACCAGAACACGCTCACGAAGAGCCAGCACAGCAGCACCTGCAAGGCCAGAGTGAGAGCGGCGATCCACGTCAGCACCGCCACTCTGCTCTGCGCCTGCAGAAACTTGGAGGTCGGAAAAACGACGGCGAGGGCGCAGAGCTGAGGGAGGATCATGAGGGTGTAAGATCCGGCCAGAGCGGCGATCTCTTCCTTTTGGCCGAGTAGCCTCAGAATGGGAGCGGCGAATATGTACAGCGGCGATACGATTACGCACGTGGCTAAATGGATTATGATGGAGCGTTGGAGGTAGATGCCGAGCATCTCAACTTGTCCGGCCCCGAATGCTTGGCCGCATAGAGTTTCCAGAGCGCTCCCCATGCCCAACTGCAAAAATTAATACTCTATAAATTGATAAACTTTCTAGAAATTGTCTTGATCTTATATATGTTTCCTTGGATCTTTGGCGATTCACGGAAGGAGTAGATAAATTGTAGCGGCTTTCCTTTCCTTTTGATCCGTACGTGCTGGATCGGAGTAGGTGTAATGTATTCAGTATATTTTCTTTGAATTATATTTCAATCTCATTATTAATTAAAAAGTTAAAAAAAAAAAAAAGAAATTAAATGATTTCAGCAACAATCCAAGTACATTGTACACAGTGCCTTTCTTATCCAAGATGCAGAAAAATTTATGGTGGACGTACGTATGAACTGAAAATAATGTTGTTTTAGATGATGATAAACTGATCAATATATATGTACACACACTAGTACTACTACTCTTGTTAAAGCGAAAGAACTGACCAAGAAGCCGAAGGAGAAGGTGTAGACGACGGAGAGGGCGATGGAGAAGGCAGAGAGTTCGACATCGCCGAGATGGCCGACGAAGACGGTGGTGACGGAGCTGTTTGCGTACTGACAGAGAACCTGAAAGGCGATGGGTCCACCGATTCCCCACAGCTTTCCCGTTTCTATGCAGAATACCTTCCACCATGATTTCATCCCCTTCACCTCCACGTAGTCTCCGTCGTCTCCGATCAGATGAAGCTCGCCTTCGAGCAGCGGCGCCTCCATTGGCCCTAGCTAGGCAGTAGTACTGAGCAACCAGCACCAGATGTTATCGAAAAATGATTAGGTGCTTATAACTTTATAGTCAGGGGCGGACCCAGAATATTATACTGAGGGGAGCTCCATTGCCCTTTATATCTTTTTATTGCCAATAAAAGTAGGGGAGTTAGGACAAAAAAATTCAACAAATAAAAAAATTTACAGTTCTAAAAAAAATAAAAATAAAAATTGGGGGAGCCAATGCTCCCCATTGCCCATGGGTGGGTCCGCCCTGTTTATAGTTGTAATTCTAATCATTTTATTATGTTTTGTGGTCTTAAATTAACGATTTATTTATTAATTGTTTTTATCTTTTGCTTGTCTCGGAGAATTAAAAATAATATATATAAAAGGCACACACTTAATTTTTAGACATTGTATGTTTGCTGCAATTTCAGTCCTCTACTTCATTTATATCAGTTTGTTGCATCATTTTATAGTGTACCGATGGATGATTACTGTGTGTTATAATTTTTTTTTTAAATTAACAATTAAAAATTTTAATAAACAAAAATATAGATTTTGAAAATGTTGTTGATATATGGTGATCATTTGCCATTGCACCGATCGAAGCCGTTCCAATATTCCGAGATTGGAGTTGGATGTAACAATTTGTGATGCACAAATTGGCATATACAAAGTGAAAGAGTTATTAGGCTCTTACTTTTGCTATGATCTTTTCCTGAGAATGTTGGGATAGTCAAGGGATTAAATATCAGATAAAGTTGGGCTTCTCCTAAATGGATTACTTATCTTCAACCTAGAATACTAATCTCAATTAGAGTAATGATTCATTTAACTAAACAATCATTAATTGAACTACCACTCAATCCTTATTATGTAGTCGAGAATGGTATTTTGCTTAGTATGATCCTCGTGTTTAAGAATCATGATATATGTTAATTAATTAAACCACACCTAACTGCTTTTAACTAATTAATTTCTTTTATATCCCCAAGTAGTACCCGATCAGTCTTATTATTAAACATTAACTTAATCAGCCTGCAAGACTACATATAATAAGTCATGTGAACTCTGTGATGGAATATCTCAACCTATAACGAAAACGGTGACTCAAACTATCTAGTCATCATATGACTACGAGCCTCCATGCCACCCAAAATATGAAGTTATTGAGCTCATGACATTAAGCTCTCACCCATGTAGGTCAAAATGATAGTGAATGACCCATATATGCCTAATAGCTAATCGGAATTAAGATAGACTACAAAGGCCACAATCGGAGTTACAAAGAAATTATCAGGTGTTTATTATACAACGTCTTCTCGCTTAGTAATTGTGTTTATATTGCTCTGCGCTTTAATGAATGTTCAAAAAATGATCATTAAAAGATTGCATTAACATGATGGCAACAAATGATTATGTTAATATATTTATTGGGGAGTGTTGGTGCATCACAATGGCGTACTTAAAATCTGGGCACCAATCATTTCAATTGAACATTGACATAAATAGTGTAGATGCACAACCTTTGTAATTTTTTTTTTTTCCCAGAACATGGTATCTAGAGCAAGATAATTTGGGGCTGTACTTACAAGAGCCAAAGAGGAGGGAGTTTTTTGAGACGCAGCTCGACGGGATTGATCTACTAAATTGGTGGCCGAAGCGAACATCACATTATCTCATTATTTCTATTATGGCGATGGAGATCTTGTATCTGAAACTCTATATAGTGGATTGTCTCTTTGGGTACGCCCTCCAAACGTAAGTGTGTTTAATCACCGAATTGTATTAATTACTATTTTGTTTTGATTTATTCTGGATATTGTATATCTTGTGCTTGATTTTTTCACTTTACAAGTTAAAAAGATATATGCACACTAATTACAAAACTTTCGTGTATAACATTACTCCCTCCGTCTCACTTCAAATGTCCTAAAACTTTTCGGCATAAGAACCAAATCACCCTTTGTTTGTTAAAGGAATAAATTGATAGGGTCGACCAAGGCATCCTATGTTAAAATTTTCCCATTTTAATTGGACATTTGAAATTGAACAACTCAAAGTGGTAATTAGGACTTCTCAAGTGGGACGGAGGGAGTAGTAATTATTGATTTTCACAACTTTTATGAAACAAAATAGCAAGATATGGGAGGATATGCGTTTAAATAAAACATAAGGGAGTCGTTAGTTGTTATTGTCAATGCTTCCAAAATAAGAATAAATAGAAGAAAAATGTGGCATAAATTTAATTTGGAGGGAAACTAATAGGGGCGGATATGGATGTTAAGAATTGACAACACAAAGAGCTTATTTCACTCGTTTTCCATAGCTAAAGATAAAACAGAAAAAATTGAACTTATGATAAAATACAAAAGAAAAAAAAAAATCAGTTGATGTGCAATATTGTGCCGAAATTGTCATTTTGGCCTAAGTAAATGGTTGCAAACAATTTGTGTTTGACCCTTTTGGTAAGCAAAATTAATTTATTGGAGTGAAGCATCATAGTTACCAATAATTCAAGAATTAGTCACTTGGCTGATAATTAATATCTTCATATGTTATTGTTGTTGACACAAAATAAATTGATCAATAATTCAAGTTTATGTGTTAGCCTAACGGTAGGGGTTAATGCCTTATACCAAAAGTTTTGGGTTTGAATTCTCCATAGTACGGTCTTTAAATTTTATGTTAAAAAAAAGATAAATAAATAAAAAAGGTGGTGTTTCAAATGTGGATTTAGTGTGTCGCGTACAAATCAATAATTAAGGTAGTCAGCTTTTTCCAAAGATTTCTTGAAGAGCCTTACAATTATGGTTATGTCATTTTTCATTTTCATTTTATCATTTCCAATTATAATCATGCTTCTGAAAGAGATAATCTCTGTGGTCTCCAAATGTTGGTGGAAACAAAAGGTAACTGCGTAAACTGAATCCAAAGAAGAAAAATTCATCATAACAGAGTTCAAATTAAGTTTCATTCTAAAACATATCAAATTTGGTAACTGCCCACACGCAATCAAAGGTTATGCCTTTCTCTTAAATCTCTTTCACTAAATTAAAGTGGCATTATTGCAATAGGTGGAAATGGAAATAATTTAATATCGTAGCTGGAGATTGGTTTGTGGTCCAGTTAAATAACTTAATTCTGTAAGCTTCAATGCCCTTATACATGCATTCTTTTGTTACTGTTGTCAGTAGATAAAAATTAAAACATACACACCGACATATTACTAAGAAACGACTACTAGTAAACAGCCATAATAAGACAATTAGATAGACAGCATAGATTAGTTCAACAACTAAGAGGAAAAGGTACCTTAATTACTAGCTGTTGCATTGTATTACTCACGTTGCCACATAAACCATTATCTTACTTTATCGACAATTTCTCTCCCAGCCCCTACTCTAATTTTATCTTTTTAAGATTATTATAAATAATTTTTTTTTTAACTTTAGAGTTCGGTCGTCCCAAACTAAATTTGTGGGATAATATGAGTAAGCGCAACTCAGTTGGTAAGACGCTTCCTATCCAACCAAGACATCTCGGGTGCGTGTGTGTGTGAGTGTGTGTTGTGTTTGCCTGAAAAAAAAAAAAAAAAAAAAGTCACCTATACATTAAGCCCTTGTTTGGTTGGGCTTTTTTTAGCCCAAGAAAGGGAATTTGTTACTTGTATCCGTTGCATGACGTTTGGATCGAGTAATGGTTAATCTATTACCGTTACATTTATGTAATCCAATCCGTTAAGCTATTACCCCTAAAAAGAGAGCGGTAACATAATTCATTCCGCCGCGTGAGGGTTCCCAATTGATTTCCGCAAACAAGCCGAGTCGGCGCACAGACCCTTCTCTACTTCATTAGGAGCGATCACCGCCAACCTCCTTATTAGAAAATGGAATATTGGACCCATTTCCCCCTCAAAAGGCCTTATGAAGGGGAGGGTTGCCTCACCATATAAAGAGGCTCTAGAGACCATCTCCAACCGATATGGGACAACATTTCAACACACCCCCCTCACGCGCAGCGTGGACAACCCAACGCCATCTGTTGACAACAATATCGGGGGGCCCATCATCGAATTGGAACCTGACTCTGATACCATATTAGAAAATAGAATATTGGGCCCATTTCCCCCTCAAAAGGCCTTATGAAGGGGAGGGTTGCCTCACCATATAAAGAGGCTCTAGAGACCATCTCCAACCGATGTGGGACAACATTTCAACACTCCTCCACCTACCTGCATCGACACGTGGCTCAAGTCGCACTCCAGTTGCCCCTTGTGCCGCTCCGTCGTCGCCTCCCCGCCTCCGCCGATGAGTGCGGATCTTCATGATTTGATTGTGGCGGCGGAGGAGCAAGAAGTGCACTGCCTGGACGTCGGCGGCGGCAGCGGAGATGAGGGAGAGGAGAGAAAGGTAGGGGATTTGAGAAGGTCGGGTTCGTTAGGGAGATTACCGTCGCAACAACAACATGTTTTGGTGGAGATGGGAGATTTGGATTTGGATTTGGGGAGGATGAGATGTCAGTAATGGAGGAATATTACTATTGTTGAAGTATGCATTCACAGATGAAGGCAATTGAGAATTGGGATGGTGATGAAGGGGCTGTCTTTGGCTGCTACCGTAGCCTTTGATTCTGCATATGGATTGCAGAAATTTGGGGAGGCATTTTGTTGTACTATTTTTTTGATTTTTTTCTTCTTTTTTTCTTCTTTTGCAGATTTTGGAGGAGTTGATCGTACCTCCTCACACCTTGTGCAAAATTGGAAGAGATTTGAAATTGTTTGTGTAAAAGTTTGATTTATTATCTATATACATTAGCTATATTAGAAAGTTTGATTTCTTGTTTATCAAATAGATTTGTGTACCAAACAAGGAGAAATGGAATCCTTTATAAGTGATTCTCTTACATTGTTGAACCAAATACCTAATAAAAGTAACCCTTATTGTTTCCATTCCCTTACTTGACTTGATTCCATTCCCTTTTCGTTTCCCAACTTGAACTAAACGAGCACTAAATATGATCTCATTATCATTCTATCTCCAATCTCCCTCCAATTCTGCAACTATTGCATGCATGCCTCACTCCCCCAATCTTCTTTCTTTCGGTTCCTCAACATAAACTTTTTGCGGTCTTCTTTTTAGAGGAATAATATGCTACTCACCTCTTGTGAGCACCACTCATGGCACCTATCGCCATTTGCTCACTTTAGCATTATTTTGTTCGATTTGTTCGATTTTTTTATATTCTACTAGTACTTCTAAAATTAATATTGAAATCATTAAACCTACAAAATGTATAAAAATTGACACTCGATTTCTTATTTTTTCATCAAACTTCAAAAAACGAATAATATGACCTTTTGAATTATTCGGGCCGGCCGGCTTGAAATCATTTCGGACCTCACTTTTCAATGCTCAGCCGGGCCTGAAAATATATTTTTAGTGCAAAATGACTGGGCCGGGCCAGGCTTTCTTTGGCTTATCGGGCTTTTTGCCATTTTTGGGCTACCCGGCCCAGCCCAAAATTCAATTGGGCCTACTATTATGATGTCCAGCCCAACCTTAAACTTGGGTAGGCCGCTGGGCCGGGCCAACTTTGCCATCCCTAGTAGCCACCACACCTTAAAGTTTTTATTTTGAATTATTAAGTAAAAAAATAGAATATTAAATAAAATGCTAACAACATATAAACCAATACAAAAAACAATCCGGTATCAAATATTTCTCACTAGTCAACTCTTATGGATCAATTAGTTATAAGTGTTGGATCTAGGATCCCTCGGATGTAGATTTAATTAATTACAATAATTATTAACATATGAATTCAAATCTTGAAAGCGGAAACCGATCTAAATCATATATACTTGCTTGCGTATCACCGGTGGAATTCTGAGTCGAGGAAATGATCTTCCACGCACCAGATCTCTGCACACGAGATCTGGCTCTTTCACGTCGACCCCGAAGTCTTCTGGAGTATTCCCTAGCAACCAGAGAAATTCTGAGTGGGCAGAAATCTATTCTCTGTGCCTCCCAGAAGCCGCCGCCCCTCTCTCTCTTTTCTGTGAGAATGAAATCCCGTCTTGAACATTTCTACTTCTCTCTTATTTATAATAAGAGGTAGAGTGTTGGAGAGGTTAGGGCCAAGGCTAATGGGCCAGACTATGCTCTATTGGGCTACTCCAGGGACCTTGAGGAGGATTTGGACTGGGCCTTCCAATATAATTAAATAATCCAAGTATTCTCTGGCCCCGAATACTCTATTTAATTATATTAATATTATAGCCTTTCCACTATAGTAAAATAATATTGCATCGCCGTCCAATCCATGACATACTGGGGTCCTCTTTGAATTATATTATTTTCCGTGTTTAAGATATCGCATGTCCATTAATTAATTTAAGCTACTGACTGCTTCAATTAATTAATATCTTATACCGAGAGTGTACCCGTTCGACCTTATTATTATATCGGAACTAATCCACCTGCAGGGTTTGATATAATAATCCTTAGAACGCCTCAAGGGGACATCATCAACTCGGCGCACCGAGACACGATTTCTAGCTATAATATTAATTATCATATTTATAATATTATTACCCAAGATACGGAGATTCTTTGAGTTGCGATAACTCTCACTCATGGTAAATCAAAGCAATAACTATTATAAATACATAATTGAACATTATGACAACTAGAATTAAGAAATAATAATCGTCCGAGATGTGATCCTTAATAAGTCAGTATAAAAGATTTATCTCACCTCGATCCTGTTCAGTGCAACTCTGATCGTATGCACTAGTATAAGCTAATAGCCAAGACCAACTATTATCCAGCATTATACTACAACCTTAACAAGTAATTTGTCCAAGATTACTTTCGGTTGCGAATACTATTTAACCATATAAGAAACCGATAATATGATCTTCCGTGTGACCACCCACACCATATTATCTATAATATATAGTACCGGACATTTATTTGCATAACCATAACACGAATTAATATGCAAATCATATGACAATATATTTATTTCCATAAAACAGGAAGATACAGTTAATATACACGCATAAAAGTATGCTTTGCAGTATATAACCCCAACAATAAGATACCGTGAATACAGCGGACATACACTAATTCTACCGTTTTATTTTATTTTATTTTATTTTATTTAATATCTGGCAAGAGACGTTTAAACTAACTATTTCACTTATCAAAACAAAACCTAGTTGGTAATGCCTGTTCTAGATTTAAAGTTTCAATAGCATTAAAACTTGAAGGAACACAATATATATTAGAAATTACCCAAGAACACAAGTAATAATTCGTCTTCCAATTTATTCCTACTACCGATATGATAGTTTTGCCACTAATCAGCTCTACTCAAACAATGACGGATTGAGAGAACTGATTTACATTAATCCAGTTAAATATAAATTGACCGGACTTGAACAAAATCATAATTAATCACTAAACAGAAGGAATAAATCAAAACTCAAGGAATCCACCAGCCTTCAATATGATGAACCTTCAAGCACTACCTCAAGGAATCTACCGGCTGCCTCAAGGTCCGACATCACCTTTTCGGGAGCACATTAAGTGCACTACCGATTTACACGACTCAAGAGCGCAGTGGTGACTCCAGGATTTATAATTTGGGGGTGTGAAAAATAACTAGATAATATTAATATTATCATCTTATAATAATGTCAACGAAAATAGTAAAATTACAAATATACTTAATTTAATTTTCGATAATGTTTCATTACTTGAAAGCGATTGGCAACATCGTCATCAGAAATTCGTAGGAAAACACATCTCTTTCAGTGAAGTTGACCAAACAATCATTTAAAAATTGATTTTTCATCCTATTTCGCAACTTGTTTTTGACATAAGTCAATCCGAAAAATACTCTCTCGACACTTGCAGTAGCAATCGGAAGAATCAACACCAACTTGAGAGCAAAAATACTAGAATATAAGTCACATGTCTATTTGTTAACATTAATAATCTTTTAAAATTTAATCTAATTATTTAAAATAAATAAATATAGATATACATACATATATATATATATATGTATATATATATAAATATATATATAATAGTAGTAAAATAATTTTTTTTTGGGGGTACAACTGTACCCCCATTGTTCTAGTGCAAGAGCGCACGCCCTTCTCGAGAATGATTTGATCGAAGAATTATGAGCACATTTTGATCATATACAGTAATTTATAATTTTTTTAATTCCCATTTTAAAATTATTAATTTATATATTTTTTTATTTTATGTAATGTCATTTTAAATTTAATAAAAAAATTCTCAAATATTTGTTTTTTTAATTAAATATATTGCATAAAAAATTAAAGAAATGAAAAAAAAAAAAAAAAACAAAATCAGAGAGAACCCTGTAGAGAGCCTGTGCACTGCGAGTGATTTTGGAGAGAGGCTCTCTCTTGGTGGGACCCATCATGAAGTGGGAAAGAACCTGTGAGAGAGCTTTTCCCACTGCAATGCTCTAATGGTATTTTTGTTTATGAAACAATTTAACATGAAATTTAAAAGCCGCACAGAGGACTCGAACCCGAAATCTTTGATCCCAAACATTAACCCCTACTGCTAAATCAACACACACACGATCTAATAATGTTTCTTACTTTTCTTACCGTTGCATGGTAATAATTATATTATCTACAATATATATCAAAAATATCTGCATTAAATACATTTTAAAGACAATGCATTCATGGTGTGTTAACCATGATACGTTACTAACTTTTTATTATTAATACTTTATCTATGAAATCATACTGTAATCAACAAAACATACTTTATCTGTTTCGTTTTATTAGTCTCATAACAATATTTTATAAATCATGTATATTTAATTTATGAAATTAATAAATCGGAAACGGAAAGAATATTAAACATTTTTTAAAACAATATACAAAAATTAATTCACCATGTGGGTCGCACGGGTGCGAGACCGGAAAAGGAATGAGGACACCATAAATAGTTCTAAGGGTCCTAGATTATGGACGTGTGCATTGTGGGCTTGAAATCCTTAATATACTATGTGACACATCTACGAGGCCCAATTGGAGCTATTGCACTGTTAGAGCATCTACTGAGTAGACCCCCTTTTAGGGGTTCTTTCCCAACAAAGAGCCCTTTCTGAAAATCGGCCACAACCCAAGGGCTCTTTCACCGGCTCTCTCCGATTTTATTTATTTAATTCGAAATAAATTGTCGGGGTAAGTGGGCCTTTCGGTGAAATGATCGTTGAACAATTTCAGTGCACCGGTGACTCGATCTCGATCAATCATTTGCCTAGATGGATATCTTTTGTGGTGTGTCGGCTCCTTGGCTTTCTCCTTCATTGTTTCTTTATGTCTCTGTATGTGAACATCTCTTCGAGTTCGCCGGAAGAGGAGGAGAAATCGGATATGGGATCGGAAGAGCTTGACATATTGAGAATAAAAAAAAATGGGGGTAAAATTATAGAAATGGTGGATGATTTGAAATAAATTTTGTGAGATTTGTTTGTGATTTGTGAATATGGAGATATGAATTTATAGGGGTGAGAGATGGAATATGGCCGTTGGCCGGTTTTTTAAGAATTTTTTTTTTTTTTTTTTTGATTTTGAAAAATTGATTAAACAAAAATATATCAGCATGACGCAGGGCAGCGGGCTTGCGCTGGGCTTGTCGGAGGAGGGGCTCGCCAGCGCAGCCTTGGCTCGCTCCGAGGGCTCACATGTGGGCGCGAGCCTGATCCGCCCTACTTTTGAGGGTAGGAAAAATGCAATAATAATCAATTATAGTATAATTGAGTCGAATCCTCAAGGAATGCTAGGTCGTTTAAGATTCAAGTAGTAATCTAATTATCTAACTACTATTCAAGCTTACAAGTGACATGTTTTTGTGTTTTTGATTAGCTAATGAGAAATATAAAGTAAGTAACAAACTTAAACCTTAACTAAACAAGTAAACAAGTAATCAAACTAGAAGAAATCAATAGGAAATAAAAGTGACTCCAATTATACTTTAATTAGGTCTAAGTGATAGGGATGTGACACTCTAACTAGAATTAGCCATTTTAATCCAATTTCATGTGAGAAACCTCCTAAATATGATTCATTCAACTCTCGTTGCAACTAAACCAAGTGGATTAATGAAATACCTAATTCAGACTTGGACATCAAGTATAACATCAACTCCCAATAGCACATGGAGTTCTTTAGCCCTACTATATCTAGCATGCAAATCTCTTAATCCTAGCATCTAATCTAAGCATCCTAAGCATTAGATCAAACACTTGGTATGCAATTATGGTGATCAATCACAATTACATAATAAAACATAGCCCCAAGAGAAATGAAATTAGAAGGTAAATCCATAATTAAAGCTTAATCCTATCACTTATTCCTAATCTACATATAATTGGAATCACAAAGAGAACTAGCTAAACATGATTAATGAAAATAAACCATAGAAAGTAAAGGAAATCATGCTTAAAAGATAGAGAATTCAATAAGGAAGAAGAATATGGTCTTGAATTGCAAATCCACCAAATGTAACTCCAACAATCTTGAATTTACTAAAAAGGAAAGAGGGAAATATTTCTAGGGTTCTAAGAATGTTTAAATATGTAAAAGATACACAAAATAGGAAGATTTTGGAGTTAATACATAATAGGTGAGTTTTGGGTCGAGTTGGACCGAGTTAGACGAACTAACTTGGTCAAAACACCAAGAAGATGGGACCGAGTTAGACGAACTAAATTCCACATTTCAAACCTAGGTTTCACCCTAATTAAGCTCGATTCTTCCTCGTTTCTAGTCTTCGATCCTTAGCCACATGAATACTCTTTCCAATTTTTACAAAAATGGATCAAAAACTGAAAGGAAACGA
This sequence comes from Mentha longifolia, assembly GCA_001642375.2. Lineage (NCBI taxonomy): Eukaryota > Viridiplantae > Streptophyta > Magnoliopsida > Lamiales > Lamiaceae > Mentha > Mentha longifolia. Next base: position 21,403,243 of record CM038118.1, read on the forward strand.
GAAAAGTAAAAAGTATGCTACAAGTTAAGAAACCCTAGCATTTTTAACATTTAAGCACATAAATCGATACTCAAACACATTCAAAAACACTCGACATGTACATAAAATACGTGTTAATCACTCTCCCAAACTTAAGCCATTGTTCGTCCCGAACAATGAAACAAACAATCAAAACACTTAACATGTATATGATGTGCATTTTGAGTTCTTTGATGCCTCATCTCACCTCAAAAACCATTTTAGTTCAAGGAAATTCTCAAGTCAAACCAAACATTCATAAGATCAACCACTATCCTAACTTAGAATTCAATCACTCAAGCATCTTAAACTCTAGACCTCTCAAGGAACATGTGTATCACTCGATCCCTCAATATATGGAAATGGTAAACACTCATCGAAATCATGCAATACACATCTTTAACCATAAGCTTGCCTATCAACTCAAGTTCCCAATACTACAATGCATGCACAAATTAGGATCAAAAAGGTCTTTATTAAGCTTGTAATGTAGGGACATTGGTTAAGGTAGGGAATTTTAGGTTAAGTGACTTCAATTTTCATTCAAGTACCCTTACCCCCTTTCTTCACCTTTTAAGTATGAATTTCTTCATCTTCCACCTTATCCAACCCCTTTTTATCAAATGAATCCAAGCTTCTACCAAACATGTAAATGAACACTCCTTTATGCTCTTATTCTTCTCTTTTTCTTGTAAGAACTTTTTTTCAACAAGAACTTTGTTCTTATTCTTCTCTATTCTAACTTTGAGCTTATAAGAGTGTTCTTTCAACTCACAACAATTCTCAAGATCCTTCACCATCACCCACCATTCCTTATGAATTTTCAATTTTCACCAAGGTTCCTTTAACCATCCTTCACCCCCTATCATCCGGTTCAAGAAGAGAAGACTCTATTCAAGGCTCAAAATGAGACAACAATGGTAATGAAAGATAGGTTAGTGTTTAGGAAAATTGGGCTATGCAATGATGGCCTAAGATTATCTCCTAATCATGCAAACACGTAATACTTCTAACAAGAGTATCAAGGCAAGTTCTAGTAAAGAGAATGCAATGCAAAATCAAGCTCTCAAGAAAGGATATTCACTATGTAAAATGCATAGTTTAAGACTCAAAATCCTCTCAAGCTTTTTGTATAGAGCCTAAGTGCTTACGATCAATCCTTCCAAGCTATTCAAGTGAAATAACCCTAATCATGCTTGACTCAAACTTGAGAAATTTCAAAAATGTTACCCTTTTAACATCAATCATCAGTATCTCACCCAAATGCACTTGAGCAATTAAACGCGTTCTTTCACATTCAAGCATGCAAGCATTCATTCAACCTTTTTCCAATTCTAAAACTCTTCGATTTTCAAAAATTTTCACATTCAAGCTCACATTCAAAAACCATCAAACTAAAGAAAAACCTTTCATCAATTATGCTCATTCACCCAAACTCACCAAAATCAAACATCAAGCATTCAACATTCTTTCCTTAACCCCAATCTTCCTTCTAATTAACAAAACACACAAACAAAATATAAAAACATACTAAACAAATCAAAGCAAACCAAACTCTCACATTCATACTCCAAACAACACCTTTCACTCTAAAACCAACCATATTTCCACATTCTCAAATCAACAACTTCTCAATCAATCCACCAAGCATACAAGATTAACCTAACGATACATAAAGTCATGAAACTATCAACCAAGTAAAGCAAGCAAGAAAGGAACAAGTAAAGGAATGGAAAGGACATAAAAATATAAGTAATTTAAATTTCTTATCCTACCCCCTCCCCCAAACTTATTTTAGAAAATAAATTCTAAAATGAGTTTGGCGGGAAAGATATATAAGAGATTTAAATTACACTCACAAAGGTCCAAGCTATGGTGGAGGAAGTAGGGCCATGTCACCCCTTGATTGCCTTGGTGCATCCGAAAACTCTCCAATAACTCCATTATCGAGTTTGCTTGTTTTTCCATTCTTTCACCTCTTTGTGCTTCCCCAAGTTGAGTAATTCGCATTGAAGTTACTTCTTGCCTCATCACCGTAACTTGTGCATCAAGGGATTTAAATCCACGCTCCATGCTTGCCATCCTCCCCTCAAGGGCTTCAAACCTCTCTTCATACCCTCTTTCATGTGGAACGTGCTCCCTTCTTGAACTTGGATCTCCTCTTGACATTGGCTCACCCCTTGTAGAATCCTCCATTTCCTCATCGTCTTGAGCAAAAGGCATTCCCTCACCTCCCATTGTGTATTCATCTTCTTCTCCATAATTGAAAATATGATTATCCTTGATGAATTTATGAGTGGGGGTGTTCATCTGCCAATTTTCACGATCGTGAAGATCGGTTACCAACACACTCATTGCATTTTGGAAGAGGGAATGTCCCTTCATCATCTTGAATGACATAAAAGGGAGGCCTAGATGATACAAGAAACCTCATGTTTCTTAGCTTCTCAACATCAATCAAATATGAACCTCTCATAGGAGTATATCCACTAAGATCATCATTGATTTTCTTAGCCAACGGGGTGAGCATTCCTCCTATGTTAATCTTCCCATTTGGTGCCTTTGCTTGCTTCATGACTTGAGCAAGGAAAATGTGAGAAAAGCTTATGCGTCTCTTGGTTAGCATGGCTTGAATAATGAAGAGATCATCAACTCGAACCGAAGTGTTCTCCGTTCGTGCCACCGTAGTGTGAGCAAGGATCTTCAACACCATCCTTAGGACTGGATTTCTCACCTCATTTGATTTTGAGTATCCCGCCCTAAAGCCTTCCATTGTGATTGGGGCAAGTTTATTCCACATGAAACTATGCTCAAAAGCTCTTTCCACCAACACATCACCTCCATGTGGCACTCCAAAGATGTCATCTATCTCTTCCAAACTCAACTCATGACGCTCTCCAAATAATTGAAATTTGATGCTTTGCATAGTATGGATGCTCTCATCTTCCAATGTGCTCATAAATTCAAGAACCACCTTTTCATATGTTCTCCTATCTTCAAGAGTATCCTCTAAGATACTTTCCCATCCTATATTGTCAAAGAGGACTTTGATGTTGTCATAAAGCCCTAACTTCACCAATGTCTCCTTAGATGGAAATTGAGTTGGTATAATGGTTCTTGACACGAGAATGACAAATCTTGCTCTTTCTTCATATGATTCCAAGTGAATATCATGAGCTTCCGGTGTCTTCGGATCTTTTCTTGGCAGTTGTGAAGATGAAGAGGCATCATTTCTCCTCTTTTTGGAGAGAGAGACAATCAATTTCTTAGAGGTCATGGTGGCATTTCCTTTCCCTTTAGAATCCTTTTTCCTACAAACTCCACCCTTTGTCAAGGTACAAGCAACACTTCACATAGTCATCACCCCCCCATTTGGCATTCATGATTCCAAGAAATGAAATTTCCACTCATATTCATGAATATTCAAAAGAAAATGGATGCATAGTCACATGAAACTTCAATCCAACAAGAAGAATGCCATGAATTGCACTTTATAAATCAAGAATTCATGAATTCATGCCTTCTTTGAGCCTCAAGGCACTCAAGAAATGACTTCCTATTAAAAACCAAGCATATCCATTGAAAATTCATGAATTATGCAAACCTTCATTGAAGCTCATTTCAAGTATGCCCAATTGCATAAAGACACATAATTCAAAAGAAAATGCACTTTCAAGGATTTATCTAGCATGATTCCTTAAAGAAAGACTAAATACAAGCCAATGCATGCTCATTTCTTCATGGTTCATCCACAAATTCCTTCAAAAATCAAGAAAAGCCCTAAGTACAAATTTCTCCTAAATCCCATGAAAATGATGAAGTAAACACTCACACCACTTCATATCTTGCAAGTAGAAACTCATGGGAGCAAAGATATAGAACACATTACCTCATCTTCTTGAAGAAACTTGAAGAAACTCAACTCTTTAACCACAAGAACCAATTTTTTTTTTTTTGAGTTAGAGTGGGTGAAAAAATGAATTATTCAGTGCAAAACGTAGATTTCAGGATGGGTAATGAACCTATGGAAGGAATTAACTAAATTCAAAGTGATTTGGGAGTAATTAGAGGAAGAAAATCTAGTTTTTTAGAGTGAGAAAGTGGGTTTGTTCTAAGAAAAGAAAATGAAAAGCACAAAATGCAAGGAAATGAAATAAAAATCAAAAATAGAATTTAAAAGGGGGAGGAAGGTCCGGCGGCGCCCTGGCCGGCGGCCGTCTGGGTCGCCGTCTGTACCGCCGCCGAAGCTGCAACTCAGCCACCCAGCCGGCCTGGCGGTCCAGCCGGTCGCCGTCCGGGTCGCCGGCATCTCGCTCCTCAACTTGTTTCGGCTGTTTCCGACGGGTTTCTCAACCTTTTTCGACCCTTTTCGAAGCACCGGGTCCCTCTCGACTTCCTCTTGACTCTCCCTAAGTATTTTTCAACCTTCTTTTTTAACATTTTCTATTTTTTTATGGTTTTTTCTCAAAAATGGAATGAAAATTGCAACAAACTCAAAAATCGAAAAATAAAATAAAAACTCACAAAAATGAAAAAGAAAAGGATACGTGTTGAGGTGCCTCTCAAATAGCGCTTTGTTTAACGTCGTTAGCTCGACATAGCCTCCAAGATCAAGCATCATTAAGAAGAATGGTAGACTTCTCCTTAAACTTCTTTGAATTGAAATAGAGCTTGAGTCGATGTCCATTAACAACGAAGGTAGAACCAACATTCTTGAGAAGTTCGAATGTACCATTCTTGAAACTCTTACTCACAATGTAAGGACCGGTCCACCTTGATTTGAGTTTTCCTGGGAAAAGACGAAGACGAGAGTTAAAGAGAAGAACCTCGTCTCCCGGAATGATCACCTTGCTTCGAATCTCCAAATCATGAAACTTCTTGGCTCTTTCCTTGTAAATCCGAGAATTTTCATAGGCCTCGTTTCTCCATTCCTCTAATTCCACAAGATGATTTTTCCTACTCAATCCGGCCTCCTTAAACTCAAAATTAATCCTCTTTATAGCCCAGAACGCCTTATGCTCAATCTCCAAAGGCAAGTGACAAGACTTCCCGAACACAAGTTGATACGGAGACATACCAATGGGAGTTTTATAGGCGGTTCGATAGGCCCACAAAGCATCATCTAGTTTCTTTGCCCAATCCTTTCGAGTAGTGATTGTCTTCTCCAAGATTTACTGGATCTCCCGGTTCGCAAGCTCGGCTTGACCATTGGCTTGAGGATGGTAATGAGAGGTAATCTTGTGCTTCACTCCATATTTAGCAAGAACACTCTCCCCAACCACTTATTATTGAAGTGAGACCCCCCATCACTAAGCAATGCCCTTGGAGTTCCAAACCGTGTTAATATGTTCTTCTTCAAAAACTTGATCACAACCTTGGAATCACTCGTCGAAGTTGGAATGGCTTCCACCCATCTCGAAACATACTCAATGGCAAGAAGGATATTAGAAAAACCACAAGAATTAGGGAATGGTCCCATGAAGTCTATCCCCCAAACATCAAACAATTCAACCTCAACCATGATGTTTTGAGGCATCTCATCCCTTTTTGTGATATTTCCCATCCTTTGACATCTGTCACAATTCTTCACAAAGGTTTGACAATCCCTAAAAATTGAAGGCCAATAAAATCCACTTTGAAAAACCTTCCAAGCCGTACGATTTGCCCCAAAGTGACCCCCATTTGGTCCCTCATGACAATCTTCAATAATCTTGAGTCATTCACCATCCATAATACATCTTCTAATAAGACCATCGGCACATCTTCTCCATAGATATGGATCTTGCCAATAATAGAACTTCACATCTCTAAGGAACTTGGCCTTTTGATAATCCGAGAGATTTGGTGGCAACTCTCGAAGCACAAGATAATTAGCAAAATCGGCAAACCATGAATCTTTGCACCTCAACACCATAATCTTCTCATCCGGAAAACACTCATTGATACTCAATGTCAAGTCTTCACCTTCCACCGGCTTTTCAAGCCTTGACATGTGATCGGCTAGCACATTATCAACTCCCCTTCTATCACAAATCTCTATGTTGAATTCTTATAGAAGGAGAATCCAACGAATCAAACGAGGCTTTGCATCCTTCTTGGCCATGAGATGTCGTATAGCCATATGATCCGAATAGACAATAGTGTGATTCCCAACAAGATATGACCGAAATTTTTTAAAAGCAAAAACGATGGCCAAGAATTCCCTCTCCGTTGTTGTGTAGTTCCTTTGAGCACCATCCAAAGTTCTACTAGCATAATGAATGACTCGAAACACTTTGTCTCTCATTTGCCCCAAGACCACTCCTAAAGCATAATCACTTGCATCACACTTCAAAATGAATGAATCACTCCAATTGGGCTTAATTAGAATAGGAGTAGAGATGAGGGCTTTCTTCAATGTCTCAAAAGCTTTCAAACATTCTTCATCAAAGACAAACTTCACATCTGATCCACCCTCACTTTAGGTGTGAAGGAGATGCAATAATAACCGATGTATTACAATCGGGTCGAATCCACAAGGAATGCGAGAGCGTAAGAATTTCAAGTAGTAATTCGATTACCTAGCTACTATTCAAGCTACCAACTAACATATTTTTGTGTTTTTGATTAATTAAAGCAATGCAATTGGTAAGTAACAAACTATAGAACAAATAATAACGAGAGTTAACAAACAATAGTAGAAAGCTTGGTTCCAAATATAATCCGATAATCACTAGAGGCCTAGGTTTTGGAATTTACAAAGATTAGCCATTTTAATCTAATTTATATGGGAGTTCTATATATAGTAAACATCAACTCTTCTCTCAAAACAATCAATATTAGTGGATTAACCTATGACATCTATCTCCGCTAGGTCTCAAGATGCATAAATTAAAGCTCAATTAATTATCTAGAAGCTCCTACTAGCAAGAATTACTAGTATGGTGTGATTTGATTCCAAGTGTTATGAACTAAAGCCTCCTAAGCATTTAACCAAACACCTTGTATGCACTCAATGATGGCCAATCAATCATGCAATAAAATCAAGCCCCAAATCACAAGACATATGAATTAGAAGGTAAATCCAACAACAAAACCAAAAAACCTAGTGATCTAGATCATATCTTCATATATTGGAACCAAAGAAATTTAGCTAGACATAATTAAAGAAATCAAACCATAAAAAGTAAATGAAATTATGCTTAAAAGATAGAGAATGTAAAGAAGAAGAAGAATATGGTCTTGAATCTTGAATTCACCAAGTATAGCTTCAACAATCTTCCAAATACCAAAAGGGAAAGAGGGAATATTTATAGGGTTTTTCTAATATTAAAAATGCCAAAAGATACACAAATGGAGTGAATTGTAGGATTAAATACATAGAAAATCAAGTTTGGGTCGAGTTCGACCGAGTTAGATGAGCTAACTCGGTCAAGAAGTGAAGGGGAAAGGGACGGCGGCGGTCTGGCAGGCCGCCGGTCAGGCCTCTTCCGTGCGCAGCCCTTCGGTTTCGCCTTGTTCTCCCTCATCCGAACTCCGATTCTCGATCCGCTTTTTGCTATGGCTTCTTATCGAACTCCTCTTCGACAATGGAATGAGCAAATCAGCCAAGTGAGTTTTCCATTGTTCCTGCAAAAAGCATAAAGAGACTCGAGAGAACGAGGAAAGCATAAATGAAAGCAACTAGTGAAACCCTAAATATACAACTTGAAATTCCACATGTAAGAACACAAGTTTCACTCTAATTGAGCTTGATTCTCCCTCGTTTCCGGTCTTCGATCCTTAACTACTTGAATGCTCTTTTAAAATTCTCACAAAAATAGATCGAAAACTGAGAAAAATGAGAAAAGTCTAAGGTATGCTAAGAGTTAAGAAACCCTAGCATTTTGAACATTTAAGCACATAAATCGAGACTCAAACACATGCAAAACACACTCAACATGCACATAAAATACGTGTTAATCACTCCCCCAAACTTAAGCCATTGTTCGTCCCGAAGAATGAAACGAACAATCAAAACACTTAACACGTATGGAGTGTGCATTTTGAGTTCCTAACTTAGAAATCAATCACTCAAACACCTTCGACTCTAGACCTCACAAAGAATATGTGTATCACTCGATCCTTCTACATATGGAAAAGGTAAGCACTCATCGAAATCATGCAAAGGATAACTTTAGCCATAAGCTTGCCTATCAACTCAAGTTTCTAATACTACAATCATGCACAAATTAGGATCAAAAAGGTCTTTATTAAGCTTATAATGTAGAGACATTGGTTAAGGTAAGAAATTATAGGCTAAGTGACTTAAATTTGCATTCAAGTACTCTTACCCCCTTTCTTCTCCTTTCAAAGTATGAAGTTCTTCATCTTCCACCTTATCCAACCCTTTTTTATCAAATGAAACCACAAGCTTCTTTCAAAATTCCTAAAGAAACACTCATTTATGCTCTTATTCTTCTTTTTTTTTTCTTTTGTTTTTTCAATAAGAACTTTGTTCTTATTCTTTTTTTCTAACATTGAGCTTATAGGAGTATCCTTTCATTCCAAAACAATTCTCTAGACTCTTCACCATCACCCAATATTTCTCATGAATTTTCAACTTTCACCAAGGTTCCCTTAACCATCCTTCACCCCCTATCATCTGGTTCAAGAAGAAAATGACTCTATTCAAGGCTCAAAATGGGACGACAATGGTAATGAAGTATAGATTAGTGTTTAGGGAAAATGGGGTAAACAATGATGGCCTAAGATCATCTCCTAATTATGCACACATGTAATATTTCTAATAAGGGTATCAAGGCAAGTTCTAGTAAAGAATATGCAATGCAAGATCAAGCTCTCAAGAAAGGATGTTAACTATGTAAAATGCATAGTTTAAGGCTCAAAATCCTCTCAAGCTTTTTGTCTAGAGCCTAAGTGCCTAAGATCAATCATTCCAAGCTATTCAAGTGAAATAACCCTAATCATACTTGACTTAAACTTGAGAATTTTCGAAAATATCACCATTTAGCGTTAATCATTGGCATCTCACTCTAATGCACTTGAGCAATTCAACACGTGCTTTCGGACTCAAGCATGCATATATTCATTCACTTAAAATTTTCCTTTCTTAAAAATTTCGCATTCAAAACCACAAACTCAACCACAAACTCATGAAGAGTAATTATTTAACCCTAATTCATCCCTAATTGCACAAAACAAAACACAAACTTCCCCACAAATTCAAAAACCATCAAACAAACACAACAAATAACACAAAGTCATTCAAAACATCCCACAACTTCAAACTCATCATCAAAGAAATTCATTTCCCAACGTCAACAACCCAAAATTCTTATCCACAATCCAAGCAAACAAATCTCAATCAAATAGATACCATCAAACCACGAAAATACCTCAAACCGCAATTTTAAAGCCAAGCAACATCAAACATGAGAGGCAAAGACAAAGAAACTAAAACAAGAGTGTAAAGCAAGAGAACAAAACATGGAAAAATAGCAAGACATGAAATGAAAGTAAATTAAAGTAATTTAAATTCATTATCCTACCCCCCCTCCCCCAAACTTATTTTAGAAAATAAATTCTAAAATGAGTTTGGAGGGAAAGATATATAATGGATTTAAATTACACTTACAACATTCCAAGCTATGATGATGGTGGAGGATGGGGCCAAGTCACCCCTTGAGTGAGTTGATGCTCTCGGAAGCTCTCCAAAAGCTCCATCATCGATGTTACTTGCTTTTCCATCTTCTTACTCCTTTCCACTTCATCAAGTTGAGTGACTCTCATTGAAGTCACCTCTTGCCTCATCACGGTGACTTGTGCATCAAGAGATTTGAATCCCCATTCCATACTTTCCATTCTAGTCTCAAGAGTTCCAAATCTTTCATTGTATCTTGACATTTGTTCTTCTCTTGTCGAATCTTCCATTTCCTCGTCCTCTTCATCCATATGCACTTCTTCCCCTCCATGGCCAATAGTGTACTCATCCTCTTCACCATACTTGAAGATATGATTCTCCATGATCAACTTGTGCATTGGCAAATTCAATTGCCAATTTTCTCGTTCATGAAAATTGGTGACCAATTAACTCGCGGCATTAGGGAGAGGGAACTCCTCACCATCTTCTTGAAGAAAATAAAATGGAGGTGTGATAGAGTTGATAAACCTCAAGTACCTTAACTTTATGAAATCCATAAGATATGCTCCCTTCAATGGAGGGTATCCACCAAGATCTTCCTTGATTCTCTTGGCAATGGGAGTAAGCATTCCTCCAATGTTGACCTTTCCGGAATTCACTCTTGCTTGCTTCAACAATTGAGGGATAAAGAGATGTGTAAAACTTATCTTCCTCTTGGTCAACATAGCATGAAGAATGAAAAGATCATCGATCCGGACCGAGGTATTCTCCTTTCTTGCAACAATTGTGTGGCCAAGGATTTTAAGCACTATTCTTAACACCGGATTCCGCACCTCATTTGATTTTGAATATCCCGACTTGAAACCTTCCGGGGAGAGCGGTACAAGCTTGTTCCAAATGGAATAGTGCTCGAAAGCTTGCTCTATCAACACATCACCCCCATGTGGTACTCCAAAAATATCATCTATCTCCTCCAAGCTCATTTCATGCCTTTCACCAAACAATTGGAATTGAATACCTTGCATGAGATGAATATTTTCAGCCTCCACTGTGCTCATAACTTGAAGAATAACTTTTTCATAAGTTTGTCTATCCTCAATAGTATCATCAAGGATACGTCCCCAACCAATATTATCAAAAGGATACTTTACATTATCATAAAGCCCTATCTTCTCCAAAACCTCCTTTGAAGGAAACCTTGTTGGAATAATGCCCTTTTTCACAAGAGTGGCGAATTTATCCCTTTCCTCATATGTTTCCAATCGAATATCATGAGCTTCCGGTGTTGTAGGATCCCTTCTTGGTTGGAATGACGAGGAGGAAGCATCCTTTCTCTTCTTGTTTGTAAGAGAAGCAATCAAATCCTTAGAACTTGTTGCTTTTTCTTTTCCTTTTCCTCTAGACTCTTTTTTTCTACAAATGATGAAAAATTCCAAGTAAATTTCAAGAAGATAAACAAAGAATTTTCATATTGTAAGCAACTTTTCTCATGAACTCATGATTCCCTTGAACATGTATGCTCCCAAAAAGAAAAAAAATGAATTTTAAGCAAGTATCAAGAATGTGAATTCCTACACTGTTCTCCAAAAATTCATACAAATTCCTTCAATCCTAGTCATGAATGCTCAAGTAGAAAGAAGTACAAATTTCCATGAATATTCAAATCAAAAAGATATAGCACAATTCATAAATGTAAGAATTAATGTCATTCAATTCATGCTCATTCCCAAAATTCAAAATTCAAAAATTTCTCCCAAAAATTCAAGAAAAACCTAAGCTAGGAATTCTATTCAAACTATCACAAATGATGGGAAAAATGCATACCAATTCATAGAATGAGTGTAGAAATCCCATAAAAGCAAAGGTGTAGAATATCTTACCTCATTTTCTTGGGGAAACTTGAAGAACTTCACAACTTTGAACAAGAACCTTAGATTTTCATTTTCTAGGTTAGGAAAAAGTGAGTTCTGGGGCTTAAAATGTAGCTTATGAGATGGGTAATGAGACTATAGAAGGACTTAACAAGATTCAAAGTAATTTGAGAGTAATTAGAACATGAAATTTCAAATGTTTTAGTGATGTTCATGCTTGGAAAAGGTTTGAAAGACATATAATGAAGAAAAAGAAGTGAAAAATCAAAAATAGAAAATAGGGGGGAGGGAGGACCGGCGGCGGTCTGGCCGTCGGTTTGGCAGGCCGCCGGTCAGGCCGCCGTTCAGACCGCCGTTTATGCTGCAGCTCAGCCACCTGGCCGGCGGTTTGGCCGGCGGTCTGGCAGGCCGCCGGTCAGGCCGCCTGCACCCCTTCTTGCACGGTTTCCGACCTTTTTTCGACGTGTTTCTCGACCGATTTCGCCCGTTTTCGAAGCACCGAGCCCTTCTCAACCTCCTCTTGACTCTCCATAAGCTTTTTTCAACCTTCTTTTTCAACATTTTCTAATTTTTTTTATGATTTTTCTAGAAGATGGAACGAAAGTTGCAACAAACTCAAAAATCAAAAAATGAAAAAAAAACTCACAAAAATGAAAAAGAAAAGGATACGTGTTGAGGTGCCTCTCAACTAGCGCTTTGTTTAACGTCGTTAGCTCGACTTAGTCTCCAAGATCAAGCATCATTAAGAAGAATGGTCGACTCCTCCTTGAACTTCTTGAATTGAAATAGAGCTTAAGTCGATGTCTATTAACAACAAAGGTAGAACCATCATTCTTTAGAAGTTCAATTATGCCATTCTTGAAACTCCTACTCACAATGTAAGGACCGGTCCACCTTGATTTGAGTTTTCCAGGGAAAAGATGAAGATGAGAGTTAAAGAGAAGAACCTTGTCTCCCGGAATGATCACCTTGCTTCGAATCTCCAAATCATGAAACTTCTTGGCTCTTTCTTTGTAAATCCGAGAATTTTCATAAGCCTCGTTTCTCCATTCATCTAATTCCACAAGATGATTCTTCCTATTCACTCCGGCCTCCTTAAACTCAAGATTAATCCTCTTTATAGCCCAAAATGCCTTGTGCTCAATCTCCAAAGGTAAGTGACAAGACTTTCCAAAGACAAGTTGATACGAAGACATACCAATGGGGGTTTTATAAGCGGTTCGATAGGCCCACAAAGCATCATCAAGTTTCTTAGCCCAATCCTTCCGAGTAGTGATTACCTTCTCCAAGATTTGCTGGATCTCCTAGTTTGCAAGCTCGGCTTGACCATTGGCTTGAGGATGGTATGGAGATGTAATCTTGTGCTTCACTCCATACTTAGCAAGAACACTCCCCTACCACTTGTTGTTGAAGTGAGACCCCCCATCAGTAAGCAAAGCCTTTGGAGTTCCGAACCGAGTTAATATGTTCTTCTTCAAAAACTTGATCACCACCTGGGATCACTAGTCGAAGTTGGAATGGCTTCGACCCATCTCGAAACATATTCAATAGCAAGAAAAATATAAGAAAAACCACAAGAATTTGGGAATGGTCCCATGAAGTCTATCCCCCAAACATCAAACAATTCAACTTCAACTATGATGTTTTGAGGCATCTCATCCCTTTTTCTGATATTTCCCATCCTTTGACATCTATCACAATTCTTCACAAATGATTGACAATCCCTAAAAATCGAGGGCCAATAGAATCCACTTTGAAAAATCTTCCAAGCCGTACGATTTGCCCCAAAATGACCCCCATTTGGTCCCTCATGACAATCTTCAATAATCTTGAACCATTCACCATCCATAACACATCTTCTAATAAGACCATCGGCACATCTTCTCCATAAATATAGATTTTGCCAATAATAGAATTTCACATCTCTAAGGAACTTGGCCTTTTGATAATCCGAGAGATTTGGTGGCAACTCTCTAAGCACAAGATAATTAGCAAAATCGGCAAACCAAGAATCCTTGCATTTCAAGACCATGATTCTCTCATCCGGGAAGCACTCATTGATATTCAATCTCAAATCTTCACCTTCAACCGGATTTTCAAGCCTTAACATGTGATCGGCTAACATATTATCAACTCCTCTTCTATCACGAATCTCCATGTTGAATTCTTGTAGACGGAAAATCCAACGAATCAATCGAGGCTTTGCATCCTTCTTGGCCATGAGATGTCGTATAGCCATATGATCCGAATAGACAATAGTGTGATTCCCAACAAGATATGACTGGAATTTGTCAAAAGCAAAAACAATGGCCAAAAATTCCCTTTCTGTTGTTGTGTAGTTCCTTTGAGCACCATCCAAGGTTCTACTAGCATAATGAATGACTCGAAATACTTTGTCTCTCATTTGCCCCTAAACCAGTCCTAAAGCATAATCACTTGCATCACACTTCAATATGAAAGATTCACTCCAATTGGGCTTAATTAAAAGCTTTCAAAGCATTCATCAATGTCTCAAAAGCTTTCAAACATTCATCATCAAAGACAAATTTCACATCTTTTTACAAGAGATCACAAAGTGGCTTTGTGATCTTTAAAAAATCCTAAATGAATCTTCTATAGAACCCCACGTGACTAAGGAAACTTCGGATTGATTTCACATTTGTAGGGGGTGGAAGCTTCTCTATAGCAACAATCTTGGCTCTATCAACTTCCAAACCATCTCTAGAAACTTTATGCTCAAGCACAATTCCATCTCTAACCCTGAAGTGACACTTCTCCCAATTCAAAACAAGAGAAGTGTCCTTACACCTTTGCAACACCTTTGTGAGATTATCCAAACAAGAATCAAAGCTCTTCCCGAAAACCGAGAAGTCATCCATGAATACCTCCATAATATTTTCAATCAAACCTCCAAAAATAGACATCATGCACCTTTGGAAAGTGGCCAGAGCATTACATAACCCGAAAGGCATCCTCCTATATGCAAATACTCCATAAGGGCATGTAAAGGCCATCTTGTGTTGATCCTCCGGGGCTATGGCAATTTGATTATATCCCGAATACCCATCAAGAAAGCAATAGTACTCATAGCCCGCCAAACGATCTAACATTTGATCTATAAAGGGCAAAGGAAAGTGATCTTTCCTTGTAGCCGAATTCAAAGCCCTATAATCGATACACACTCGATATCCGGTGGAAACCCTTGTAGCAATAGTCTCATCATTCTCATTCTTGACTACAGTCATCCCCCCTTTCTTCGGAACAACTTGGGTAGGACTCACCCATTCACTATCTGAGATGGCGTAAATCATTCTCGTATCTAATAGCTTCAACACCTCTTTTCTCATCACTTCTTGCAAGACCGGATTCAACCTCCTTTGAGATTGAATCTTAGGACGACAATCATCTTCCAATAGAATACGATGCATGCATATAGATGGACAAATACCCTTCATATCATCAATAAACCAACCAATAACATCTTTAAACTCCCTAAGGACATGCAACAACTTATCCAATTTGGACTCTGACAAGTGTTGTGACACTATAACGGGAAAAGAGTCATTATCACCAAGGAAGGCGTGCCTTAGGTGATCGGGAAGAGGTTTCAACTCTTGAGAAGTGTTTGAAGAAGATTTCACTTTAGTTGAACTCCCACTCTCCCCCGGTTGGTTGATATCAAGGTAACGAACTTCATCCTTCAATGATCCTTGATTTACTTCCAAATAAGCAATAGATTCCGACAAATCATCACAAGCATCATCCAAATCGGAATAAGAATAGAAAGAATTAGTGATGATTTCTTCCGTGAGATCCTTTGCCATAGATATAGGCAAGGTAGTAATTGAATTGCATTCCTCATAGGTTGAGTCATCTCCTCGCTTCATAGCATCAAAGATGGAAAGAGTGATGGTCTCTTCATTAATTCTAAACGTAAGATTCCCATCTTGCACATCAATAAGAGCTCTTCCAGTTGTTAGAAAAGGACGCCCAAGAATGAGGGGCATATCCTTATCCTCCGGCATATCCAAGATAACGAAGTCCGCGGGGAAGATGAACTCCTCAACTTTCACTAACACATCTTCAACCACTCCTTGAGCATAAGATATGGAACGATCGGCCATTTGGAGACAAATAGGAGTAGGTTTGATCTCTCCAATATCCAATCTGCTAAAAATAGACAATGACATCAAATTGATGCTAGCTCCAAGATCACAAAGACATTTCCAAACTTTTTCCCTCCAATCACACTTGCTATTGTGAAGCTTCTGAGATCCTTCTTTTTCAAAGGCATCTTCCTTTGGATCACCGCACTAACCTCCTCCGTTAGGCTAATTGTTTTAAATGAACCAAACTTTCTCTTGTCAGAAACGGCATCCTTCAAGAACTTCACATAACCGGGCATATCTCGAAGTGCATGAAGCAAGGGAATGTTGATTTGTACTTTGTTGAATATCTCCAAGAATCTCATCAACTTTTCGTCAACCTTATGCTTGGCTAGACGATGAGGAAATGGAGCCTTAGTAATAACGTCCTTGGTAGGGAGAGGAGTCTCTACTAACACCGCCTTAGGAGCTTCTCCTTGAACTTCTTTCCTTGAATTCTCTTCATTGGTAGGAGACTCCTCATAAGGTATGTCTTCAACAAGAACTTCTTTTCCACTCCCGGATGTAGCATGATTCTCATAGGCTCTTCCACTCCTCAATGTGATAGCACTGCATTGGTTCTTTGGAATTACCTCCGTATTACTTGGAAACTTTCCCGGAGTATGTTGGGTGGTGGCTTGGTTAGCCATTTGACTTATTTGACCCTCCATCATCTTCACTTGCTTTGTCAAAAAGTGAGAGAATTCTCCAATGCACTCACCTTTTGCCCAGTTTGTGTAATAAACGAGCTTTGTTGATTTGCCATTTGTTGGACAAGTTGCTCAATAGAAGGAGATGTTTTCTTTGGTTCTTCAATAACCCCTTGAGAAACAGAGAATCCGGGAGGTGGCAATTGAGCATTGTTAGGATTTCCGTAGGAGAGGTTAGGATGGTTCCGGTTGTTTGGATTATAGGCTTGATAGCCTCCTTGATAACCATAAGATCTTCCTCCTTGTGGCCTTCCTTGGAATCCTCCTTGTTGTCCTTGAAAACCCCCTTTTTGTTGAAATTTCCATATTGCCTTTGGTTTACAAAATTCAAGTCTTCACTTCCACTAGACTCCAAGTTCTCTTGATATTGTTGAACACTTTGAACTTGAGCTTGAGATTGAACTTTCCTCTCTTCTTCATATTGCTTTTTCATATTAGCAACTTCCATTGCCAATGCATCGAACTTCTCATCATCAATAGAAGCCACCTTCCTAGAAGGGGCCCTCTCCATTGGCCATTGATAGCTATTGGCGGCCATCTCTTCAATAATCCTCAAGGCTTCCTTGGCATTTCGATTCACTAGACATCCTCCGGAAGTAGCATCCACGATGCTTCTTGTGTGTGGTGTGAGACCACTATAAAAAGTGGTAATTTGTTGACCTTCCGTGAAGCCATGTTGAGGACATTTTCTAAGAAGCTCTCGATACCTCTCCAAAGCTTCAAACAAAGTCTCATCACCTTGTTGAGAGAAGTGTGAAATATCAGAGATAAGCCTTTGAGCTTTGGATGGTGGGAAGTATTTAGAGAGAAAGGCCTTGCATAGGTCATCCCATGTGTGAATGTTAGCTTTGTTTAGTCCTTTATACCAATCCTTGGCCCGGTCCCGTAGAGAAAACCCGAACATCCTCATCCGGATAGCATCATTTGAAACTCCATTAAGGTTGATAGTATCGCAAATATCAAGGAACATACCAAGGTGGGCGTTCGGATCCTCTATAGGGCTTCCACCGAATTGCTCACTCTTCACCATTTGGATGAGTCCGGATTTGAGCTCAAAATTATTGGCATTGATCGTCCCCCATTCTCCTCCTTGAAATTGTTCCGTTGGAGATTGGAACATATGGTTGAGAGGAGGTGGTTGAGCCTCATTTGCCCTTCTTTCTTGCTCATCCTTCCATGCTCTAAACTCTTCCATTTCTTTCATAAGAGCTTCCATTGCTTGATTGTTAGCCATTTCTTGATCTTCAATAGAATTCCTTCTTCTATGCTTTCTTTCAAAGTTCAAGATCAAAGGTTGAACGAGTCTTCCTTTAGGACCTTGTCTACATAAACTTACAAAACAAAAATTAAAAGAAACAATGCTTGAATTAGCAACTCAATAACCAAATCGACTATTGAAACTCAAACTAAGCATTCCCCGACAACGGCGCCAAAAATTGATCCGTCCTCACTTTAGGTGTGAGGGATATGCAATAATAACCGATGTATTACAATCGGGTCGAATCCACAGGGAATGCGAGAGTGTAAGAATTTCAAGTAGTAATTCGATTACTTAGCTACTATTCAAGCTACCAACTAACATATTTTTGTGTTTTTGATTAATTAAAGCAATGGAATTGGTAAGTAACAAACTATAGAACAAATAATAACGAGAGTTAACAAACAATAGTAGAAAGCTTGGTTCCAAATATAATCCGATAATCACTAGAGGCCTAGGTTTTGGAATTTACAAAGAGTAGCCACTTTAATCTAATTTATATGGGAGTTCTATATATAGTAAACATCAACTCTTCTCTCAAAACAATCAATATTAGTGGATTAACCTATGACATCTATCTCCGCTAGGTCTCAAGATGCATAAATTAAAGCTCAATTAATTATCTAGAAGCTCCTACTAGCAAGAATTACTAGTATGGTGTGATTTGATTCCAAGTGTTATGAACTAAAGCCTCCCAAGCATTTAACCAAACACCTTGTATGCACTCAATGATGGCCAATCAATCATGCAATAAAATCAAGCCCCAAATCACAAGACATATGAATTAGAAGGTAAATCCAACAACAAAACCCAAAAACCTAGTGATCTAGATCATATCTTCATATATTGGAACCAAAGGAAATTTAGCTAGACATAATTAAAGAAATCAAATCATAAAAAGTAAATGAAATCATGCTTAAAAGATAGAGAATGTAAAGAAGAAGAAGAATATGGTCTTGAATCTTGAATCCACCAAGTATAGCTTCAACAATCTTCCAAATACCAAAAGGGAAAGAGGGAATATTTATAGGGTTTTTCTAATATTAAAAATGCCAAAAGATACACAAATGGGGTGAATTCTAGGATTAAATACATAGAAAATCAAGTTTGGGTCGAGTTGGACCGAGTTAGATGAGCTAACTTGGTCAAGAAGTGAAGTGGAAAGGGACGGCGGCGGTCTGGCAGGCCGCCGTCAGGCCTCTTCCGTGCGCAGCCCTACGGTTTTGCCTCGTTCTCCCTCGTCCGAACTCCAATTTTCGATCCACTTTTTTGCTATGGCTTCGTATCGAACTCCTCTTCAACATGGAATGAGCAAATCAGCCAAGTGAGTTCTCCATTGTTCCTGCAAAAAGCATAAAGAGACTCGAGAGAACGAGGAAAGCATAAATGAAAGCAACTAGTGAAACCCTAAATATACAACTTGAAATTCCACATGTAAGAACACAATTTTCACTCTAATTGAGCTCGATTTTCCCTCGTTTCCAGTCTTCGATCCTTAACTACTTGAATACTCTTTTGAAATTCTAACAAAAATAGATCGAAAATTGAGAAAAACGAGAAAAGTCTAAGGTATGCTAAGAGTTAAGAAACCCTAGTATTTCTAACATTTAAGCACATAAATCGAGACTCAAACACATGCAAGACACACTCAACATGCACATAAAATACGTCTTAATCAACATCTTTTTGCAAGAGATCACAAAGTGGCTTTGTGATCTTTGAAAAATCCTTAATGAATCTTCTATAGAACCCCGCGTGACCAAGGAAACTTCGGATTCATTTCACATTTGTTGGGGGTGGAAGCTTCTCTATGGCAACTATCTTGGCTCTATCAACTTCCAAACCATCTCTAGAAACCTTGTGCCCAAGCATAATTCCATCTCTCACCATGAAGTGACACTTCTCCGAATTCAAGACAAGAGAAGTATCCTTACACCTTTGCAACACCTTTGTGAGATTATCCAAACAAGAATCAAAGCTCTTCCCGAAAACCGAGAAGTCATCCACGAATACCTCCATAATATTTTCAATCAAGCCTCCAAAGATAGACATCATACACCTTTGGAAAGTGGCCGGAGCATACACAACCCAAAAGGCATCCTCCTATAAGCAAATACTCCATAGGGGCATGTGAAGGCCGTCTTGTGTTGATCTTCCGGGGCTATGGCAATTTGGTTGTATCCCGAATACCCGTCAAGAAAGCAATAGTACTCATAGCCCGCCAAACGATCCAACATTTGATCTATAAAGGGCAAAGGGAAGTGATCTTTCCTTGTTGCTGAATTCAAAGCCCTATAATCGATACAAACTTGATATCCGGTGGCAACTCTTGTAGCAATAGCCTCATCCTTCTCATTCTTGACCACTGTACATCCCCCCTTTCTTCGGAACAACTTGGGTAGGACTCACCCATTCACTATCCGAGATGGCGTAAATCATTCCCGCATCTAGTAACTTCAACACTTCTTTTCTCACCACTTCTTGCAAGACCGGATTCAACCTCCTTTGAGGTTGAACCTTAGGACGACAATCATCTTCCAATAGAATACGATGCATGCATATAGATGGACAAATACCCTTTATATCATCAATAGACCAACCAATAACATCTTTAAACTCCCTAAGGACACGCAACAACTTGTCCAATTCAGACTCTGACAAGTGTTGTGACACAATTACGGGTAAAGAGTCATTATCACCAAGGAAGGCGTCCCTTAGGTGATCGGAAGAGGTTTCAATTCTTGAGAAATGTTTGGAGAAGATTCTACTTTAGTTGAACTCCCACTCTCCCCCGGTTGGTTGATATCAAGATAATGAACCTCATCATTCAATGATCCTTGATTTGCTTCCAAATAAGCAATAGACTCCAATAAATCATCACAAGCATCATCCAAATCGGAATAAGAATAAAAAGAACTAGCGATGATTTCTTCCGTGAGATCTTTTGCCATAGATATAGGCAAAGTGGTGATTGAATTGCATTTCTCATAGGTTGAGTCATCTCCTCGCTTCATAGCATTAAAGATTGAAAGAGTGAGGGTCTCTTCATTAACTCTAAACATGAGATTCCCGTCTTGCACATCAATAAGAGCTCTTTCGGTTGCTAGGAAAGGACGCTCAAGAATGAGCGGCATCCCCTCATCTTCTGGCATATCCAAAACAACGAAATCCGCGGGAAATATAAACTCCTTAACTTTCACTAACACATCTTCAACTACTCCTTGAGCCTAAGATATAGAATGATCGGCCATTTAGAGACATATAGATGTAGGTTTGATCTCTCCAATATCCAATCTCCTAAAAATAGACAATGGCATCAAATTGATGCTAGCTCCAAGATCACATAAGATATTTCCAAACTTTTTCCCTCTAATCACACATGCTATTGTGAAGCTTCCGGGATCCTTCTTTTTCAAAGGCATTTTCCTTTGAATCACCACACTAACCTCCTCCGTTAGGCTAATTATTTCAAATGAACCAAACTTTCTCTTGTTAGCAACGACATCCTTCAAGAACTTCACATATCCGGGCATATCTCGAAGTGCATCAAGCAAGGGAATGTTGATTTGTACTTTGTTGAATATCTCCAAGAATCTCATCAACTTTTCATCAACCTTATGCTTGGCTAGACGATGAGGAAATGGAGCCTTCATAAAAACATCCTTGGTAGGAAGATGAGCTTCTATTAGCACTGCCCTAGGAGCTTCTCCTTGAAATTCTTTCCTTGAATTCTCTTCATTGGTAGGAGACTCTTCATAGGGTATATCTTTAACAAGGACTTCCTCTTTTCCACTTCCGGATGTAGTATGATCTCATAGGCTCTTCACTCCTCTATGTGATAACATTGCATTTATTCTTTGGGTTTACCTCCGTATTACTTGAAAACTTTCCCGGAGTATGTTGAGTGGTGGCTTGGTTAGCCATTTGACTTATTTGGCCCTCCATCATCTTCACTTGCTTTGTCAAAGAAGTGAGAGAATTCTCCAATGCACTCACCTTTTGCCCAGTTTGTGTAATAAACGAGCTTTGTTGATTTGCCATTTGTTGGACAAGTTGCTCAATAGAAGGAGGTATTTTCTTTGGTTCTTCAATTGCTCCTTGAGAAACGGAAAATCCGGGAGGGGGTGGCAGCTGAGCGTTGTTAAGATTTCCATAAGAGAGATTTGGATGAGGTCGATTGTTGGTATTGTATGATTGATAACCTCCTTGATAACCATAAGAATTGCCTCCTTGTGGCCTTCCTTGGAATCCTCCTTGTTGTCCTTGGAAACCTCATTTGTGAAAATTTTCATATTGCCTTTGGTTCACATAGTTCAAATCTTCACTTCCATTAGGCTCCAAGTTCTCTTGATATTGATGAAAACTTTGAACTTGAGCTTGAGATTGAGCTTTCCTCTCTTCTTCATATTAGCAACTTCCATTGCCAATGCATCGAACTTCTCATCATCAATAGAAGCAACCGTCCTAGAAGGGGCCCTTTCCATTGGTCATTGATAGCTATTGGCGGCCATCTCTTCAATAATCCTCAAGGCTTCCTTGGCATTTCGATTCACTAGACATCCTCCGGAAGTAGCATCCACGATGCTTCTTGTGTGTGGTGTGAGACCACTATAAAAAGTGATAATTTGTTGACCTTCCGTGAAACCATGTTGAGGACATTTCCTTAGAAGTTCTCTATACCTTTCCCATGCTTCAAACAAGGTCTCATCACCTTGTTGAGAGAAATGTGAAATATCAGAAATAAGCCTTTGAGCTTTTAATGGTGGAAAGTATTTAGAGAGGAAGGCCTTGCATAGATCATCCCATGTATGAATGTTAGCTTTGTTTAGTCCTTTATACCAATCCTTGGCCCGGTCCCGTAGAGAAAATCCAAACATCCTCATCCGGATAGCATCATTTGAAACTCCATTAAGCTTGATAGTATCGCAAATATCAATGAACATACCAAGGTGGGCGTTCGGATCCTCTATATGACTTCCACCGAATTGCTCACTCTTCACCATTTGGATGAGTCCGGATTTGAGCTCAAAATTATTGGCATTGATCGTCCCCCATTCTCCTCCTTGAAATTGTTCCGTTGGAGATTGGAACATATGGTTGAGAGGAGGTGGTTGAGCCTCATTTGCCCTTCTTTCTTGCTCATCCTCCCATGCTCTAAACTCTTCCATTTCTCTCATAAGAGCTTCTATTGCTTGATTGTTAGCCATTTCTTGATCTTCAATAGAATTCCTTCTTCTATGCTTTCTTTCAAAGTTCAAGATCAAAGGTTGAACGAGTCTTCCTTTGGACCTTGTGTGCATAAACCTACAAAACAAAAATCAAAAGAACAAATGCTTAAATTAGTAACTCAATAACCAAATCGACTATTGAAACTCAAACTAAGCATTCCCCGGCAACGGCGCCAAAAATTGATCCGCCCTACTTTTGAGGGTAGGGAAAATGCAATAATAATCAATTATAGTATAATTGAGTCGAATCCTCAAGGAATGCTAGGTCATTTAAGATTCAAGTAGTAATCTAATTATCTAACTACTATTCAAGCTTACAAGTGACATGTTTTTGTATTTTTGATTAGCTAATGAGAAATATAAAGTAAGTAACAAACTTACACGTTAACTAAACAAGTAAGTATCAAACTAAAAGAAATCAATAGGAAATAAAATAGACTCCAATTATACTTCAATTAGATCTAAGTGATAGGGATGTGACACTCTAACTAGAATTAGCCATTTTAATCCAATTTCATATGGAAAACCTCCTAAATATGATTCATTCAACTCTTGTTGCAACTAAACTAAGTGGATTAATGAAATACCTAATTCAGACTAGGACATCAAGTATAACATCAACTCTCAATAGCACATGGAGTTCTTTAGCCCTACTATATATAGCATGCAAATCTCTTGACCCTAGCATCTAATCTAAGCCTCATAAGCATTAGATCAAACACTTGGTATGCAACTATGGTGATCAATCACAATTACATAATAAAACATAGCCCGTAAATCCATAATTAAAGCTTAATCCCATCACTTATCCCTAATCTACAGCGAGTTGATGTAGATTAGGGATAAGTTGGACCGAGTTAGACGAACTAACTCGGTCAAAACACCAAGAAGAAGGGACGGCGGCGCCCTGGCCGGCCGCCACCTGGGTTGCCGTCAAATCTGCAGCTCAGCCGGTCAGCCGGTCGCCGTCCGGGTCGCTGTCGGTTCGCCCATTTTGCGCAGCTCCACCATTTTCGCTCGTTGTCCCTCGTCCGAACTCCGATTCTTGATCCGCTTTTTGCTATGGACTCCTAACAAACCCCTCTTCGACATGGAATGATCAAATTGGGCAAATAAGTTCTCCATTTTTCCTACAAAAAGCATAAAGAGACTCGAGAGAACGAGGAAAACATAATTGAAATCAAACTAGGAAACCCTAACTCTATAGATTTAAATTCAACATTTAGAACCTAGGTTTCACCCTAATTAAGCTCGATTCTTCCTCGTTTCTAGTCTTCGATCCTTAGCCACATGAATACTCTTTCCAATTCTTACAAAAATGGATCAAAAACCGAAAGGAAACGAGAAAAGTAAAAAGTATGCTACAAGTTAAGAAATCCTAGCATTTTTAACATTTAAGCACATAAATCGAGACTCAAACACATTCAAAAACACTCGACATGCACATAAAATACGTGTTAATCAGAGCCCCCCTCTACCGGCCGGCTATAGATGCCCTCACTACAACAAAAATGTCAAATAGTGACACAATTTTAGTGACACAAAGAGATTTATTACAAAAATTGTTACATTTTTAGGTGTATCTAAATTTAGCTACACTTATACATGCATCTATAACATTTTGTGACACATAAAAATGTATTTAAATTTGTTACATTTAGAAATGTAGCAAATTTTGTGACATATATACATGTTACTAAATTTTTCTACACCTTAAATTGTCACAAAATATTTTTGTTACACATAGGCGTGTCACAATCTTTCTCTCTCCATGACACAAACATACTTTCATATATCACCTTAACAATTTGGGTGCTTTTTACAACAAGAATTATCCCACATCGAAAAACTACAAGAAAAATGAATGTAATTTACTTCCTCCGTCCCACTTAAACTGTCATCTTTCCTTATTGGTTTGTTCCATATAATTGTCCACTTTCTAAAAATGGTAAAAACTTTATCTCACAACTAATATTATTTTAAAATTCTTTATCTCTACTTGTATTGGTCTATGTCAAAAGTAATGTGGACAATTTAGGTAAGACAGAGGAATAATGAAAATGATCAACAAGCAATATTAAGAACTAATTCTTCCAAGTTTGTCTGGAGTGGAGGATCGGGGCATCAATTCCTATTCACAAACTCATATATACATAAATTATAAATAATATTGAATATATAAATAATAAATAAATTATAAAATATTTTAAAAAAATAATTATAAATAAATCGTCAAAGAATAGTTACACTTTCACATGTCACAGAGATTAGCTACACTTATCATGTCATAAAGATTAGTTACACTGTCATTAAATTTAGTGACACACATTTATTTTTGTAACACGCATATTAGCTACTCAATCATAAAGTGTCACAATTTTTTTTAGTGACATTTATAAGTGTCACAATTCCTTTAAAATCATATCACTATTTGAGCATTTTGTTGTAGTACCTTAATCTAGAAACCAAATAAAAAGACATCATAATTGATCTCAATCCTCAAGAGTAAACAAACCAAAAACTATGGAACTGTTATAATAATAATGACGACTACGGAGTATAATACATTGCAAAAACAACTTTCTTATTTATTTATTTTATTTTATTTTATTTTATTTTTTGATTTCCAAAATAAATGTTAAAACAATTCAGTTGGTATTTCTTGACCTCCCCACTTCCGCATTCTTTCACAAGTTTGCTCCACCTGCATACACTCATCCAAAAAGGACATTTCTCACTTTCAATCATTGCAAAAGCAAATACGGATTATAATTAACACACTAAAGATCTTCAATCTTCATCATAACACACACATATACACAAAATAAAAATAAATAATAATAATAATAATAACTAACCTCTTTATTCCAATTGGTTTTATAAAGTACAATCAAAAGCAACAAGGTTTGCAGGGATGTTCCAGCAATCATACCACCCCAAAGCCCCTGCAAACATTCCATAATACTAATTAATAAGAAATTTATTATCAAAGTATTATCACAATCTGAGAAGTGTGAATTTGAATATTGAATATTTAATAATCTTGAAAGTTACCACAACTCCAAGATTAGCAATATAGCCAAGAAAATATCCAAGGGGAAGACCAAAAGTATAGTAACAAGCCAAATTTATGTAGGCCACCATAGACTGCCATCCTCCTCCCACTGCTACACCTGCATCACAATTAATTTCACATTCATTCTTCCATTCCTTTTCGATTATGTATATTATGATGTAAGTAAGCTTTAGTACCTGAAATTACTGGCTGCACACTGTTGAGGACCATCGTGATTCCGAGAAGGCCCGAGAGTCGAGCCACGGCCCCTCGCATTTCTTCGCTATCCGTGAAGATCTTGCTGAAATGGTTTCTGGTGGCCAAGACTATAATCATGCACACAACTCCTATCATGAGTGACTGCATCACTGTCACGTAAACCGCGTACTTCACCGCTCTCGGATGCCCTAATCCTAGCTCGTTTGAGACTCGGACACTGTAGTAAAATTGGTTAAATTGCAAGCCAGAAAAAAATTATCGAACGCTTCTAAATTTTAGTCATGACTGGCTCTACTAGTGGTTGAATCAGAATTCAAATTATATACTCCCTCCATCCCTCCCATTTTAATTGACTCGCTTTTCTTACTAGACAGTATCATTTTAAGTGTCTCGTTCTGTTTTAAGAAATAATATTATATCTCTTCAAAAAGTGCGGGTGATACCCACTTTTCACATTTAAAACGACCTTATATATAACAATCCAGTTAGTTAAAATGGGGGGACGGAGGGAGTAATATACATGACTTATCTAATTTCTTAAACTTACCTTATTGCAGCATTGATTCCAATGAACACCATGGACTCCCAACCATCAACATTCATGCTGCAATATTGATATATAGGAGTCACATTTTTTTTAAGAAAAATGGAAATATTATGAGTTGAAAAGGAGAAGTAAACAAGATGATGCATGAATGAGAACAAACCAAATAGAGAGAGAACCAACTGCATCAACAGCATGATTAAGATGGCCAGTCAAAATAATAATGCTCATCATGTACCAAATCTCAAGGCACAACATCACTGCAGAGGCAAGAGACAGCCTCACAAACGCCCAAATCTCCCTAAATGCACACAAACTGAAACCTCTCCATCCATCCCTACACCAACCAACCACATAAACGAACTGCGCGACTGCAGTGACCCAACTCGTCACATCAAACGCCAGAGCAGCGCCACTGCCGCCCCAGTCGAGAACCACGAGAAACAGCCAGCACAGCGCGACTTGGCACGCGAGGGAGAAGAATGAGATCCATGCAAGAACAGAGACCTTGCTCTGTGCCTGCAGGAACTTCTGCGTGGGGAAGGTGACAGCGAGGGAGAACAATTGGGGGATGACGAGCAACGAATAGACTCCCGCGGAATTGGCAATGTCTTCTTCTTGGCCGAGGAGCTTGAGAATGGGTGTGGCGAAGATGTATAAGGGCAAGAGTAGAATGCAAGTGGAGAAGAGGATAATGATGGATCTTTGCATGTAGATTCCAAGCATCTGAACTTGCCCTGCCCCAAATGCTTGCCCACACAGACTTTCCAAAGCACTCCCCATTCCAAGCTACAATAAATAGTTATTTTTGGATTAACAAGCTTAAATTACATCAACTTTTTTTTTTTTTTGAAATCCAGCCAAATCAAAGCAGTTTTGCTTAAAATGCGAATGTTTTTAAGCAAAATCAACCCTGTAAATTTGAAACTATATTGAATTATTTATCCATGTGGGCAATTTCAAATTTGTAAATCTTGAAAATTGGTTGGAGGAAAAATTGAAAGTCTGTGAAAAAGACATGCAAAAGTTTACGTAGTTTTAAGCTAATTAACCCATTATTTTCCGATTTGAATTTGAAATAAGCTGCTTAATGCTTTCACCCAATTCAAAACACTTTTTTGTTATGAACAACGAGAATGCATGTCATGCGAAATTTTATATAGATGGAGCATTTTCCATATAAAAGTGATACAAAATCGAAAAAAAGAAAAGAAAATAGCAGTGATTGTTATTGAAGGAAATAATTGAATGAGATAATTAAGGAGTAACCATGAAGCCGAAGGAGAAGGTGCCGATGACGGAGACAGCGATGGAGAAAGCGGAGAGCTCGACGTCTCCGATGTGGCCTACGAACATGGTGGTGACGGAGTTATTTCCGAACTGGCAGAGAATCTGGAACGCGATTGGCCCGCCTATTCTCCATAATTTCGTCGTTTCTCTACGGAAGATCCTCCACCAATCCTCCATTCCCTTCGCCGGCATGTAGTCGCCGTCATCGGCGAGCATTTCGCCGGAGCTCCGCCGATGGAGCAGCGGCGCCTCCATTTCGCGGACAACTGAGTTAGTGTGTTATGTGCTCAGCTCGATCGGAGTGTCAATCGCACGCACCAAAGCGTGTTTGTGTGTGTGAAGCAGTTACGGCGTTGCGGTGGTGGAGCGAAGAGTTTGTAGTCAAGATTTGAGATTTAGCTTTGTGATTTATTAAGTTTTGGTATTTTTTTTTTTACTTAACAATATTTATTATAATATTTTTTATTTTAATAAAAAGTAATATAAAATTAATAAAAATTGGAGAAATAGGGAAAAATAGGGAAAAATAGTCATTTTGAAATAGCAGAGTGAAAAAATAGTCAATTGAATAAAAAATAAATAAAATGTACTAACTACTTCTCAAGCTAAAATACATTAATACTCTCAATAAAATTAATTTAAAATTAAAATGGACAAACTATTTATTTATTTATTTTATCAGGCAAACACAATACACACTCTTACACACGCACCAGAGATGACTCAAAACCCCGACCTCTTGGTTGGAGAGACATCTTACCAACTGAGCTGTACTTTCTCTATTCATATTGTGTTCTCTTACCGTATTAACTATTGCTTTTCAAAATTATAAAATTCGTGAATCTTGATTTGTCATTGCGTGTTATTCCATGCATGAATTTGTGTTAGTCAAAATGCTAAAAACCCGTCGATTACACGAATTTCAGCTCGTGAATTCGTGATTATGTGAGCGAAATCGCGAACTCAAGAGTTGAAATTCATGAATTTGTGCTTTCTTTAGCTTTTTCGTGATTTTATTATTTGAGTTCATTTTTCACTCCTTTTCTCTTTTGTACTGAAGTACTAATTTTTATCTTATTTGTTAACATGTGTAGATGATTTCTACAACTGTCATTATGCACTACAGTGGAAGTTAGGTTAATGATGCTTTATATTGAAGGTGAAAGGAGATATATTCCAGTACAACCAATATGAATATCTCATTTGAGTTTGCTAGATCAAATTGAGACGATGGTTGGAGCTTATATGAACTCTTTCAATTATTTCTTAAGTTTATCCATTGAATCTTCATAAGATACAATGATTTTCAAATACAATGATTTTCAATTCCAGTTTGTGATGGCAATTTTTTTAAGTTCTAATATTTTATATTACAATTTCACCCATCAAGTCAAATCCAGTTGTTGTTCAACCTAATTTTATGGCTTTCATGACATCTCGATATGCTCATATGAATGACTGCAATGTCAGTCAAGATCATGATGATGACCATAATAATGTTTGATAGTTTAGATAATGATGATGATGTTGGTCTTTATGATGATTCCATTCAGTTTGGTGGTGGTGGTCATGCAGCATTAAGGAATAGACATGTTATACCACCATTGGTTGATTCTTCTACTAATCCGCACTTCATTGATGAAATATTGAGAAGTGATCCTAGTAGTTCCCGGCAGTGGATCATTCCTAGAGCTATATATCAAGGCTTATCTCGCTATGGATGATACAGAGCATTGTGAGCAATACAATTGTTATACTTTATCAAGAAATGCAACTTTTAAAAATAAAAAAAGTATGCTTATCTCCTTGTCATTTGCTTAACCATGTTAAATATATAGTGGAACGTTGTTCAAAGATAAGATTTTCAGCATTTTGTAATCATAATGATCAATGTCATTTTACCATGCTTGCTAGTTGCTTCATCGCATGGTTCGGTGTGAAAAGTGATAAATTGAAATGTTCACACTTGTTATTCAGATTTCCGAGCCATGGCCCAAGAATTGTTTCATCAAAGGTTATTGGTGCATTTTTTTTCCCCGATTGTGATGGTTAAAGGTGATGTGTTGAAGCCTAGCAGCCCGGCTGCAAAGAGATCATGGTTTTCATATTGATAATTCAGTTGCACTGACAGGAAGAAATCATGCTATCTCTATGACTTATGGCCATTCAAGTAACTCATGTTATCTCTATGACTTATAGAGGTATAATGCTGCTACAATGGATGGAAAATGAGCAGCTTTTCCCTCAAGCTGTTGGTCTAGGTGATAAAGAAAATGATAAATGTGAATTTGGTTCTTTAAGCAATTAAGAAAAATATTTGGTTGCCCTTAAAATTTGTTGGTTGTTTCATATCAACATCGTAGCATTTAGAATGTTGTTGTAGTTTCATATCCAAGTATTTCACATGGTTTAAACATATATCGTTTGCAAAAATAACCTTGTCCGGTTTGGGGACCATGTTGTGAATATGCTTAAGAAGGCTAAAAAAAACAAACATAATTTTGACAATCATATGAGCAATTTGGCATTGGTTTCTAGAAATGGTGTATATCGTAGACTGATGGATATCCAACCATTTAGATGGGCACGTTGTCAATGTGAACTCTATCGTTATACTTTTTTGACATCCAATTGTGTTGAGTCGGTGAACGGTTGCCTGAGTTGGGCAAGGATATTGCCGGTATGCACTTTGTTTGAATGCGTGCGTACATTAATTGGTCATTGGTTCGTAGAGAGACATAGTAAAGCTCTAGTTAGTAGTAATGAACTAACTATATATGCTATAAAAAAATGGAACATGCTATTGAAAATATAAAAATCTAATTTATTATAAGTAATGGCCATTCTACAATCTCAAACCATGCCATAGTTCAATCATGATCTCAATTATGGACTATTGAGACGTAATTGATCATTAAAAATCAAGTTACAAGTCTATCCATATTTTGAATGAATAAAAAAATTGGATAGAGCAACTAGCACCGAGAATCAGCAATTCTGCATACACATCTGCATCATGTCAATTCATTGGTTAGGAAAACCCATACTCCTCAGGACATTCATGAGAAAAGGCCACTGAACCCAGTCATAGGCCTTGGCCATATCCAGCTTTAGTGCAACATTCGGAGCTCCACGCCCCGGCGGCCTCTTCAGATCATGAATCAATTCCTGAGCAAGCAACACATTATCACTGATTAGTCTGCCGCAAACAAAACCACTATGATTCGGCGCCACCACAAGAGGAAGCAACAAAGCCAAACGAGAAGTCAAGATCTTAGTAATGATCTTGTTGGTAACATTACAGAGACTGATTGGGCGGTAATGGGCCCAAGTCAAAGGGTTCGCCCTCTTCGGAATAAGAACAATGGTGGTGGCAATGAAACTACGAGGCATGAGAGAGCCCCGATAGAACTCCACAACAGCAGCAATCACATCAGAACCCACTGCATCCCAGCACCACTGAAAGAAAAGAGAAGTGAATCCATCCGGGCTAGAAGTACTATCCCCGCTGATCCCAAACACAGCCGCCCTAACCTCATCAACCTCCGGCATAACACAAAGGCATTGAATATCAATAGAATCATGCAGAGGGCAAAGACTCTCCAAGTCATTATTCAGCTAAATCGAGATATCAGAAGTGAGCAGTTTCTAAAAAAAGCCAACCGCCGAAGAGCGGATATCAGCCTCCTCCGTCAACTCCTCATCCCCTCCTGAATGACATGAATCCTCGATTTAACCCGCTTTTGCTTCACCCAACCTTGAAAAAAAACCCAGTATTTCTTTCCCCCTCAATAACCCAACGAATCGCCACCTTCTATCTCCAAAAATCATCTTCCATCCCGGTACGAAGAACGTACCGAGTGATGCATCGAATGGGCTCAGACCTTAACTCTAGAGTTGGGCCAGCATCAAAAACCACTTGTGCCACCGTAACTGCCTCTTCAGCCTCTCTCAAGCGAGCATGGATATTACCAAAACATCCTTATTCCAACCTTTAAGAAACCTCTTCATTCTGTTCATCTTGAACTGCAAGTTCAGCATGCCATCAAACCCAGTTGGAGCCTTCCAAATCCTAGCAACCTTCGAAACAAAAGTATGATGTCTGGCCCACATGTTTTGAAATCTGAACGAAGCTCTCAGAATCTGGGCCAAAAACTGACATCTTACTAATTTCTTCACATGTCTTTTCTAAAGGTCTTTCCCATTTTCTCACTCGCAGTCCACATTGTATCATATGTTCTGATCCGCCGATGTTCTTTTTTGGTTTTCATTATCGGTACATCTTGCTCTAATTTTCATCTTCCAATGTCAAGGTTTTAAGAATTTATACAGGCCCCGATGTATTAGTCCCGTCCCTGAAGAAATTAGATATATATATATTAATTGCATAAGTATTCATAAGTAGTGATACGATCTTCGTCGAGCAAGAGATGCCGACGCAAATATGTAGCCCAGAATCGGAAGCCATACAAGTAAAATAAATAAACCAAAAATAAAAAGATAGGATTGATATCCCAATATACCTACGATCGAACCCTCTAAATGATATAAGCCAGAATTAATCTCCCCATAACCCAAAGAGACAGTTGTCGTAGTCCCACGGGGACGATGAATGACACACAATGAGAGATGATTGACTCGTTGATTCGCTGGATAAAGAATGGAATATCCCAATATACCCAAAGTCTAATCCTATAAATGATATAGATATGCCGAGACACCCCATACCCCAAATCGAGATCGCCTTGGTCACACGGGGACGATGAATGACACAAAAATAAGGGTGATGAACTCGATTGATACGTCGATAAGAATATCTCAGTGAACCGAGAAATCCATAGGATAAATAAAGGAGATAAAATCTCACATTTTTATTGATAATCAAAGATGAAGGTGTTATTTTAGTCACCCCCCTATATGCCTTATTTATAGGCTTTAAAAAAACCTAATTTTTGCATGGAAACGAATTAAAATCTTGTCATAAAGGGTAACAAATCAATTCCTAGTCTAAACAAGGTAATTAATACCAAAATAAAGAAGGAAACAGATCTACTAGCTACCATACTATAAAAAACAAAAATTACATCAAATATTTCTCTTAAATAATATCTTTAAACTTTAGCCCATATAATCTGTTGGGATATTATGTTAAGGGGGAACTTGAATTAAGTAATAAACAATTTGTTTTGATTCGATTCCAAAACCCTTTTTAGGATATTTCCCTTATTATTTTTAATGAACTAGAAAAGTTACTCTTATAAAAGCTTACATGTTAGGAAGCTTTTCTTTTAGTCTAGAAGTGCCAAAGATGATGTAGTCAGAGTTCGCGAAGCATTAGGAAGCGAAGCGGCTCGAGCAGTGAAAGCGTCAGCAGTGAAGCTTTGACAAAGCATCTTGGAGACGCTTCAGATAAAGATGCTTAGAGCGAGCTTCCGATCAGTAGAAGCAAAGCGCTCTCAAGTCAGCTCATCCAAAGCGTCTCTGATATGGAGCTGTACTCAAAGCGCCAATCAGTGCAAGTGTGACAAGTTTGACTCGCAGAATCCAAGTTTGAATTTCAAACTTTCAGATGTCTGACACCTCACCGATAAAGCTTATGTGTCGCCACACTATTGCACAACGGATATGGCTACAGTCTGGAAAGTCAAGGTAGGTGAAAGTCGCCATACCTCTGGGTGCGGCGGACATTCCTTCCTAGTTCTGACAAAGCTGAAAAGAGACTGACACTCCGACTTGTCCGAATCTGAAAATTAAGGAACAAACAACCTCTTCTCTCTCAACGGGAGGTAGGGTTCCTTACTATAAATAGAAGGAGTTGCACACACTAAAAACTAACGCATGTACAAACGATTCAAGCATTCACATTTGCAAGAACTCAAGCAAATTTCTTTCATGTCCTTAGTTCTTTCAAAGCGCTTCACTTTAGTGTGTCCTTAAGAACTTGATTCTTAAGTATTGCAACTACCTCACTTTCTAGGTTCAATCTCTTATATCCATAGCCTAGACTCTTGAGAATCCTTATCCCTTACTTGTGATTTCATTGTAAAGGATTCTCATACTTACGAAAATCCAAAACCCTAAAACCTAAGTCTAGAGTGAATAGATTGAGTTGTAAGGTTGCCGAGTTTTTTGTGAAAGAGTGTGTTGTTGTAAGGTTTCTCAAGAGCCAGTAAAATCTTTGAGGATTCAAGTGCAAGTTTGTTATTTGCCTTGAATCACTTCCCCTTGGAAGTATAAAACAAGGAGTACGGAGTGAAGGTATTCATCCCGTCGAGGATAGAGTGGACGTAGGAGAGGTGCTCCGAACCACTATAAATTATTTGTCTCATTACTTTTAACTTATTTATTGCTTTGATTATTTGCATACACACACACTTGCTTCAAATAACGAACTGGTTTTCATTATAAGAAAAACTCAAGTCTCACCACATTCCGTATAGTATCACACGAGCGAGAGGCATTGAACGCTTCACTTAGCTTCAAAGTGTCTACTCGTCTAAAAGGCTGAAAATTGCAAAAGAAGTTAAGCACTTTTCTACACACGTATTCACCCCCCCCCTCTACGTGTGTAAGTGCCTTTCGGGACCAACAAGTGGTATCAGAGCAGGGGTTCTAACTGACCTCTGTTTCTGAATACTGGTAGCGTGAAAGCGCTATAGTAGGTCTTCCTGAACTGATCTTTCCAAACTTGCATTAAAACCTCACTCACTGCATATTGCATTTTTCTAATCTCTTTTTCAAGATGTCTTCCTCAGCACAGCTACCTCAATTCTCGATCGAGGGCTACACCATGTGGAACTTCCTTGTGGAGTCCCATCTCGCTTCACTTCATGACCGTGTGCATGAGGTTATCGAGAAAGGACCCATCATAATCATGAAATGCCTATTGAGGAACCGTGAAATGGAGAAACTCGTCGACTTAGACGGCAACCCAGTTGACGAGGAAGAAAGCGCCTCCACCGATGTCTATATCGTGAAGCCAAGAGAAGAATTTACGGCCAATGACTTCAAAGCTGATAATCTAGATCGTGTGGCGCGCAACGTGATCCAGTCAACCATCTCTGACACCTATCTTCCAAGAATCATGAAATGCAAAACGGCGAAGGAGATGCGGGAAACTCTTGCCCTAATCTCACAGGGTACAGAGAAAATCAAGGAAAACAAGCTCTCTGTACTAATGCAGGAGTTTGAAGCTCTCACGATGAAACCCAATGAGAGCATGTAGTCTTTCGAGACTCGGGTGTTAGGGATCACCACTACGGTGGCTTCCCTAGGTAGAGATCTGACCTTCAAGGAGATCAATCAAAAGGTGGTTTGAGCTCTGAATGGAAAGTGGCAGACCATGAAGGAACTCTTCCTTTCACAAAAGGAACTAGGGACGATGTCCCCAGAAATGATGTTCTCCGAATTTAAGGCAATTGAATTCGACCTAGCCAAAAAGGCACTTCGTGAGAATGAGGAGGAGCTTCCGACAAAACTAAAGAATCTGGCTTTCAAAACCGCTTCAGAGACCACCACCACTGAAGCCGATGTCTCTAACAACGATGTTGTTGAGATGTCAAGGGAGGAGCTAGAGTAGTATGCTCTCTATCTCGTTAGAGGGTTCAACAACTCCAATGCTAGAGCGGCCAAATATAAAAGGTTCTATAAAGCTCAAGGTCAAGGCTCGCGCTTCGCCCCACGAGATGGAAAGAGGGATGAGAGAGCCACAACCATCCCTAGAGATAAGGCTCATATCGAATGCTTCGGATGCCACAAAATGAGTCACTATCGAAGCGAGTACCTGAAGCTCTCAACAAAAGAGGACGAGGTCAAAGCTCGTCGTGAAGATATCCAAAAAGTCTATCGACCATGATGAAGATCAGTTCACTGATGATATATATGATTATGGTTGCATGGCAATAGAAGCTGAAATGAAGGAGGTAAATATTCCTGAACCTAATACTCTTCCATTATCACTAGGTAGTAAATATGGTGACGGTGAGGATGAGGCTTTCAGCTTGGAAAGTGATCTCTTTGATGACTATTTAAAGTTGCTCAAGAATCATGAATCCTTGCAGGAAGTTCTCATTCAGTTCAGAAAAGAGAACGACAGATTAGCCAATACACTTGAGTCCAAAGAAAAGGACATATTCGAGTTGACGGCTAAGTTCGATGACCTTCTTGAACGTCACCAACGTACCATATCCACTTCCAAGGAACGCAAAGCCACTCTCGATCGTCTCAATAACGCCTCTGTAGCTATTGAAACAATTGAAAGTTCTTTCAAACCCTCAAAAAGTTTGAAAGGAATCGGCTTTGGTTCCACCTTCACAGCTTCATCCGATGCTAGTACCGAAGCGTTGATGAAAAGCTCCAAAGCTGATCAACACACTACTAGCAAAGGAAAAGAGAGAGTCGGGTTTGTGGCTGAAACTTCAAGGCAAGCTTCCAAAGCGCCTTCGAAGGTTCAACCTGACGCTTT
The DNA here is from genome assembly GCA_001642375.2 of Mentha longifolia. Taxonomy (NCBI): domain Eukaryota; kingdom Viridiplantae; phylum Streptophyta; class Magnoliopsida; order Lamiales; family Lamiaceae; genus Mentha; species Mentha longifolia. The sequence continues at coordinate 21,439,667 of CM038118.1, forward strand.
GAGAAAGTCAAAGACTGGAAAGCCTAAACGCTCTAAACGTAATTCAAAGCATGTCTAGTCTTCGACAATTCCGAAGCGTCAACAAGAGTGTAAAGCTGACTTGAATAACTTCACATCTCATGGAGGAACTCAAGTACGCTTTATCCCTGATGCTTCACATAACTTTCATGATCGAAATCTCATCGATCATTTTACATAAAGTGAAAGCACTCCTTCACGCTCTCAGAGAATGAGGAACCGTAAGCGCATTCACTATTACATACACGATTACACTCAGGGTTTTCCTATTAAACAAAGCCCTATTTATTTCATTCAGGATCTCGAGAAGGGATTCACTCTCTCGGTGAATCCAACTCGAGTTTCCAAAACCACTAACATCAAGGAACCCAATACAAATTGGGTACCTAAAAATTGTTGATCTCTTAGATCAAAGCGGCGAACTCGAAAAATACGGACAAAAGGAAGGAAGAAGTTGCTTGGTACCTAGACAGCGGATGTTCACATCACATGACGGGTGAACAATCCTTCGTCGACGAGTTTATCATAAAGCCGGGTCCAGATGTAATTTTCGGTAATGATACAAAAGGCATCACCATCGGATATGGTACTTTTTGCGTTGGAAATATGAGACTTCCTAATGTCTCATATGTCTAAGGCCTCAAACATAATTTACTTTCTATTTCTTAACTCTATGATAACGGGTTCATGGTAGAGTTTATCTCTAACCAGTGTGTTGTCAAGAACAAAGCGTCTATGCAAGTTGTTCTTATAGGTATTCGAAAGCAAAATGTGTATGTAGCCAACTGGAGTAGCTACGAAGTCAAAACCTGCCTCATCGCTAGATGCACCTCAGAGATTGGGTGGTTATGGCATCGTCACCTCAACCATTTGAACTTCAAAATAATGAACAAGATCTCCCGAAAGAATCTTGTTCGAGGTATTCCTAATGAAGTCTTCAACAAGGATATTGTGTGCCAAGCCTACCAAGAAGGCAAGCAGATCAAGAAGTCCTTTCAAAGCGTCGAGGGACATGGTTCATCCCGAATTCTAGAGCTGCTACACATGGATCTCTTCGGTCCTATTTCACCGGTCACCTTGAGTGGGAGAAAGTATGCTCTTGTAGTCGTGGATGATTTCTCACGCTTCACGTGGGTACTAATTCTACTAAAAAAGAAAGATATGCTTCGGGAACTTCCAAAGCTCCTAAAGCAGCTGACAGTGGAAAAAGGATTGAATGTGGTAAAAATACGCTCCGATAAAGGAACAAAATTCCTCAATCTATTCATTGAAGTGTATAGCACAGAGAATGGGATTCTACATTAGACTTCAGCAGCTCGCACTCCACAACAAAACGGCATTGCAGAGCGCCGGAACAGAACTATTAAAGAGGTTGCACGCTCTATGCTCGCGGATGCCCAACTACCAAAGAAATTCTGGGGAGAAGCGACCTTCACCGCTTGCTACACCCAGAATCGCGCTCTAATCAACACACACCATGACAAAACCCCATATGAATTATGGAAAGGGAAAGCTCCTAGTCTCTCTTATTTATATATTTTTGGTTGCAAGTGTTTCATTCATAACAATGGTAAAACGCAATTGAGAGCGTTTGATAGCAAAGCCGATACGGGGATATTTCTTGGATATTCTCCTACAAGCAAAGCTTATCGCGTCTACAATTGTCAAACTCTTATTATGGAAGAAACACCACATGTTGTTTTTGATGAAGCTGCTTTCAAGACTCCGCAGGTACAGGTAAATGCTGAAAGCATAAACGCTGGACCTGAAAGCGTATTGGAGACTCCTGAAGCATCTTCCAGACCAATCATGCGCTCCGTCTCGAAACAAGTAGATTTGGTGGACACTTCAGTAGAAGAAAAAATTGAAGACGGAGTTGAAGCAATGGAGCAGGATCTCAATAAGCTCTCTCTCGATAAGGGGAACCAAACTCACGAATAGCTGATCCTCTGACCTCATTGGTTCCAATCAGTGAGGAAGCTCCATCCAGTTCAGTGGTCTGTGATCAAGGGAATGGTGATGATCACACACCACGCTCCGAGGCGGATGATATGGAGGCTCTCAACCAGAAGAAGCTTTGGTTGAGGTATCATCCCCAAGAAGGTGTTCTAGGTGACCCCAGCCAAGGCGTCAGAACTAGAAGTACCTTATTTCATGGTGAGAGTTGCCTGTTTAGTTGCTTCCTAGCAAACACCGAGCCTTCATCAGTGGAGGACGCTCTAAATGATTCAAATTAGATAACTGCCATGGAAGAGGAGCTAAATGAGTTTGCAAGGAATGGCGTTTGGTACCTAGTGGATCGACCTTCTCATCAAAGCGTCATCGGTACTAAATAGGTCTTCAAGAATAAGACTGACAAAAGCGGTAACATCATTCGCAACAAAGCTCGCTTGGTCACGAAAGGATATTGCCAGGAGGATGGCATCAATTTTGATGAAACCTTCGCTCCCGTAGCTCGTCTCGAAGCCATCAGGATATTCCTTGCATATGCCGCATCCAAGAAGTTCAAAGTGTATCAAATAGATGTGAAAAGTGGCTTCCTCAATGGAGATTTGAAAGAGAAAGTGTACGTCGAATAGCCCCCAGGCTTTGAAAAGAGTGATCAAGTATACCGGCTCATCAAAGCGGTGTATGGCCTCAAGCACGCTCCCAAAGTGTGGTACGAGACTCTTTCAAACTTTCTAGTTGAATGCGGATTTCAAAAAGGGAAGGTAGATCAAACCCTCTTCACTATCAACGACGGTGAAGACATACTTTGGGTACAAATTTACGTCGATGACATTATCTTTGGCTGTTCAAATTAAACCTTGAGTGACAAATTTGCGGGTTTGATGAAGAGAAAGTATAAGATGTCGATGATGGGGCTGATGACATGCTTTTTGGGATTGCAAGTGAAGCAAACGAGTCGTGGAATCTTCATCAATCAAGCCAAGTATACTCGTGATATGCTCACTAAGTTTGGTGCTCAAAATTGTAAAAGCGTCAAGATTCCAATAAACACAAACTTCAAGATAGATCCAGATTTGGATGGCAAGTCAGTCAACGCTACGGATTATCGTATGTTGATTGGCTCTTTGCTATATCTTACAGCTAGCCGACCCGACATCACTTTTGCTGTAGGCGTCTATGCTAGATTTCAAGGCAATCCGAAGCAAAGCCATTTGGAGGGAGCTAAGCGCATTCTTCGATACCTTAAAGGGACCATCAACTTAGGCCTTTGGTATCCGGCTGATGGAGTCCAAGGATCGTTTATTCAAGATCCTGTTCGAGTTCTAAATGGGCCGGTGACAAGAGCTCGAGCTAAGAAGTTTAAGGAAGCTTTGCAAGGATTAGTTCAAGAATTTTAGGCTCAAGAGTTGATGAAGAAGCCCATTGGAGATGGCGGATCGGGCAGCCCGTGAGTCGTTAATCTTATCAAGTGTGATCGGGCTGAAGATTAAAGACTTAGTTATTATTTTCGTGACTTTATTTTGCAGCCCACGTTTTGTGCCTTAAAAGGCTTTATTTTTGGGCTTTATTATGTTATTTGATGGGTTTGACCCATAGTTTGACTATACTTAAGTTATTTCATAGTTGGACTAGGTTTAGATAGGTTTTTGAGCACTATATATATGGCCTTTATGTCATGGCCGAAAATCAACATTGATCATTAATAATATTGTGAGTTTTATTCTCTCTTGAGAGTTTTTCGAATTCCTCTTGATTTTTCCAAGATGAATTCTTTATCCGGTGAATCAACGAGTTCATCATCCCTCGTTGTGTGTCATTCTGCGTCCCCGTGTGGCTCGGCGACCGTCTCTTTGGGATATAGAGGTTTCGGCTTATCTATATTACATAGGGGGTTTAGTTCATAGACGGATCTGCGAAGGTTCGTATCATTTGGCACCAGAGCCAGATTGCATTATCCGGGGTAAATTTTTCGTGTCTTTCTTGTTCAGATTCATTTTGGTCTAGGGGTCAGTTGTCTTCATCTTGTTTATTGCGTTCTCGTGTGTTTCGTCTTTGTTGTTAATTCTTCGTTGTCGTTGTCATATCAAAAGAGTTAAAAAAATAAATAAATAAAATAAAGAAATCAGATCCGTTTGAGTCTTCGTATAGAGTCTGAATTCGTCTGAATTCGTGTACTGCATATTTGTTGGCATCATTTTTTGTCCGTCTTTGCGTCAATTAAAATAAAAAAAAAAAAAAAAGGGGGTAGCGTAGTCAGATTCAGATTCATTCTAGCATCGTATTTGGGTAGGATTGAGGTTGGGAATTCATACCATATTTGGTGTCGTCCTTACCATAGTAGAATTCAATCCTTTATTCACTAGATCCGAATTTCGTACACGTACCATATTACCACGTTCACATCATAATAGAGTTATACACGTCCTCATATTAGATTAAAAAAAAAAAAATCTGCCCCGGTAAAAATCACCCGGTAATTGTGTTCCGAAAAAATCTGCCCCGGTAAAAGTACTTTTTACCGGTTAATTACCGAAAAAAACTGGTTGTGGGGAATTGTGTTTTCTGGGTTCCTTGAGTCGTGCTGATCGTTCTGAGCTAGTTTCCACGTAACACTTTTCTGAAAATTTGTTACGTGCAAATTGGTTTTTTGAGTTGCTCGAGTCATATCGAGTCTTCCTGTTCAGTTTCTGTGTAGCGTTTTTCCAATTTCTTTTCTTCCTATCTCGTGCTCTCTGGTTTGTTGGTAAGAGTTCAGTGGTAGATTGAGAGGGTTTGAGTGCTTGTAAGAGAGAATTGAGTGGAAAAAGGCAAGAGAGGTGAGATTATTTGAGTGCTTGTATCCTTGAGCGATACACGAGTGCTTGTGAGGTGGTGAGGATCCTGTTTTTAACTAACCTTTTCTTTGTTTTTTGTGTTTAAAAAAAAAATACAGGTATGGCAAGTAATGCAGCAAACGATGGTTCCGGCAACAACACACATCCAGAAGATCAGCCTGATTTAGATCCAAAGCAAAAAAAATTGTGGGATGCAATGAAATCAGAATTGGACAAGATGCTCACAAAAAAATTGGATGATGTGTATGAGAGGATCCATGAGGTTTCGGAGAAAAATCAAGCTGAGTCTCCTCACGGCAGCGGTAATAGAGGTGGAGGATTTGGTAGAGATAGAGGTAGAGGTCATCTACGTTTTCCACTTCAGCGTCCACGCAAAGATCCAAAGTTCGACAGGCCACGCAAAGATCTAGAGTTTGATTATGATGATGAGTATATAAACCTCGAAGTGGATGAAGACGGCTATGGAGGTTACAGAGGTTGGAGTAGGCAAGATAATAATTTGGGCAACATCAAGATGAATATTCCTTCTTTCCAAGGGAGGAACGACCCAGAGGCTTATCTTGACTGGGAAAGAAAGGTCGAGCTGATGTTTGAGTGTCAAGATTACTCCGAGCTGAAGAAGGTGAAGTTGGCAGCAATTGAATTCTCGGATAATGCACTCATCTGGTGGGATCAGTTGGCGATGAGTAGGCGGAGAAATGGCAAGCGTCCTGTTCAGAATTGGGATGAGATGAAGGCCATTATGAGGAAGCGATTTGTACCAGCGTACTACTACAGAGAGTTGTTCAATAAGCTTCAGACTTTGAGGCAAGGCTACCGGACAGTGGATGAGTATCATAAGGACATGGAGATAGCCATGATTCAAGCCAACATTCAGGAAGATCGAGAGGCTACGATGGCGAGGTTCTTGACTGGTCTGCGAACAGAGATCAAAGATGTGGTAGAATTGCACAATTATGTTGAGCTGGAGGACATGGTACACATGGCGGAAAAGGTAGAGAACCAACTCAAGAGGAGGGGCAGTGCAAGGCAGAACCAGGCCAATTTCAAGCAAGGTCAGAGCAATTGGAAGCAGAATCAAACAACTGCTAGTGGTTCCTCATCCAAAGGAAGCCAATGGAAGAAGGAGGATTGGCCGAAAGAAGAGAAGAAGCCGATTGTGAAGGCGCGATCAGATTTGGCGAGTCCCACAACTCAAGGCAAAACATCAGTGCCTGATCCTCATAATCGTGATCGTAAGTGTTTCAAGTGTCAAGGCTTCGGGCATATTATGAGCGAGTGCCCAAATCGAAGAGTGATGATCATGCAAGATAATGGAGAGGTGGTTACAGATGATGAGGCTGTTGACCCGGAGATGCCAGCTTTGGAGGAAGATACTGAAGAAGATGAGGAGATCATTCCACCTACTGGTCTCATTGGCATTGCAAGAAGAACTTTGAGCGTCAATAATCATGTGGATGAGATGGTGCAGCGAGAGAACATCTTTCACATAAGATGTCATGTGAGAGATAAGTTCTGCAGTTTGATCATCGATGGGGGGAGTTGCACAAATGTGGTCAGTTTGTACATGGTTCAGAAATTAGGGCTTCATGTGCTGCAGCATCTCAAGCCATACCGGTTGCAGTGGTTGAGCGATGCTGGTGTTGTCAAAGTTAATAAGCAAGTGAAGATTCCGTTTCGCATTGGGAAGTATGAGGATTAGGTCTTGTGTGATGTGGTTCTGATGCAGGCGAGTCACATTCTGTTGGGACAACCGTGGCAGTTCGACCGATGAGTGAACCATGATGGCTTCACCAACATATACTCCTTCGAGTATAAGCAGAAGAAGGTGTCGCTTTTTCCTCTTACACCAAAACAAGTGTATGAAGACCAAGTGCAGCTGCAAAAAGAGGCAGAGTTGGCGAAGTCAAAGGAGCAGAAAAAGGAGAATAAGGAGAAGGGAGTGGTGCAAAAGTTGTGTTTGGCAAGGGCGAGTGATCTGAAGTTGGCAGTTCATGAGGAAAGACCCTTGATTGTACTTTTGTACAAGGAGAACTTTTTATCTACTAATGATCTCGACTCTCTTCCCCCTTCTATTTCTTTTGTTTTGCAGGAATTTGATGATGTCTTTCCCGAAGAAATACCTTCAGGCTTACCACCAATTTGAGGGATAGAGCATTAGATTGATTTTGTGTCAGGTGCGACACTTCCAAATAGGCCAGCTTATCGGACCAATCCGGAAGAGACGAAGGAATTGGAGAGGCAGATTGGAGAGTTGTTGGCAAAGGGGCACGTGAGGGAGAGTTTGAGTCCTTGTGCAGTTCATGTGTTACTTGTGCCGAAGAAGGACTCGATGATGAGGATGTGTTGTGATTGCCGAGCCATCAACAACATAACGGTAAAGTATCGACATCCCATCCCTCGTTTAGATGATATGCTTGATGAATTGCATGGCTCTTGTGTGTTTTCTAAGATTGATTTGCGTAGTGGTTATCATCAGATTAAGATTAAGGAATGAGATGAATGGAAAACTGCTTTTAAGACAAAACTTGGTTTGTATGAGTGGCTGGTTATGTCTTTTGGTTTGACTAATGCTCCTAGTACGTTTATGCGTCTTATGAATCATGTTTTGCGTGCTTACATAGGCAGATTTGTTGTGGTCTATTTTGATTGATATTCTAGTATATCAGCAAGAGTCATGATGAGCATGTTCAGCATTTTTGAGGTCCTGTTTTAGATGTACTTAGGAAGAGAAGTTGTATGCTAACCTAAAGAAGTGCATCTTTTGTACGGACAAGCTTGTTTTTTCTTGGTTTGTTGTTAGTGCACAGGGTGTACAGGTTAATGAGGAGAAATACGGGCTATCCAAGAGTGGGCCGAGTCCGAAGCGCATTGGAGATGTTAGAAGTTTTCAACTGACTTGCTAGCTCTATAGGCGATTTGTGCCATATTTCAGCAGTGTTGTAGCACCGTTGACAGAAGTGATCAAAAGGAATATGGAGTTCATTGGGGAGAAGAGCAAGAAAGGGCGTTTCAGTTGTTGAAGTACAAGTTGACACACGCCCCGGTATTATCTCTTCCTAACTTTTCTAAATCTTTTAAGATTGAATATGATGTTTCTGGTGTTAGTATTGGTGCAGTTTTAATGCAAGAAGGGCGGCCAGTTGCGTACTTTAGTGAGAAGCTCAATGGACCAACTTTGAGCTATCCGACGTATGATAAGGAGCTGTATCATTGGTGAGGGCCTTAAAAACGTGGCAACACTACTTATGGGCCAAGGAGTTCGTCATTCACACCGATCATGAGTCGTTGAAGCACTTGAAGGGGCAACACAAGCTAAACAAGAGGCATGCTAGGTGGATGGAGTTTATTGAGACATTTCCATACGTTATCAAGTACAAACAAGGTAAAGAGAATGTGGTGGCTGATGCACTTTCTCGGAGGTATGCCTTGATCTCTACTCTAGATGCTAAGTTGCTTGGTTTTGAGTGCATCAAGAGTCTTTATGTGAGTGATGCTGATTTTGGTGAGATTTATTGAGCATGTGAGAAATCTGCTAGTGGAGAGTATTTTAGGCATGATGATTATCTATTTAGGAAGAATAAGTTGTGTGTTCCTAAATGCTCTCTACGTGAATTGCTTTTGCTTGAGTCTCATGGTGGGGGTTTGATGGGACATTTTGGTATTGCTAAGACCTTAGCTGTTTTGCATGAACATTTCTTTTGGCCTCATATGAAACGTGATGTTGAGAGAATTTGTGGTAGATGTGTTACTTGTAAGCAAGCTAAGTCTAGAGTGAGTTCCCATGATCTGCATACACCATTTCCTATTCCTGATGCACCTTGGATTGATATATCTATGGATTTTTTTTTAGGGTTGCCTAGGAGTAAGCGTAGTAGCGATTCCATCTTTGTGGTTGTTGATAGGTTCTCTAAGATGGCACATTTCATTCCATGTCATAAGTCTGATGATGCATCTCATGTTGCTGATTTGTTCTTTAGAGAGGTTGTTAGACTGCATGGTATGCCTAGGACTATTGTTTCTGATAGGGATTCTAAGTTCTTGAGCTACTTTTGGAAGACGTTGTGGGGTAAGTTGGGTACTAAGCTGTTGTTTTCTACTACTTGTCATCCACAAACTGATGGTCAAACTGAAGTAGTCAATAGGACTTTGTCTATGTTGCTTAGGGCTATCATAAAAAAAAACATCAAGTCTTAGGAAGAATGTTTACCACATGTTGAGTTTGCTTATAATCGTTCTGTTCATTCTGCTACTCAATTTTTGCCATTTCAGATTGTTTATGGTTTTAATCCTTTGACTCCATTAGATTTATCTCATTTACCTGAGCATGAGCATACTGATCTTGATGGCCGAAAAAGGGCTGATTTTGTGAAACAGATTCATGAGAAGGCGAGAATGAACATTGAAAGGCGAACAGAGCAGTACGCCAAGCAAGCAAACAAGGGACGTCGCAAGGTGGTGTTTGAACCCGGTGATTAGGTATGGCTGCATATGCGTAAGGAAAGGTTTCCATTGCAAAGGCGTTCGAAGTTGCTACCTCGAGGCGATGGACCTTTTCAAGTGTTGGAGCGCATCAATGACAATGCCTACAAATTGAACTTGCCCGGTGAGTATAATGTTAGTGCTACATTTAATGTTACTGATTTGAGTCCTTTTGATATAGGTAACGACTTGGATTTGAGGACAAATCCTCTTCAAGAGGAGGGGAATGATGGAGTCCAACGATCATTTATTCAAGATCTTGTTCGAGTTCCAAGTGGGCCGGTGACAAGAGCTCGAGCTAAGAAGTTTAAGGAAGCTTGCAAGGATTGGTTCAAGAAGTTTGGGCTCAAGAGTTGATGAAGAGCCCATTGGAGATGGCGGATCGGGCAGCCGCGAGTCGTTAATCTTATCAAGTGTGATCGGGCTGAAGATTAAAGACTTAGTTATTATTTTCATGACTTTATTTTGCAGCCCACGTTTTGTGCCTTAAAAGGCTTTATTTTTTGGCTTTATTATGTCATTTGATGAGTTTGACCTATAGTTTGACTATACTTAAGTTATTTCATAGTTGGGCTAGGTTTAGATAGGTTTTTTAGCACTATATATATGGCCCTTATGTCATGGCCGAAAATCAACATTGATCATTAATAATATTGTGAGTTTTATTCTCTCTTGAGAGTTTTTCGAATTCCTCTTGATTTTTCCAATACGAATTCTTTATTCGGCGAATCAACGAGTTCATCATCCCTCATTGTGTGTCATTCAGCGTCCCCGTGTGGCTCGGCGACCGTCTCTTTGGGATATAGAAGTTTCGGCTTATCTATATTACTTAGGGGGTTTAGTTCGTAGACGTATTGGGATTTCCATCAGTTCGATTCAGTCTTCCGCGTGCTTAAGTTATACGGATCTGCGAAGGTTTGTATCATTGGCGGAAGATGATCTCACGCTTAGTGGCTACTCCGATGCCGATTTCGGTGGATGCAAAGTTGATAGGAAATCAACAAGTGGGATGTGTCAATTCATTGGCAACAAGTTGGGTTCGTGGTTCTCAAAGAAACAAACTAGTGTTGCTACCTCTACCACCGAAGCGGAATACATGGTTGCGGGAAGCTGTTGTTCACAAATCCTTTGGCTAAAGCAACAGTTGAAGGATTATAAAGTGGAATGTTCGGAGGTTCTAATTTATTGTGACAACACAAGCACAATTTCCATCACCCATAATCCCGTGCTTCATTCAAAATGTAAGCATATTGAAATTCGCCATCATTTTATTCGGGATCATGTGGAGAAGCAAGATGTTAAGGTGGAAAAGATTCCAACTGAGGATCAGAAAGCGGATATTCTCACAAAACCGCTTCCTCAAGCCCGCTTCAACAAATTGTGCCTAGAACTAGGGTTGCTAGACCCTGGTGAGGAGAAGGTGGAGTAAAGGTGGAGAAGGCAAAGCGTGTTCCCTACCTACTCTCACGCTTTCCTTTCTGGGAAAGATTGTTGGCATAATTGGTTAAGGGGAACCGGTCTTTGCAAGTGGTGTGAAAGAGAAGATTTTATCTCCCCTAATCAGGGATGATAATTAAACCGAAGGTATGGAGTTCCCTTTAGGAGCATCGACCTCTACATGCTTCCATAGTTTTTGTGAAAGCGCGGTTGGGTGCTCTTCTTTGATGAGTTAATCTCGGATTAATTTGATTAAGGTTGTTACTCGTGCCACGGTATTCATAAAACTTGTTCCGTCTTGTCAGAGCGGTGCACAAGTGGTACCTTGTGGATCTCTTGAGAGTCCGGCTTTTAAGCTTTAAAGCTTGGTACAATCTTGAGTTCCACTCCCAAATTCTTTAAATCTTTTCTGCTGAAGAAACATGAAAGCATTGAGTTGATAATCCACTTCAAGTTAACATACGCGTACGTAATTTTTGGGACGTATTGTATGGAGTTGCTTGAATGATTCTCACTCAATTTTCTCACAAGCTTTCATGGTGGAGATGGAGCCAGAAGCGCAAAGCGTGCTGAAGATCTTCACCACTGCTGATTGTGAAAGCCTCATTTGTTTTTAGTAATGTGAAGCACCAACTTTACAAAGGTTAGTATCTATTCTCGAGAATCTCGCTTTATGAAAATATGAGATAGCTTGCCATAGTAAGGAAGTGAATTCATAGATCTTTCATGAATGATGTGAATCTCATGTCCAAACGGTATATCCCTAGTAAAGCATGAGGCAACTCATATCATTCCATTAAAATCTATGAAGACACTCATCCCCAACCGGGTCCCTAGTGGATTTTGTAATCTCATCTCTCATGTTATCGAATTCATGAGATAGACCTACCCTAGTAAGAGGACTTTACATTATTTTCATCTCTCAACATAAGTGGAGCGCTTCCCTACAGAGTTGACACTCTCTTTACAAGATAGTCCAAGGTTATGTTTAAGGGGGAAGCACTTCTTCTTCGAGAGAAAGCACCTAGATGAGAACAGACGCTCTCACACTTTCAAAGCATGAACGTTTTGTCCCTCAGCTGAAGCTTTAACATTTGAGTACGTGGATCGTCAAAGCGTGGTATCAGTCATTTACAATTTTGACTGACTGGTAAGTCTCCTTTTCGTGTCTTTCAATTTTAAGTAAGTGAGTTAACGCAAAGCGTCTTCAAGAACCTTATGCGCAACTTACCGAAAATATTAATGTGTTGATACAGATGTTTTCCAAAATATACGCTCTCGTCAAATTTCCGAAGCGTGGCAATCAGCCAAATTTCGAATCATTTGAAAGATTAATCTCATTAATTTATTTCATAAATAGATATTGATTATGATGTAACTATAAAGTAGAATATCAATCAAGTATAGATTGCGTGCAAAAACTTTGCATTTAATGCAAAGACTGCCACTGAAACAGTATTCGAGACCCACTCGCGCGTGTTTCTCACTCGCGCTACCGAACCGTCAAAAACTTTTAATCTTGGCCGTCGGACATTTCGAATTACTTTTTCCCTAACCGCACGATCAAATAACTGTCAAGCACGATCTATACACGATCAGAGCCACTCACTCATTTTCCGGAATGTGATCTTAGCCACTCACTAAGACACGTCGCCCCACTAACCTTTTAATACTCTTTATACTTATTTATCTATGCATATATTAGAACTATTTCTCTCATCACCTTCATTATACATCATTTTCGCCATTTCTGCAAATTCTTCAAGTTCTACAACTCGCAGAACTCTCTCTACTAAATATTTTTTTACAGAAATTCAAAATGGTTAATGCAAAATGGCAACCTGCTCCTAGAAGCTGCTACGGAGAGTTTGTATATACGGAGGCTCACGTCGATCGTCGAGTTCCTCTACAACTTGAACTCGGAAACCCTAGCTACTAAAATCTCACTGCAACAGTTCGATGAATATGGCATGGTTCGCTAGGTGGCGACCAAAACCCTAGAGCTCAACGCTCTATTCGAGAATTCTGTCCCCATTCCTAACTCTGGGGAAGATCCGGATTCTGCTGGAGATCCGGATATCCAGAAGGAGTTCAGGTGCTTCACAACGGATCCATGCGCCATCTTCGTCCGCAAGCAGTCGAAGGCAACATCGCTTCAACCGCCCTTCGACAACATGATCAACATTGTGACAAAGTGCCTACTTTGTCACACCGGTAGCTGGTCCACCATCACAAAACAGAAGATTCGTCTTCTGTCGGCGCTCTGTGATACCACGATCAACTGGACGCTTTACAACTGGAGAACGCAGTTTGTAAACGTAGCTAGTTGAGGCCAGCAAAGCCATCCGAGAAGTGAAGGACGGGGAACACAAAGGCCAACTTGAGTTTCTTGGCAAACTCAAGTATAGGATGTTGATCTCCTATTTCTTGGAGGTGTCCTGGTCAGCTCAAGAATGGCCCGTGGAAAGCAAGTACACTCCTGTGTTTTTCACGAAGGCGCTTCCAGGCGACGAGTTTGGAACTGTCGCCCCTCCCGCTTCGGACATTGAATATATCAGTGCCGAAGCGCTGACATTGAAGGAGGAGGAGGAGAAGAGAAGAAAGGTCGAAAAGGCCAAAAGAATCCAAAGCGCCGCCCCGTGTCAGAGAAATCAGTCCCTTCCTCGGTAGGGAAGCGTGGACTGATAGATGAAGATGATGAGGAAAGCGCCGCTTCCTGCTACAACGCTTCAGACTCTGACAAGACTTTAAGTCAGGATCTGGAAGCCTGTGCCCAAGCTGCACAAGATAAAGGAGAGGAAGTTGATGCGCCTGGAGCGGATGTCGTTCGCATTGACGCTCTCAATTATTTTGATGGAGCGTCAAGTTCATCAGCAGATAAGGAGATCCATGTTGACGCGCCCCCGCCTCAATCTCCCAAAGCGTCCAGTCCAGTAGTGCAGACTGTTGACAGAGATCTCTTGTGGGCTGAAGAGGAAATCAGGGAATTCTTTGGAGAATTCTCTCTACCTCTATCCGTGCTGGAGGTTACTTCACGCTTCTTGAAGTACATCTGAAGCCACGGTACCAACGTGTACAAAGTTTGCCAGTTGGTGCGGGCTAACGACCCCAAAGCGTTGGTCGAGGAGGAGGCCTCGATCCTTAGCTGCTTTGAGTTGGAACGCTTCGACGACCTGATCGATGAGCCTGAGGTGTGGAGGCGCATCCAATATTTTGAAACCCGGACCGGACAATGAACCGGACTCTAAACTGGGTCACCGGGTCACCGGGTCAACCGGTTAAACCGTTTTGAAAAAACCGGGCAACCCATAAATACTAATATTATATATATATATATATCATGGATGATAAAAATAAATTAGTGACATTACAAATAATAATAAATTTGAAAAATTAATGGTACCAATTGATAATTTTCATATATTTTTTTAGATGTTCATCAAACAAAAAAATCTAACATACTGATATAAAATAATTGTATTTTAAATTTACTTTGAAGTTTGAAATTAGAAAGCTCATTTTAAATTGCATACGAAAAATGTTCATTAATTTTAGAATCTTTAATAAAAAGTTTAACTAAACAAATAAGATAAATTTATGTTTTAATTATCCTTGACCTTTTCAACTCTACTTTTAAACCTAATAGTACTAGCAGGACCCACGTTCTCTATTTCCAACATATTCCCTTTCCCCAATACGCAAAAACCCTTCACTCTCTCTCTACCTCCATCTCCATCTTTCTCTGCAAATTTTTCTCATTTCATCTTCTTCCCATCGCCAGCGACTCTCCTCCAACTCTCTCACTCTCTTTCCCTGCAATATTTTGCTCATATCTCTCTAGCTAACTTGCTAATATAGATTTGTTTGCCTCTTAGAATGCGGGTGGAGAAAAGGAAAAGAAAACTCAGAGAGATTTCTATAGTCGCCGGGTCATCCGGTTTTGGGCGGTTTTGACCAGTTATAGCCAGTTCGCTACGGGTCAACTATCAACCCATTTATGAGCATACCCAGACCGGACAGAATGGTGGTTGACGGTTAAACCGGTCTGACCGGCCGGTCCGGTTCGGGTTTTAAAACATTGGGCGCATCGAGAGAAAGGTCCAGGAGCTTGTTCCCTCCTATACACCCACTCCATTAACACCAGCTGGCACCCCTGACAGTGCGTTTGAAGAATGACTCTCGGTTCTTCAAACCGCTCACAACGAAATGGAGCGTGAGTGCGCCCAACTAAAGAGAGAGATAAAGGAGAAAGAGAGCCAGCTTTCTAAAGCTGAGGAGGAGAAAAAACAGGTGGATGGTGAGCTTTCAACTGCTACCACAGAGTTGAAAGCACTGAAGGAGGAGATGGTGAAGAAAGAAGATGAGCTCTCCACTGCTGCCAAAGCATTGGAAGAGTTGAAGGTGAAATCAGCGGCTATGGAGTTGCAGTTGGATGAGGAGAGAGAGCACGTAGAAATAGCTCATGATGAGCTTTCGACTGTTAAGGCACAGCTTTTGGAAATTGCAGCCTTACATTCGGAAGTGTTGAAGCTGTCTACGGAGTTGGATGATAGGGAGCATGTCCACAGAGAGCTCGAAGTTGCCGAAGCTGAACTCTCCACGACCAATGACAAGGTCGCTCAACTGGAGAAAGAGCTTAAAGCAGCCAAAGCAAAAAATTTCAAAGCCGCTTCTGTCACCCGACAGCTCAATGCGAAGCTAGAATCCGTGGAGAGAAAACTTGAGGATTCCGAAAAACATAGGAAGCAGGCAGTGGCCATGGTGGGCCAAACAGCGACTAGAGCGCAAAGCGGATCGAGCCAGGTTGTGCCAACCACCATACTGGAGGGCGTCTCCAACAAAATGGAGGCGCTAGCGGCCTTCGTCCAATCTGAGTTCCGCGTGCATCGCGCAACCTTGGAACGGTCAGTCATTCTGACTAATGCGCGCTCTCCAGCTCCAATCCTTTCCGCACAAGTCATAGGCGCCCTTCTGGCACAAGGTCTCTTGAAGCCTAATCAGCCGAACATCACTTTGCCAGGAGCCGTCAGCCAAAGCGCCAACGTATAGTGCGCTCCCTCTAAACCCGTTTTTTGATGCTGCCAAAAAGGGGGAAGCGACTGGGACGCCAAGTGGTCAATCCACATCAGCCAAGGCCAAAGAGGACGCCTCCAAGAAGGTGGAGCACCAAAGAAGGTGCTGGATGCAGAGCAGCAAATAGTCATTTTAGATGAGCCAATTGATGATGTTCTGCTTCAAGCCGTGTCAGCAGCGCCACAGAAAGAAAAAGAGAAGCACAAGAAGAAAGAGCCTGCTGACACCAACCCCAAGAAAAAGATAAAACTGACTCCCGCAACGATGACTAAGGAGGCTGGAGCACAACGCGAATTCCAGGAGGAGTTGGACGCGATTTTGCTGCACAAGATGAATTTCCACCTCCGAAGGTATCTGTTGAAGTACACTCCGACCAACGCTGCTGAAAAGGAATGCCTGGAAGTGATGGCAAAGTATAAAGTTGTGTCGGAGTGCAGGGACGAAGTTTTTAATGAAGAGGTGGTAACAGACTCGGACAAAGCGCTTCATCTTTTGAAGATGGAAGCGCTTGAAGGGAAGAGAATTTTCTTCGAAGGCCTGCGAACAGCCGATTTTGAGAAATGCAGGAAGCAGCTATTTGCCAGGGACGAACTCGACAGAAAGAGGCTGAGGGATGAGGCTTCTAATGCCAAATTTGTTGATGAGATTACTCCAGCTGACCTCAAGGAGGAGTGGAATGATGCCAAGGTGAAGTTTGTCAAACGCTTCTACTACTGGCAAGGCTTTCGCGTTGAGTACGCCATGGATTGCTTCATTGTATACATGGATCATTGCAAAGCCTCTCTCTTCAACAAAATTTTAGAGTTGGCAGACGGAGTGACTCTCAAACCACCAAAGAAAGAGAGCTACAAATTTCCACTCATTGGAGGCGCTATCCCTGATGAGGAAGCAATCAGAAAGGAGATCGAGGAATGTGCAGAATGGCTTGAACAGAACGATCGTCCTAACCGCTCTCTAGCTGCCATCAAGGATAGAGTCTACAATGTCTATGGCATGACCCGTCCAGTCCCTCGAAAACGCTTCAAATAGATATTCACTATATATATGTCACTTTATCATCTCACTAATACAATGATATCTTTTACTGCTTTAAGACAATTTCTCATTGTCTTTATTTATTTATACGCTTTCAGTTAACTGCCTATAACTGCATTAATATTGCGTTTTGCCTAACCTACTCTTCTTCTTATACTTAGCCTAGAATTCTCTAGATTTGTATAAGCACTTGACGTCGGGTTTTGGCATCATCAAAAAGGGGGAAATTATTGGGATATTATGTTATAGTAATGCTCCAATACCCACCGTGGGTATACTTAATGTGCCAACGGATGATGTGGCATTGGAATATATAAGGAAGATAATAAAAACCCTACCAAAAATAATTAAACACTACTATAAAAAACTAAACCCTAACATAAAAAACTAAACCCTAAAAAGAAAAATTGCAGACGTGGCACTGCCACATCACCGGTGGGCATATTAAGTGTGCCTACGTTGGGTAGGGGAGCATTTCTATATTATGTTAAGGGGGAACTTGAGTCAAGTAATAAACAATTTATTTTGATTCGATTCCAAAACTCTATTTAGGATATTTCCCTTACTATTTTTTATGAACTACACAAGTTACTCTTAGAAAAGCTTACATGTTAGGAAGCTTTTCTTTTAGTCTAGAAGCGCCAAAGATGATGCAGCCAGAGTTCACGAAGCGTTAGGAAGCGAAGTGGCTCCAGCAGTGAAGCTTTGACAAAGCATCTTGGAGACGCTTCAGATAAAGATGCTAAGAGCGAGCTTCCGATCAGTAGAAGCAAAACGCTCTCAAGTCAACTCATCCAAAGCGTCTCTGATATGGAGTTGTACTCAAAGCGCCAATCAGTGCAAGTGTTACATGTTTGACTCACAGAATCTAAGTTTGTATTTCAAACTTTCGAATGTCTGACACCTCACCGAATAAAGCTTACGTGTCGCCATACTATTGCATAATGGATATGGCTACAGTCTGGAAAGTCAAGGTATGTGAAAGTCGCCATACCTCTAGATGCGGTGGACATCCCTTCCTAGTTCTGACAAAGCTGAAAAGAGACTGACACTCCGACTTGTCCGAATCTGAAAATTAAGGAACAAGCAACCTCTTCTCTCTCAACAGGAAGTAGGGTTCCTTACTATAAATAGAAGGAGTTGCACACACTAAAAACTAACGCACGTACAAACGATTCAAGCATTCACATTTGCAAGAACTCAAGCAAATTTCTTTCAAGTCCTTAGTTCTTTCAAAGCGCTTCACTTTAGTGTGTCCTTAAGAACTCAATTCTTAAGTATTGCAACTACCTCACTTTCTAGGTTCAATCTCTTATATCCATAGCCTAGACTCTTGAGAATCTTTATCCCTTACTTGTGATTTCATTGTAAAGGATTCTCATACTTACGAAAATCCAAAACCCCAAAACCCAAGTCTAGAGTGAATAGATTGAGTTGTAAGGTTGTCAAGCTTTTTGTGAAAGAGTGTGTTGTTGTAAGGTTTCTCGAGAGCCAGTAAAATCTCTGAGGATTCAAGTGCAAGTTTGTTTTTTGCCTTGAATAACTTCCCCTTGGAAGTATAAAACAAGGGGTACCGAGTGAAGGTATTCATCCCGTCGAGGATAGAGTGGACGTAGGAGAGGTGCTCCGAACCACTATAAATTGTTTGTCTCATTACTTTTAAGTTATTTATTGCTTTGATTATTTGCATACACACACAGTTGCTTTAAATAAACAACTGGTTTTAATTATAAGAAAAACTCAAGTCTCACCACATTCCGCATAGTATCACACGAGCGAGAGGCTTTGAACGCTTCACTTAGCTTCAAAGCCTCTACTCGTCTAAAAGGCTGAAAATCGCAAGAGAAGTTAAACACTTCTCTACACACGTATTCACTCATCCCCCTCTACGTGTGTAAGTGCCTTTCGGGACCAACATAATCTTCAAATCTTGGCCCGAAAACTTAAAATCTTGAACCAAGGCTTGCATCATTCCCCTCCTATTGAAGAGGATTTATCCTCAAATTGTAGGGGTTGAGTAAATTGAGCCTTCAATGCATTCTCAATGAGCAACCTGTTCAACCCAAACATCTTCTATCTTTTTTTCTTTTCTTTTTTTCCGTTTTTTTGTTCTCCCTTTTTTTTCATGGAATAAATAATATTACATGATAATAAATAAAAACAAAAAAAAATCCTAGGCTCTGATACCAAATGATACGATCTTCGTCGAGCAAGAGATGCCGACGCAGATACGTAGCCCAAAATTGAAAGCCATAGAAGTAAAATAAATAAACTAAAAATAAAGATAAGATGGATATCCTAATATACCTACGATCGAACCCTCTAAATGATAGAGGCCATGATTAATCTCCCTATACCCCAAAGAGACAGTTGTCGTAGTCACACGGGGACGATGAATAACACACAACGAGAGATAATTGACTCGTCAATTTGCCGGATAAAGAATGGAATATCCCAATATATCCAAAGTTTAATCATATAAATGATATAGATCTGCCGAGACACCCTATACCCCAAATAGAGATTGCCTTGGTCACACGGGGATGATAAATGACACACAAACAAGGTTATGAACTCGATTGATACGTCGATAAGAATATCTCGGTGAACTGAGAAATCCATAGGATAAATAAAGGAGATAAAATCTCACATTTTTATTGATAATCAAATATGAAGGTGTTATTTTCGTCACCCCCAGTAGGCCTTATTTATAGGCTTCAAAAAACCTAATTTTTACATGGAAACAAATCAAAATCTTGTCCTAAGAGGTAACAAATCAATCCCTAGTCTAAACAAGGTAATTAATACCAAAATAAAGAAGGAAAAAATCTACTAGCTATCATATTATAAAAAACGAAAATTACATCAAATAATTCTCTTAAATAATATTTTCAAACTTTAGCCCATATAATCTTCAAATCTTGGCCCACAAACTTGAAATCTTGAACTAAGGCTTGCATCAAGTAGTCCTACAATGACAATAAGACCACGATTATTGGCAACCACAAATGCAAAAAATTGGTTCTCGTATCATTACTTTATTAATTAAAAAGGTATATACAAATATATGCATGGTCTCAATTGTTCCGTATTAATAAGCGCAACAACAGTGGCGGAGCTAAGAATAATTCAGCACCCACCCAACGAAAAAAATATATATTATATCATCTTTCTACCATATAATTAAATTATTTTGTTTCTTCATTTTTTTTAAAAAAATTATTTGAGCACCCTTAAAACTAGATTTCTACCTTCGCCGGTGCAAGCAAGTTGTTTGTCTCTCTCCGTTTATTTTAGTCAATGAAATAGAGACACTTGTCTACTTTACATTAGTCATGAATACATTAAACTCATGTATTCACTACTATTTCATTTCATGCATATAGTAGTAATAAAAAATAAAATTTTAGAATTAGAACATTGGATAACTTTTTTTGGATAACGCTGGCACCAAAATTTGCGACATTTTAATTAGATGTTGCGTTTAATGTTGAGGATTTTGGCGCGATTTAGCGCGTATTTAGTCACGTAATTGCTACGCACGTGACTGTGACTGTCAGCCGCCGAGCTACATCGGCCTTTACCAGAATGCAGTCCTCCATTTTGCACCGTTAGATCATCCTCAAATTGCAAACTCACCACATCTTACGGCTAAAGAGGAGGATGTTGCACATATTTTTTTTTCTTTATGTTTTTTTAAGATAATGTTGTACAGATGTGGAGTACCATGTATTAATACCAACAATATCCCACACTCTTCGAAATAAAAGAATTCAAGAAGAAAAAGAAGACACTTATATATATGCACTTAAAGTATACCGTCGCATCATCAAATATGATATATACTCATGATTCTCAAAATTAAAAGAATATTCTAATATTTATATCATACTCCTTTCGTCCACGAAAAGTGTATTGTTTCTTTATACTTTATACTTCCTTTTCATCATTATTAACAAGAAAATAAACAATACTCTATAACTTACCTTTTTTTCCAATGAGCCGAACCCTTCTTTAAATAAATTATCAACCATCTACCAACTTTTTATTAAAATTCTTGTCACCAAATCTAATCATGGTACAACAATTAATGGTATGTCAACTTTTAGACCCAAACAAATTAATTTTAGTACCTAAATGACTAAACCGATGGACATGATGAAAAACTAAAAGAAAGCAACATATTTCAAATTTTTGTAAGAGTAAAGCACCCACTATTTTGTGGGCTAGGAGCTCCCTGCAAATTCTCCCGAGCATCTCCAACCCACACTCTATAATAGAGTAATACTATATTTTGGAGTACGGAGTGCATTCCAACCGTACTCTATTTTGCAGTTAGAGAATAGAGTATTGAACAGTAAAACTGTAAAACTGTATATATAGAGTTTTAATATTCAATACTATATACTCTATTTTCACTATTTGGACATTATTAAACTATAAAAATAATAATTTAACTAAATTTCACTAATATAATTTGATTTATTATTCGTTGTATTATATTATATTTTATTTATTATTGATTTTTGGAATTTTTATTTAATTTTATAAAGTTGATATATATCAACAAAAAATTAACAATATACAATATATTTAATTTAAGATGCAATTTTATTAATTATTCAATATTTGTGATACATTAATAAATGTTAATTATGTAAAATGAATGAAAAATTACAAATAGAGTATGTACATGGTTGGAATGAAATTCTGAAATAAAGTATGCAATGCCGCATTTTGATGTATAACATACTCAAAAAAGAGTTTATGGTTGGAGATGGCCTTAGTGGTGGTGGGCTATCTCCCAGACTTTTTTCGAATTTCTCTTGATTTCATTTATCAATTTTTATTTATATTTTGAATTTAAAAAGGAAATCATCTTAATTTAAATAAAATTTCATTTTTATGCAACTTAAAATAAAATAAAAATTACACTATAAAAATTTGAATTAAAGTACTAATAGAGGAAGTCGAACTTGTGATCTCTCACACAAAAATAAAGATCGTTTCCACTCCACCATAAATAATTATTATTCAAATGTATATTTTAAATTTTAAATATAATTTCAAAAAACATATATAATTTGAGACTAAAGCTCGAGCTTTCAAACGAAAGTCCCCTTGTGAGCCTCACAAACTCCCCAACACCGCACAATCCCTAAAAGGAGGTCAGAGTTGCCGGCAAGCCCTCAAAGGTCGATGAAAAATGTATGTTGATTAGAACATTCACAATGGGAAAGGCTTTCTCATGGGATCTCTCCCATTTTTTGGTGGATCTCACCATGAGGCTACCTTTGTTTTTATTTTTATTATTTATATTTTATAATTTTGTAACAACATGTTTATTTGTAAAAAAATAAAAATAAAAATAAAATAAAATAAAATAAAATAAAATAAAACTTGAATTTATAAAATATTTTTTTTCTAATTAAAAACCAAACTTACATCAATTAAAAAACATTCTTAAAAAAACTTCAACAATGCAGAAATAAAAAAGTTACACACTCTAACTCTGCACTGCATTTGATCGATGATAAATTGATGTACATGTTAGGAAATAAACACACGCAATTGATACGAAAGCAAGAAAACACACACACGAATTTGTTTACCCAGTTCCGAATGACTACGTCTGGGAGCGCTGCCAAGCCAGGGATTGCACTATATTTTGGATGATAGATTACAATGAGAATGCGACTATTTATAGCTAATAACCGAGCCCTAACCCTAAAACCTTTAGGATCGACATGGGCCTAAAACGTGTATCGCCGGTATTTGTGTACAGTTCATTCTCTATACACTAACAATCTCCCACCTAGAGACTGACTTCTTACGTAACCATCTCTTCTTCACTTCTTCCCGTTTCTGCGCGGCAGCGCCTAGCCTTCATCTTCATGTTCCAAAGGCTAGTTGAAGCTATGCAAAGCTTCAACTTCTCTAAGGTCACAACCTTAGTTAGCATGTCGGTTGGGTTCTTACTTCCAACGATCTTCTCCAACTACAAGATCTTCATTTCCACAAGATGACAAATGTAGTGGTACTTCAGTTCGATATGCTTTGTTCTTCATGAAATGCTGGATTCTTTGCTAAGAAAATAACACTCTGACTGTCACAATAGAGGATGTTATTTCTATGATCCTTCCCTAATTCACTCAACAAATTCTGCAACCACACCATCTCTTTACTCGCCATTGTCCATGCAACATACTCAGCTTTAGTAGTAGACAAGGCAACACACTTCTGCAGCTTGGAACGCCATGATACTGTTGTACCTCTATATGTAAACATATAATCCGCGGTACTTCTTCTTCCATCAAGATCATTTGATGCTAAGTCTGCATCAATATAACCTGTCAGCTCAACATTTCTCCCATCAAAGCACAAAGTTTTACCAGTGGTACCTCGCAAATACCGTAAGATCCACTTGATTGTCTCGCAATGTTATTTTTTCCGGATCACTCTGAAATCGGCTCACTACTCCCACCGCATGCGCAATATCTTGTCTAGTACACACCATTGCGTACATGATACTACCAATTGCTGAAGCATAAGAGACATTCTGCATTTGAGCATGCTCCTCCTTACTGCTTGGTGTATCTCTCTTGCTTAGCTTGAAGTGACTACCCAATGGGACATTCACTGGTTTCGCATCCTGCATCCTGAATCTTTCCAAGACCTTCTGAATGTATTAGGCTTGTGAAAGATACAACTTGCCTGCCGCCTTATCTCGCTCGATTCGCATGCCCAATATCTGCTTAGCCTCTCCAAGATCCTTCATGGAAAATCGTTCTGATAACTACTTCTTCAACTTATCCATCTATGTTGCACTTGCTCCAGTAATCAACATATCATCAACATATAGCAGCAAGATAAGATAATTGTTGTCAAACTTCTTGTAGTAACAACAATGGTCGCCATGGCATCTAACATAGTTGATTTCAAGCATGAAACTATCAAATTTCTTATACCACTGCTTCGGTGCTTGTTTCAACCCCATACAAGCTCCTCTTTAGCTTACACACGAGCTCTTTTTTGCCTTCCGATTCATACCCTTTTGGTTATGTCATATATAGATCTTCATCCAAGTCGCCATGAAGGAAGGTTGTCTTCATATCCATTTGATGTAATAGCAATCTTTCTGCAGCCACCATACTCAGCACCACTCGAATTGTAGATAACTTCACAACAGGAGTAAATACATCAGTATAATCAATGCCAGTAGCGCTGCTCAAAACCTTTCACAACCAGTCTGGCCTTGTAGCGGTTGCTACTATCTGCCTCTTGCTTGATTCGGTAGACCCACTTACTGTGTAAAGCCTTCTTCCACTTCGGGAGCTCAACTAGATCCCAAGTCTTGTTGGATAATACAGACTGCATCTCATCATCCATTGCAAGTTTCCACTTGCGCTTATCTGCCACCTGTATAACCTCTGCATAGCTCTCAGGTTCACCACCGTCAGTTAACAGGAGATAATAATTGGATGGCGAATATCTGTTAGGTGGCCTACGATTCCGAGGCTCTCTCAGTTGTGGTGGTGGAGTGCTCGATTTCACTTGAACCTCTTCTTCTTCATTCTGAACTCCACTGCTCCTACCCGTGTTTGAGATATCCAAGTTAACAGCTTGTGCGCCATCTCCTTCAGCACCTTGATGACTCAATCTGTCCTTGTACATAACATGTTCATTGAATATGACATCTCGACTACGAAATATCTTTCAATTCTTCTCATCTCAAAATCTATATCCAAACTCATCACCACCATATCCAACAAACGTACATTTAACAGATTTTGCATCTAACTTGCTTTGATCAACAGAATCAATATGAACATAAGCAACACATCCAAATATGCGTAGGTAAGATAGATTTACCTCTTTACCCGTCAACTTCTCCTCGGGTAGGCCATTCTCCAACAGAATTGTTGGACTTCGGTTGATGAGGAATGTTGTAGTGTTGACTACATCCGCCAAAAATATCTTTGGCAAGACACTCTTCACCCTCATGCACCTGGCACGCTCATTCAGTGTTCTATTCATACGTTCTGCTACTTCATTATACTGGGGAGTTCCTCTCGTAGTCTTCTCCATACGAATTCCGTTCTTAGCATAATATTTCTTGAACTCACGCAGTTCATACTCTCCTCCATTATCGGACCGCAAACACTTCAACTTCAAACCTATCTCAGTTTCTACAAGGGTTTTCCATCTCCTGAAAGCATCAAAAGCATCAGATTTATTTTTAAGAAAATAAACCATACCTTCCTTGTAGAGTCGTTGATGAATGTGATGTAGTAGGCGGATCCACCAAGGGACGTCACTTTTGTTGGCCCCCAAAGGTCAGTGTGAACTAAGCCCAACTTCTGTAGTTTAACAGCTCTGCCACCCTTCGAGAAACCTACTCTCTTCTGCTTCCCTAATACGCAATCCTCGCATAAGCTAACTTCAATTGTTTTCAGGCCGGACAACTTCCCTTTGAGCACAGTCAAAAATTGATCACTCTTAATTTTAAGGGTGAGAGGATACAATGATAATCGATGTATTACAATCGAGTCGAATCCACAAGGAATGTTAGAGTGTATGAATTTCAACTAGTAACCTAGTTACCTAATTACTATCCAAGCTACCAACTAGCATGTTTTTGTGTTTTTGATTAACTAATAACAATGAAAATTAATTAACAAACTAGAACTCAACTAAACGAGCAACAAGTATGCAAATGATATAAATTCAATAGGAAATGAAAGTGACTCCAATTATACTTCAATTAGTTCAAAGTGATAGGGATGTAACTCTGTAACTAGAATTAGCCATTTTAATCCAATTTCATGTAGGAAACCTCCTAAGTATGATTCACTCAACTCTCATTGCAATGAAATCAAGTAGATTAATGAAAGGCCTAATTCCTACTAAGATATTAAGCAATTCATTAACTCCCAAAAGATTATGGAGTTCCTTAACCCTACTATTCTCTAGCATGAAAATATCTTGATCCTAGCATGTAATCTAAGCCTCCTAAATATTAGATCAAACACTTGATATGCAACTATGGTGATCAATCACAATTACATAATAAAACATAGCCCCAAGATAAATGAACATGAAATTAGAAGGTAAATTCATAATTAAAGGCTAATCCCATCACTTATCCTTAATCTACATATAATTGGAATCACAAAGAGAACTAGCTAGACATGATTAAGGAAAATAAACCATAGAAATGCATTAAACCATAATAAAAAATAGAGAATTCAATAAGGAAGAAGAATATGGTCTTGAATTTCAAATCCACCAAGTAATGCTCAACAAATCTTCAAAAATACAAAAGTAGAAAGAGAGAAATATAATTAGGGTTCTTAGAATGTTAAAGTATGAAAAGATACCCAAATGGGGGTGAATTAGGGGTTAAATACATCAAAAATCGAGTTTGGGTCGAGTCGGGACGAGTCGGGGTGAACCGGGACGAGTTTAAGTGAGGAGGGGCGGCCAACCAGCGGCCCAATAGACCACCGGTGGCCTGGTGGGTCGCCAGGCTAGGCTGCCGGATTCTCTGCAGCTGGTGGCGGTCTAGAGGAGGGGAACCGGCGGCCCATTTGACCGCCAGTTGGGTCGCCGGTCTTCCTTCTCCTTGCGCAACTTTGCCTTTTTCGCTCGTTCTCTCTCATCCGAACTCCGATTCTCAATCCGCTTTTTGCTATGGCTTCCAAGCAAACTCCTCTTTGACATGGTGTAATTTAATTTGCCAAATAAGTTCTTCATTATTCCTGAAAAAGTATAAAAAGACTCGAGAGAACGAGGAAAACATAAATGAAATCAAACTAGTGAAACCCTAGCTATATAACTTGAAATTCCACATTTTTGAACATAAGTTTCACTCTTATTAAGCTCGTTTTTTCCTCGTTTCCAGCTCTCGATCCTTAGCTACTGGAATGCTCTTTCCAATTCTTACAAAAATAGATCGAAAACCGAGAGAAAACGAGAAAAGTATAAAGTATGCTACAAGTTAAGAAACCCTAGCATTTCTAACA
This sequence comes from Mentha longifolia, assembly GCA_001642375.2. Lineage (NCBI taxonomy): Eukaryota > Viridiplantae > Streptophyta > Magnoliopsida > Lamiales > Lamiaceae > Mentha > Mentha longifolia. The sequence goes on from CM038118.1 coordinate 21,466,521, forward strand.
TTTAAGCACTTAAATCGAGACTCAAACACATGTGAAATACACTTGACATGCACATAAAATATGTGTCAATCTGATCCACCCTACTTTTGAGGGTAGGAGGATGCAATGATAATCGAATAGAATATTCGAGTCGAATCCACATGGAATGCAAGGGCGTAAGAGATTCAACTAGTAACCTAGCTATCTATATCACTATCCAAGCTACAATATATCATGTTTTTGTGTTTTCCAAAGATTAATGACAAATTCAAATAACAAAATCAACTAGCAAACAAGTATGAAATGGTAACTATCAATAGAAGAAATTATGGTTCTAAATATAATCCAACATTCACTAGAAACATAGGTTTTGGAATTTGCAAGGATAAACCGATTTAATCCAATTTATACGGGAGTTCTTTATAGGTTATACATCAACTCTTTTCTCAAAGCAATCAATGTAATTAGGTTAACCTATGACATCTATCTCCGCTAGGTCTCAAGATGCATAAATCAACTCCTAATAGCTCAATTAGTTATCTAGAATCTCCTATTAGCAAGAATTACTAATATGTTGTGGTTTGATGCCAAGTGTTATGAACTAAAACCTACTAAGCATTTAACCAAACACCTTGTATGCACTATATGATGGTCAATCACTTATGTAATAAAATCAAGTCCCAAACCACAAGATATATGAATTAGAAGGCAAATCCAACTACAATATCCAAAATTCTATTAATCTAGATCATGTCTTCGTATATTTGAAACCAAAAGGAACTTAGCTAGACATAATTAAAGGAAATAAACCATAGAAAGTAAATGAAATCATGCTTAAAAGAAAGAGAATTTAATAAGGAAGAAGAAGATGGTCTTCAATTGCAAATCCACAAAGTATAGCTTCAACAATCTTCAAAATACTAAAAAGAAAAGAGGGAAAATATTCTAGGGTTCTTGGGAGAATAAAATATGCCAAAAAGATATACAAATGGGGTGAATTCTAGGATTAAATACATTGAAAATCGAGTTTGAGTCGAGTCGGGGCAAACCGGGACGAACCGGGGCGAGTTTGGGCGAGCCGAACTCTCCCCTTAAGTTGAGGAATTCCGGCCAACCAGCGGTCTGGCAGACCGCCGAACTCTCTGTCTAATGGCTGGCGGTTTGGCAGCTTGGCCGGCGGTCTGGTAGACCGCCGGCCCTCCTTCTTTGACCGGTCAACTCCGTCTTTGCTTTTGCGCGCCTTCCCCGTTTTCGCCCGTTCTCTCTCGTACGAACTCCGATTTATGAACTGCTTTTTGCTACAGCTTCCTAACGAACTCCTCTTCGACATGGAATGATCAATTTGGCCAAATGAGTTCTCCATCAACCTGCAAAAATACACAAAGAGACTCGAGAGAACGAGGAAAACATAAACAAACTTGAACGAGTGAAACCCTAGCTTTATAAATTCAAATTCCACATTCTTAACCCTAGGTTTCACCCTAATCAAACTTGACTCTTCCTCATTTCTAGCCTCCGATCCTTAGTCACATGAATACTCTTTCCAATTCTTACAAAAATGGATCGAAAACCGAAAAGAAATGAGAAAAGTAGAATGTATGCTACAAGTTAAGAAACCCTAGCATTTCTAACATTTAAGCACCCAAATCGAGACTTAAACACATCCAAAACACACTCAATATGCACATAAAATATGTGTTAATCACTCCCCCAAACTTAAGCCATTATTCGTCCCGAACAATGAAACGAACAATCAAAATACTTAACACGTATGGAGTGTGCATTTTGAGTTCCTCGATGCCTCGTATCATATCAAAAACCATTTTAGCTCAAGGAAATTCTCAAGTCAAGCCAAACATTCATAAGATCACTCACTATTCTAACTTAGAAATCAATCACTCAAGCACCTCGATTCTAGACCTCACTAGGAATATGCGTATCACTCGATCCCTCTACATATGGAAAAGGTAAGCACTCATCGACATCATGCAAAGCATAACTTTAGCCATAAGCTTGCCTATCAACTCAAGTTTCCAATACCACAATGAATGCATAAATTAGGATCAAAAAGGTCTTTATTAAGCTTGTAATGTAGGGACATTGGTTAAGGTGGGGAATTGTAGGCTAAGTGACTTCAATTTGCATTCAAGTACCCTTACCCCCTTTCTTCACCTTTCTAAGTATGAATTTCTTCATCTTCCACCTTATCCAACCCCCTTTTTACCAAATGAAACCAAGCTTCTACCAAATATCTAAAGAAACACTCCCTTAAGCTCTTATTCTTCTCTTTTTACTAGTAAGAACTTTGTTCTTACATTTTCTCTTTTTTTTTTTTTTCAATAAGAACTTTGTTCTTATTCTTTTCTTTACTAACTTAGAGCTCATAGGAGTATCCTTTCATTCCAAAATAATTCTCTAAACTCTTCACCATCACCCAACATTTCTTATGAATTTTCTACTTCCACCAAGGTTCCCTTAACCATCCTTCGCCCCCTATCGTCCGGTTCAAGAAGAAAAGTTCTATTCAAGGCTCAAAGTGGGACAACAATGGTAATGAAAGATAGGTTAATGTTTAGGGAAAATGGGCTATGCAATGATGGCCTAAGATCATCTCCTAATCATGCAAACATGTAATATTTCTAACTAGAGTATCAAGGCAAGTTCTAGTAAAGAATATGCAATGCAAAATCAAGCTCTCAAGAAAAGATATTACTATGTAAAATGCATAGTTTTAGGCTCAAAAATCCTCTCAAGTTTTGTGTCTAGAGCCTAAGTACTTAAGATCAATCATTCCAAGTCATTCAAGTGAAATAATCATAATCATGCTTGACTTAAAACTTGAGAAATTTCAAATAATCGGCATCTCACCCAAAAGCACTTGAGAGATTAAACACGTTCTTTCACATTCAAGCATGCAAGCATTCATTCATCCTTTCAACTCAAAAACTTTTCAATTTTCTAAACATTTCGCATTCAAGCTCAAATCAACAACAAAATCATCCTCACCAAAGATTCTCCAATATAAGCTCACATCCCAAACCAACAAACCAAAGAAAGAATTTTCATCAATTAAGCTCATCAATTTCCAAACTCGACACCAAACAACTTAAACAAGCACAAATCATGCATGCATTTACCCCAATCAACCACAATCATCAAGCAAAATTAAGCATACAATTAATGAACACATCAAATAGAAGCTTGAAAAATACAAAAAGTAAAATAATTTAAATTCCTTATCCTACCCCCCTCCCCCAAACTTATTTTAGAAATAACTTCTAAAATGAGTTTGGAGGGAAGAATAATAAGAAATTTAAATTACACTTACAACGGTCCAAAACTATATTGAAGGTGGTTTTGAAAGCCATTCAATCCTTTGCTTGCTTGATTGGTTTGATTTTCTTTCTTCACTCGTACCAATCATGATTCGACCTCGTGCATAAACTATGAAGCTCTTGGAACTTGAAACAAAGAAACAAACTTAACAATGGGAAGTATTAGCATTTGGACAATAAAAGATGTAGAAGGAATGACTTGAACAAAATAATAAATAAATTCAAACGAAAGAAACTAACTAAAATGAAAAATAAAAGGATAATTGTTGGGGTGCCTCCCAACGAGCGCTTAGTTTAACGTCGTTAGCTCGACAATACCTCTTTGCCCTTTCAAGGGACTTGAAATGACTTCCAACCTCTATCAAACATTAACTCTTCATCAAGCTCATCATACTTTGATTTATTCATTCTTAACTCCTCCGGTTCATCCACAACTCTTGACATATGGAATGTTTCCTTTTCACCATTCATTCAAAGAGTGTTAATTCCTTCAAAAACATCAATGGGGGCTCTACTTGTGGCCAAGAAGGGTCTTCCAAGTATTAAAGGGATGTCCTGATCCTCCGGTATATCAAGGACAATGAAATCTACGGAGTAAATGAGTTTCCCAACCCTTATAAGCACATCTTCCACAATGCCTCTTGGATATGAAATTGAACGATCCGCCATTTGAAGAGTAAGTGCAGTAGGCTTAAGAGTTCCAATCTTCAAACGATTGAAGATGGAAAGAGGCATCAAATTGACTCCCGAACCTAAGTCACACAAGACTTTCTTAAACCATTTGCCTCCAATCTCACAAGGTAGGGTAAACTTTCCCGGATCCAATTCCTTGTTCGGGATCTTCTTTTTCAAACGTGCACTACTCTCCTCCGTAAGCACAATGGTTTTCAAATCATCCCATTTCACCTTCTTATGAAGCACAACTTCCAAAAATTTCTCATGATCCGGGATATTACTCAACAAACCAACTAAGGGAGCATTTATATCCAACTTCTTGAATACATCTAGCAAATCACTCTTCTTCTCATGTAAATTTTCCTCAATAGGCTTATGGGAAGATGCTAGACTATCCAAGCCATTCAACTCAACATGCTCTTGAGAAATTTTTGGAGTTAGAGTAGAAGGGATACCTCTTTGATTTGTCTTGTGAGCACTCTCTTTCTCTATAGGTTCTTGAACACCTAGTTTACTCCTTAACTTTGAAGCTTCATAAGCATCCTTCCTTCTTTGTAGATCTTTGAGCGTATCAAGGCGTTCATCAAAGGGAATTGCCTTAGCAATCCTCATTCTTGAATAGTAATCATGAATGTCCTATTTTGTCCAAACTTCTATAGATGGGATAATTGGACAAAGATCTATGATTCTTGGATCATTTTCATCAAGCATAACTACCTCCGAAGATGGAAGCTTATATGATTGTCTTGGCTCCACAAGATTTCTCTTAGCAAGATTCGGAGATTTCCCACAAGGTATATGTGAAGGTGTCGAAGAAGCTTCACTCACTACATGAATAGCATTGCATTGTTGCTTCGAGTTTTCTTGAGCCTTGCTAGAAGATTCTCCGAACTTGTGTTGAGTGATAGCTTGGTTAGCCATTTGGCTAATTTGACCCTCCATCATCTTCACTTGCTTTGTCAAGGCGGTTTGTGTGATAAATGAGCTTTGTTGATTTGCCATTTGATGGACAAGTTGCTCAATAGAAGGTGTCTTCTTCGGTTCTTCAATTATCCCTTGAGAAAAGGAGAATCCGGAATGTGAAACTTGAGCATTGCTAGGATTTCCATAAGAGGGATTGGGATGATTCCTAGTAGGCTTGATTGTCTCCTTGTTGACCATATGAATAACCACCTTGTTAATTGCCTTGAAATCCCCCTTGGTATCCTTGAAAACCTTGCTTGTTGTAATTATCATAAGGACTTTGATTAACATAACTCACATTTTTATCTCTATTGAACTCCAAAGTCCCTCTAGAGTAACCACCATGCATTTGAGCTTTCCTTTCATTTTCATATGTTTTCTTCAAATTGGCAAGCTCCAAGGCTAAAGCATCGTACCTTGCATCCTCAAGAACCGAGTTCACCTTCTTTGTAGGGCCTCTCGCCATTGGCCATTGATAACTATTGGATGTCATCTCCTCTATGATCCTAAGAGCTTCTTTGGCATTCCGGTTCACAAGACAACCACCGGAAGTCGCATCAACTATGCACCTTGTGTGTGGAGAGAGTCCACTATAGAAGTTCACTATTTGTTGTGCTTCACTAAAACCGTGTTAAGGGCACTTGCGTAGCAAGTCCCTATACCTTTCCCAAGCCTCAAATAAGGTCTCATCAACATGTTGGGAAAAATGAGAGATTTTCGAGATTAACCTTTGAGCCTTTGAAGGTGGAAAGTACTTGGCAAGGAAGGCTTTGCACAATTTCTCCCATGTGGTGATCTCTCTCTTATCAAGGCTCTTAAACCACTCTTTGGCTCGATCCCTCAAAGAAAAGTTGAAGAGCTTCATCATTATAGCATCTTCCGGGACTCCATTATACTTCACCGTATCACATATCTCAAGAAATGTGCTCAAATGAGCATTGGGATCTTCATCGGGCCTCTTTCCAAATTATTCGGATTGGACCATTTGAATAAGCCCCGTCCTTATCTCAAAGTTGTTTGCATTGACACGAGGTCCCCATGCTCCTCCTTAAAATTGATCCGTAGGAGATTCAAACATTTGATTGAGCGGAGGTTGTTGATCTTCTTGAGCCCTTCTTTCTTGCTCATCTCTCCAAGCTCTCATATCTTCAAGTTCCTTCCTAAGAGCCTCATAATCTTGATTGTTAGCCATTTCTTCTTCTTCAACAAAAATTCCTTCTTCTATGTCTTCTTTCAAAGTTCAAGATCAAAGGTTGAACAAGTCTTCCCTTGGACCTTGTGTGCATGAACCTACAAAACAAAAAATCAAAAGAAACAATGCTTGAATTAGTAATTCAATAACCAAATCGACTATTGAAACTCAAACTAAACATTCCCCGGCAACGGCGCCAAAAATTGATCCACCCTACTTTTGAGGGTAGGAGGATGCAATAATAATCGAATAGTATATTCGAGTCGAATCCACAGGGAATGCAATGGGCGTAAGAGATTCAACTAGTAACCTAGCTATCTATATCACTATCCAAGCTACAATATATCATGTTTTTGTGTTTTCCAAAGATTAATGACAAATTCAAATAACAAAATCAACTAGCAAACAAGTATGAAATGGTAACTATCAATAGAAGAAATTATGGTTCCAAATATAATCCAACATTCACTAGAAACATAGGTTTTGGAATTTGCAAGGATAAACCGATTTAATCCAATTCATACGGGAGTTCTTTATAGGTTATACATCAACTCTTTTCTCAAAGCAATCAATGTAATTGGGTTAACCTATGATATCTATCTCCGCTAGGTCTCAAGATGCATAAATCAACTCCCAATAGTTCAATTAGTTATCTAGAATCTCCTATTAGCAAGAATTACTAATATGTTGTGGTTTGATGCCAAGTGTTATGAACTAAAGCCTACTAAGCATTTAACCAAACACCTTGTATGCACTATATGATGACCAATCACTCATGCAATAAAATCAAGTCCCAAACCACAAGACATATGAATTAGAAGGCAAATCCAACTATAATATCCAAAAACCTATTAATTTAGATCATGTCTTCATATATTTGAAACCAAAAGGAACTTAGCTAGACATAATTAAAGGAAATAAACCATAGAAAGTAAATGAAATCATGCTTAAAAGAAAGAGAATTTAATAAGGAAGAAGAAGATGGTCTTCAATTGCAAATCCACAAAGTATAGCTTCAACAATCTTCAAAATACTAAAAATGAAAGAGGGGAAATATTCTAGGGTTCGTGGGAGAATAAAATATGCCAAAAAGATATACAAATGGGGTGAATTCTAGGATTAAATACATTAAAAATTGAGTTTGAGTTGAATCGGAGCAAAACGGGACAAACCGGGGCAAGTTTGGGCGAGCCGAACTCGCCCGTTAAGTTGAGGAATTTCTGGCCAACCGGCGGTCTGGTGGCTCGCCAGCGGTCTGCCAGACCGCCGGTCCAGACCGCCGAACTCTCTGTCCAATGGTCGGCGGTTTGGTAGCTTGGCCGGCGGTCTGGCAGACCGCCGGTCAGGCCGCCGGCCCTCCTTCTTTGACCGGTCAACTCCGTTTTCTCTTTTGCGGCCCTCCTTCGCCTGTTCTCTCTTGTACGAACTCCAATTTACGAACCGCTTTGTGCTACGGCTTCCTAACGAACTCCTCTTCGACATGGAATGATCAATTTGGCCAAATCAGTTCTTCATCAACCTGCAAAAAGACACAAAGAGACTCGAGAGAATGAGGAAAACATAAAACAAACTTGAACGAGTGAAACCCTAGCTTTATAAATTCAAATTCCACATTCTTAACCCTAGGTTTCACCCTAATCAAACTCGACTCTTCCTCATTTCTAGCCTTTGATCCTTAGTCACATGAATGCTCTTTCCAATTCTTACAAAAATGGATCGAAAACTGAAAAGAAACGAGAAAAGTAGCATGTATGCTACAAGTTAAGAAACCCTAGCATTTCAAACATTTAAGCACCCAAATTGAGACTTAAACACATGCAAAACACACTCAATATGCACATAAAATATGTGTTAATCACAATCACACTCTCACTAGAATTAGCCATTTTAATCCAACTTCATGTGGGAAACCTCCTAAGTATGATTCACTCAACTCTCATTGCAATGAAATCAAGTATATTAATGAAAGGCCTAATTCCTACTAAGATATTAAGCAATTCATTAACTCCCAACAGATTATAGAGTTCATTAACCCTACTATTCTCTAGCATGCAAATCACTTGATCCTAGCATCTAATCTAAGCCTCCTAAGCATTAGATCAAACACTTGATATGCAACTATGGTGATCAATCACAATTACATAATAAAACATCGCCCCAAGAGAACTAATCCCATCACTTATCCCTAATCTACATATAATTGAAATTAGAAGGTAAATTCATAATTAAAGCCTAATCCCATCACTTATCCCTAATCTACATATAATTGGAATCACAAAGAGAACTAGCTAGACATGATCAAGGAAAATAAACCATAAAAAATGCATAAAACCATAATCAAAAGATAGAGAATTCAATAAGGAAGAAGAATATGGTCTTGAATTTCAAATCCACCAAGAAATGCTCCACAAATCTTCAAAAATACAAAAGTAGAAAGAGGGAAATGTATTTAGGGTTCTAAGAATATTAAAGTATGAAAATATACCCAAATGGGGGTGAATTTAGGGTTAAATATATCAAAAATCGAGTTTGGGATGAGTTGGGGCGAGTCGGGGCGAGTCTAGGCGAGTTTAAGTGAGGAATTTCGACTAACCGGCGGCCCGGTGGACCGCCGGCGGCCTAGTGGGTCGCCGAAGTTGCTGTGGCTGGTGGCAGTCCAGAGGTGGTTCACGGCGGCCCATTGGGTCGCCGGTCCTCCTCATTTGACCGGTCCACTCATTTGACTTCTTTGCACGACTTTTCCGTTTTCGCTCGTTCTCTCTCGTACGAACTCCAATTTTCGAACCGCTTTTTGCTATGGCTTCCTAACAAACTCCTCTTTGACATGGAGTGGTTTAATTGGCCAAATAAGTTCTTCATTATTCCTGCAAAAAGCATAAAAAGACTCGAGAAAATGAGGAAAACATGAATGCAATCAAACTAGTGAAACCCTAATCATATCACTTGAAATTCCACATATTTAAACATGAGTTTCACTCTAATTAAGCTCGTTTCTTCCTCGTTTCTGGCCCTCAATCCTTAGCTACTTGAATGCTCTTTCCAATTCCTATAAACATAGATCAAAAACCGAGAGAAAATGAGAAAAGTATAAAGTATGCTACAAGTTAAGAAACCCTAGCATTTCTAACATTTAAGTACATAAATCGAGACTCAAACACATACAAAATACACTTGACATGCTCATAAAATATGTGTTAATCACACATCTCCTTCATACCCTTCTCACTCATGTGGCCGAGACGACAGTGCCACAAATCTGCATTGTTAGCTGTAGCAGCAACATCAAAGTTATCCTTCGAGTTCGTTGTAACATACAACGTACCCTCTTTCTTTCCTCTGGCAACCAGCATAACTCCCTTCGTTGTCTTCCAATTTCTGCAGCCGAATGTTACAACGTAACTGTAATACCCCGACTTTTATTTAATAGAAATTCCATGAAAATTCGAAACTTTGTTTATCTTTGTTTCGACCGATGATATTGAAGGATTATTATTCGAGTTATATGAAATTATATTTTATTTTGCAATTTAGACATGGATATAAATCTATATTTATATCTCATAATTTTTATTATGAACTACCGAATCGAATTCAATATTACAAGAAATTGAATTAACCAAATAATACTGAATTAATCTCTAAGTATTAATGGGCCAATGACATAATATTAACTCTTACAAGAAATTGGAATAAAAGAAATAGAAACACCTCTCAGCCAAACCAACATGCCGAAATTCTTAATACAACACAAGTTAAATAAATAAATACTTTAAGACAAAAACTCCTATCAGCTGGGCCTCACTATGCGGCCGGATCTTTATCCGGGTCGAACCCGACCCGACTCTTCATAAGTTAAAAAAATAAATAAAAATACTGACATTGGTGCCCCACATGTACATTACAGAAGCTTCATCCTCGTTCCTCGTTCCCTTCGCCAGCGATCCGAAGACGGTGGGACATCATCGGTGTAAGAAGGGGTGACAGTAGTTGGGGTGGCTAAAGGCCGCCTACCTTGGCCACGGCGGCGTCGACCATTACTAGAGGGCGTTGGGGTTGCCTCAGGTGTTCTTCTAGCACGAGAACCTGAGGGTAATGGCGACGACGTAGCGTAGGCGGCCATGTTTCCGGCAAGAGCGATCGCCGGGAGATGAGTGCTTGTTGCTGACTGGACTCGTCGGCCACGGGTTCGGAGACGACGGACCATAATCTAACAAATTATCACCCAATTTTAAGTAAAAACAGTATTCTAGCAATCAAATTTGGATGCAGGAATGAGCCATAATTCCACTATCAGTGAAAATCAACTGAGTGGTCATGAATTCAAAGTGAAAACAGAAAAATCTATTAATCTAATGTGATTTGTTACTTCGGAGTTTCAACAAAATGCAGAAGAAAAAAATACAACATATGTACTAGCAAAAAATTCTTACCGTCTTGCGTGTTGACAGGAGAAGAATCGGAAGCCATGGATTTTCAGTGTGCAAAGGAATGTCTGATCTAGAGAGAGAGAGAGAGAGAGGGGGGAAGCAGTTAGGGTTGCAGTTGAATTGAATGCGATGGAAAATCAGCATTTTTTCCTCTGCTTTCTCTTTATGTTTTCAATTTCTTTTTTGGGTAACTGAAATTTGAAGCCTCATTGATATTTCTTTGCTCTTGGGCATTACCCTGTGGCAGAAGGGGATCTGGGCTGACCTCCATACCTCTTGTCTTCATCTGGAAGGCGATGATTCAGTGAGAAATAGATCCAAACATCATTAAATTCCATTTTAGGATGTTATTTTCTATCGATGTTGATAAATTGGAGCCTTTTTTTGGAGACCGTAAGCTGTTTTTTTTTTTTTCTTGATTTACAATTCAATGATGGTGATATAATGCTCTCCAAGTTACCCCTGGTCAATTCGATGAACGAGTTTTTAGGGTAAGCCATGTGCGTTGCTTGAAAGATTGTTGGTCTAGTGTTTGAGCAACTGATAATGTTGTTTGAACAACTTGATAGCTGTACATAGTCTAGTTCAATAATTCTAATCTTCATCTTTATTTGTTTGTGCATACTTAGCTATACTTACATCATAAAAATGAGGTAACACTAATCTTTATCAGTTTAATGTTAGTGATATATGTGTTTTGTTGTTACAAGTATTTAGTTATAAGCTATGTTATACCTACAGCTGCAATGCTTCCATAGTTTTTTTAGCTAGATACTACTTGACTATTATATCTGTGATTTGTTTATTACAAATATACATGGTGCATAATAATACTGCAGAGCCATCTTTTTATCCTAAATTGAAGTTCTTGAAAATCACAGATATTAGTACTTTTCTTCATCATAATTGACACTTTTATTCACGTCAATTGACATTTTTATAAAAATAGAAAAATAATAATTAATACTACCTCCATCCCATATATTTAAACCACATTGCTTTATGCACGTATTTCCACCAAAACCTAGTACGGGTTTTAAAATATAATTTTGTAATATTTTAAATCATCAAGGGTAGAATATGATTTCCTCATTCTTAAGTTGTACAAGTCGATACTTTATCGTGTTTTTCGTAAAAGTGACAATCTATATAAATGAAAGTGTCAATGTGTATAAACAGAAGTGCCAATCTTTGAAATTCTCAAAATCAATAATTTTTAATTATCGTAATTTTCCAACAGTTATTTATGAGACATCTTACAAGTGAGAAAACTACATTCCCGCCCTTGAAACGATAAACTAATCAATTTTTATCGTGTTCTTCGTAAAAGTGTCAATCTATTTCAATGAAAGTGTCAATGTGTATGAATAAAAGTGCCAATCTTTGGAATTCTCGAAATCGACAATTTCTTATTGTCGTAATTTTTCAACGGTTATTTATGAGACATCTTACGAGTGAGCAAACTACATTCCCGCCCTTGAAACGATAAAATAATCAATTTTTATCGTGTTTTTCGTAAAAATATCAATCCATATGAATGAAAGTGTCAATGTGTATGAACAAAAGTGTCAATCTTTGGAATTCTCGAAATTGATAATTTCTTATTGTCGTAATTTTCCAACGGTTATTTATGAGACATTTTACGAGTGAGCAAACTACATTCCCGCCCTTGAAACGATGAAATAATCAATTTTTATCATGTTTTTCGTAAAAGTGTCAATCTATATGAATGAAAGTGTCAATGTGTATGAACAAAAGTGTTAATCTTTGGAATTCTCGAAATTGAAAATTTCTTATTATCGTAATTTTCCAATATATATTTATGAGACATCTTACGAGTGAGCAAACTACATTCCTCGCCCTTAAAATGATAAAATAATCAATTTTTATCGTGTTTTTCATAAAAGTGTCAAACTATATGAATGAAAGTGTCAATGTGTATGAAAAAAAGTGTCAATCTTTGGAATTCTCAAAATCGACAATTTCTTATTGTCGTAATTTTCCAACGGTTATTTATGAGACATTTTACGAGTGAGCAAACTACACTCCCGCCCTTGAAACGATGAAATAATCATTTTTTATCGTATTTTTCATAAAAATATCAATCTATATGAATGAAAGTGTCAATGTGTATGAACAAAAGTGTCAATCTTTGGAATTCTCAAAATCGACAATTTCTTATTGTCGTAATTTCCAACGGTTATTTCTGAGACATCTTACGAGTGAGCAAATTACATTCCCGCCCTTGAAATGATAAAATAATCAATTTTTATCGTGTTTATCGTAAAAGTGTCAAACTATATGAATGAAAGTGTCAATGTGTATGAACAAAAGTGTCGATCTTTGAAATTCTCGAAATCAACAATTTTTTATTATCGTAATTTTCAATGGTTATTTATGAAACATCTTACGAGTGAGCAAACTACATTCCCGCCCTTGAAATGATAAAATAATCAATTTTTATCGTATTTTTCGTAAAAGTTCCAAACTATATGAATGAAAGTGACAATGTGTATGAACAAAAGTGCCAATTTTTGGAATTCTCGAAATCGACAATTTTTTATTATAGTAATTTTCCAACGGTTATTTATGAGACATCTTATGTGTGAGTAAACTACATTCCCGCCCTTAAAACGATTAAATAAGCAATTTTTATTGTGTTTTTTGTAAAAATGTCAATTTATATGAATAAAAGTGTCAATGTGTATGAACAAAAGTTCCAATCTTTGGAATTCTTGAAATCGATAATTTTTTATTATAGTAATTTACCAACGGTTATTTATTAGACATCTTACGAGTGAGCAAATTACATTCCCACCCTTGAAATGATTAAATAATTATTTTTATCTTATTTATAGTAAATGTGTCAATTTTGATAAACAAGCGTGTCAATTTACACGAACAAAAATATCAATCTTTTTGAACTTCCGAAATCATAATTTTTAATTATGGTAATCTTTCAACATCTATTTATGATACAAATTAAGAGGGAGTAAGCATATTCTCGCATTTGAAGTGATTGAATAATTATTTTTTATAGTACTTTAAGGAAAAGTGTCGATCTATATAAACAAAAATGTCAATCTACACAAATAAAAGTTTAATTTTTTTTTTAACTCTCAAAACCATGAAGTTTTTAATTATGTTAATCTTCCACTCATAATATACATTTCCCCACGCACACACACACACTGTAAACTAAATAATTAATTAATATTGAAATTCAGTTATTTTTATTAGCATTATCAAAAGAGCTAGGCATTTAAGTCAAATGGGTCCAATAGGAGATGATTACCAAAGGGGGATTTTAAACATAGCCCCCAATTCTCTCACCTTACCCCCCAAAATAAAATAAAAATTAAATTAATTGTAAATATACTCTTATACCCTTATATAGCCCCCAACATCAATTTTTTTGATTTCAATAGCCTCAATTTTTTTGATTTCAATAGTCTCGGCTGCGTATAACAACCGGAAAAATCACAGTTCGCTTTCAGAACTAGAGCGTAGAATTTCAATTTCCTTTGACGAACGATGGGATTCAGATGATGTTATGAACTGAGGCGAGCAAATGTGAGCAAGATTTAGGCAAGAAAGAAGAAAATTCGCAGAGATATATAGTCGGCTTTCAGGAATTTTAAGTCCTTAAAGGTTGATTTTTAACTGTTGTTGGGTGTAGTGTTTGTCCTATTAGATAGTATATATACAATTTCTGAAAATTTTATGGATTTTGGTTGGCAATATGTTGTTTCTAGCTTGATCCTCGTGCTTGACTTTTCATTTTGGTGTTTGTGAAGTTTGATTCTCAATGATAATTTTGTTATTTTCTAGTTGTAAACATGCCATGTTTGTATGTAGTTAAAGCTCATCTGATAATATTCTGCTGATGTTGCTTTTTAATTTTTATGCAATATCCTTCCGGGAAAAATAAATTATGCAGTATAAACCAAGTTATATATGTTACAGAGGGGAAAAACAAATTGGAGAATAAAGCTGCAACTGTTGTTTTTACTATAAATTCTGATACAACTGACGAAAATGATGAGAAATAGCTACAACTATGAGTTTCTGCCGTTGACTCAGTAAAATCAAGAAGTAAGGAGATTCAAGCTATTACTATATATTACAGATTCGACTATGATATCGTCGTTCCCAAATTCAGTTTTCTCTATAAATCTTCCTCTTGCTTGCCTGAATCTTTCTCAAATTTTGCCTCAATTCATACCATCATCTGAATTGCATCGTTTTCCCTGTAGGGAAAACGTATATGCAATATGTGTTTTTGTTGTTGCTATACACAACGGAGGCATATTTTCCCGAAATACACAGCGGGAGTATGATGTTGGGAGTATATAAGGGTATAATAGCATTTCATATTATTTTTATTTTTATTTTATTTTGGGGGCTAAGGTGAGAGAATTGGGGGCTATGTTTAAAATCCCCCTTACCAAATGCCACCGGCCCATTAATTTATTAGAGCTATTAGCGCGAGCCCCATTCCCAACATTCTATTTCAATTACAGAACATAAATTGGATGCAAATTGGGCCCAGTCAGACGAATAGGATCTGGGTTATCCGGAATGGGCCTCACCATGAGACAGGCTCATGGGAGTGTGCCCCATACTTTAAGAGCTCAAACCTAATGAACAATAGAATTACTCGAGCTTTAGAAGATATACATAATTCAATTACAATTAAACTACTGTAGCAACAACTACACACGCCAATGAACCCCAATTGACAACAATTCAATTTTACAATTTATTGCAAAACCCAGAAATCCTACAGAGATTTTGTGATCTCACAAATTCCACCTCAATCACCTCCATAAAGACTTTGGCACCCCTACTACTACGGGAGAGTCTTCAGTGCATGGTTTTGCATTGCACAATGCAATGCTATTGGTTGACTACTGTTATGGGGGCCCCATTACCTGCAGTTGCAGCCCACCCCAACCTCGTCCCCCTCCCCCCCCCCCACCCCAACAAAAGGCCCTGGACCCCACTCCCCATTATAGTACTTAATTTTTTAATTTGAATTTATTTATTGTTCTTTAAATGTGCATAACAATGAATTTGTTTTTTGTTTTTTACTTTTTTATTTTTAATATACATTCAAGATACTAGTTCACGAAAAAAAGTGTTTTGATAAATTTATTTTTATTATCAGTTTTAATTTTCCAATTTATAAAATAAAAAAAAGAATGAAGAGGGGTATAAAAGTAACAGTGGCTATTATTTATCTTTTTTTAAAAAATGTTTACTTTTGATCTTTTTTTTGACAAAGTGGCTATTTTAACTTTTTTTCTCGGCTATTTATGTAACTCGGAACGATGTTTTTATTTTTTAAAGATATTTTACCCATTTAGATGTCGTAAATTACAGTTTGAACTTCAATTAAACTTTTTTTCGTTTGTGGGCGCTTAGTGTGAAATAAAATTCCGATATTATTTAAATTTGAGTAATTGATTTACACAGTTAAATGTCGTTCATTTAAAAAATATATATTACATAGTATATGAAAAATGCTATTAGAGCTGAAGTATTTATGACATAATTTGTGCAATAATATCATAAATATTTTGTACATGTATTGAAAATATTGAATGAAATTAAGCATTATTCACTTCAAACTTTATTTTTAAGATTGGTATTTGAAATGGAGTCCACTCCGGTCCATGATCATAAAAATATAAACTATACTCATTTGAACCAAAATATCCATAATGAGTTGACTTTGATTGATTTTTTTACTCATTTTTTCTAATTTTTTTAACTTTTTTTTTTTTGAAAAAAATGTATATATTTTTTTAATTTCTGACATTTTTTGGATTGGGGCAATTGAGACTATTATCACCAAATAATCCCAATAGTTAAATATTTTTTTTGTTTATTTGTTTTTGAATTCTTTTAATGTTTTTTTTTTCAAATTCTGCGTTTTTTTTTTTTAATTTCTAATGTTTTTTTGGACTAGGACTACTGAGACTATTAGCACTAAACAGTCCAAATACGTCCAAACAAAATGAAGAAATCCTAATTCCGAAATAAACTATTGGGACTATTAGCACCAAATAGTCCCAATAGGCCCAAACAAGATAAATAAAACATAAATCAGAAATAAGACTATTTGGATAATTAGCACCAAATAGTCTCAATACGTTAAAAAAAAAAAAAAAAAAAACTATTCAACCAAAAAATATATGGAAAAACGTCAGAAATTTAAAAAATTAAAATAAAACAAAGAAAAAAAAACATAAAAAAAATCAAATAAAAAATAATTAAAAAAATCAAGTCAACTCATTAAGGGTATTTTGATCCGAGAAGACAAAAATTTGATGTTAATGGGCATTATTTGTATTTTTTAAGTTGGTGGGTATAATTTGACATTTGTTAAGTTGAATGGATACATTAACACTTAGCTAAATAACCCTATCTAACAAATCCAGTTGTCGAAGATTCGATCCATGATTAGTGGATTAGTGAAAACGAAAGGGAATTTCACTTGATTAGTCATTAATCGAGTCGAATCGTTGGAAATCCTCAGATAATTAGTGAAATGTGAAGTCTACCAGTCGAAGAGGCGATCTTGGATTGGTGGAATAGTGAAAACGGAAGCAGATTTCACTTGATTAGTCACTAATCGAGCCGAATTGGTGGAGATTCTCGAATAATTAGTAAAATGTGAAATTCACTAGTCGAATATGTGATCCTAGATTGGTGGAGTAGCGAAAATGAAAGCTAATTTTACTTGATTAGTCACTAATTGAGTCGAATCGTTGGAGATCCTAGGATGATTAGTATTACGTGAAGTCATTAATTGAAGAGGCGATCCTGGATAAGTTGAATAGTGAAAATGAAAGCTAATTTCACTTCGATTACTTTACTTCCGATTTACGAATTATTTGAGGATTTCAATCGATTCAACTTGATTAGTGACTAATCAAGAGAAATTACTCCCTCTAGTCCTTTGAAGTTGCTACACTTCTTTTCGGCATGGAAATTAAGGTATGATTGTTTAGTGTTTTAAGTGGGTTTGGTAATTGAGGAGTGTATTGAATTAGGATTATAATTAATATTTTAATTTATTAATAATTAAAAAAATGTGAATATTTTTAATATTTTTTTTCAATTTCAGTTTAATTAAAAAATTGATTTAATTTTTGATTTTTTTAGCAACTTTTGAAACACAGCAAACCTGTTAAGAAATTTTAATAAATTTAAATTTTAAGAAACTGAAATTTTAAGAAATTAAAAAACAAAAATTAAAAAAAATAAAAAAAAAATAGAAACTTCAAAAATTTGGATCGAGGAGTCCTCCTCCTTCACCGCTTCGATCGAGAAGCTTCTCAGCCAAATAATGGAGCATCGCCCATTTGCATCCTTCTTCAACCTTGGATCCAATCCCTCACCTCCGTGCTCAGGCGTTCGAATCCCTATGCTACATGCTTCTCCCGAATGCCGCTGTGAGCGAAGACGGAGTCCCCCACCACGGCCACTGTCTGGTTCTTCAACAAGAACCGAGCCCAGATTAGTCCTCTCGACCGGAGGGCGGCGAATCGAGCCCTAATCCCGTCTAAATATTTTGCCGGAATCCCAAACCCCCAATTTTTGAATTCCTTCCCCCTGCTCCTCGCCGATGACGGTGCCGCCGTCCCTTGCCACCTCAATTTATCGAAGAAGTAGAGAGAGAGATAGAGAGAGAGACGATTGAAGGCTGGGAGAATGAGTCAAAAATAAGAAATTGGGTTGGGTAGGTGATAACTAATTTGAGTTGATTTAAGGTGTTAATTAAAAATAAATTTAGATTAAAATCTATATTACACCGTTTATGAATGAAAACAAAAAAACATGAAAACAAAAAAATCCCAATTTTATATTGTATCCCGTAAACATCAAAATTAAATTCAATTTTTTAGAATTTTACAGAATTATTTTAAAAATATTAATACATATACATATATTTGTTTTAGTCACTTCTAACTTTAATCAACGCATCTAAATTTCATCCAAAATCAATACTAATCAACCAAAATCTCCTTTTGCTTTTGATAATCCACTAATCTAGGATCCATTACTCGATAAGAGGACTTCATATTTCACTAATTATCCGAGCACCATGATCAATTCGACTATATTAGCAACTAGCCAACCAAAATTACTTTTTGTTTTTACTAATCCACTAATTTAGGATCGACAACTTCATCAGTGGTTCATAGTTCACTAATTATCCGAGCACGCTGACCTATTCGACTAGATTAGCGACTAATCAACCAAAATCCCCTTTCATTTTTGCTATTCGTCTAATTCAAGATCGACCACTCGATAAGAGGACTTCATATTTCACTAATTATCTGAGCACAATGACTAATTCGACTAGATTAGCGACTCATCAACCAAAATCACTTTTTGTTTTCACTAATCCACTAATTTAGGATCGACAACTTCATTAGTGGATTTCATAGTTCACTAATTATCCGAGCATGCCGACCTATTCGACTAGATTAGCGACTAATCAACAAAAATTCATTTTTGCTATTCCACCCATC
This sequence comes from Mentha longifolia, assembly GCA_001642375.2. Lineage (NCBI taxonomy): Eukaryota > Viridiplantae > Streptophyta > Magnoliopsida > Lamiales > Lamiaceae > Mentha > Mentha longifolia. Next base: position 21,485,638 of record CM038118.1, read on the forward strand.
TAAATGTATAATAAAAAATGTGTTATAAATAAACGGCTATCTATAATACTCTCTCCGTCTCACTATGATCGACCCCTTTCTTTTTTGTACGAGATTTAAGACAAAAGTGATTAGTGTGTAAAGTATATTGTGTGTAGGGATGTAGTGTTGTTTATATATTTAGGCATATCTTAAAACCAGAGCATCATGAATGCACAAAAGTATATTGATGTTTGGTCTTAAATGAAAGACTGTGTCAAGACTTTTAATTTGATATCAAAATTATAAAAACCATAGAACAAACAATCAAGTTATGATAATTTAAAATTTCAGAATTTAAATTATTTTGAGATACGTGCTGAAAGTAAAAGTGAGTGGATGATGAGATTTAATTATAGAAAATTAAGTGTAATAAGAGATTCACTAATTGTACCATTTAAGAGTTAATTATTTCCCAAAAAGGAAAGAGATCAATCATAATGAGATGACCCAAAAAGAAAAAAATAGTCAATTATAGTGAGACGGAGAGAGTACCTTAAATTGTCGCACCATGCCTAATGTAAAATTATTGATTAAGTTAATAAAATTATTATTAATAAAAATAATACTAATAATATATACTTTTTATTTAACAATTTCTCTTTAAATTCACATGCCGTAAAGAAACGCGTCGTCTTCAATGTGATTGAAGATATTTTTAAAAATTGACACTTTTATTCATTAAATAATTATATTAAAGATTTACACTTTTATTCATGTAGATTAACATTTTTCTGCATAAAGATTGACATTTTAACCCGACCACATTATGTGGCCGGCCTCACCCAAATTTTTGTCATACTCCATAATATTCCTAATATGAATTACAACCAAAATAACCTGCCTACCTACTTATAATTAAACAGTAAATAAGGGATTAGACAAAATTTTAAATCGGAGGAATATAAACCAAAATTTTAATTTAATATTACTATTTTTTTAATCAATTTAGTATTTACTATTTTTTTTAAAACAATTTATGGCATGGAGGGGGGGGGGGGTTGTGGGGCGTGGATTGGGGTGGGTGGGTTGTTCTGTAAAGCTGTAAAGCTGCAAAAGAAAAAAGTGAGAAAATTAAAAAATTCATTTTGCAATGCAGACTTTTGCCTACAAGAATTTCCCTACTACTACAGCTACTCCCTTTACTACACCTTCTGCAATCCTTTAATAACACCCTTTGCCTTCCACTTTACATCAAACTGCAAACCAAATAACACTCAATAAGAAAAGAAGCAAGAGATGCAGAAAACTTAAACAGAAAAAGGAAAAGCAAGGAAAAGAGGAGAAGCAGAAGGAGGAGAATCCTTGAAGCTCCTTTCCATTCTTTCTATCTTGTCCAATTATAGCAACACCACCCAAAACCAAGCTAATCGTAAGAATTTCGATCCTTCCTATATCTATGTTTTAAGCTAAGAAACTAAAACTGAAACAAGAACATAAGCATGCTACCTCATACTACCTCATCCACTATACTTGCCACTTTCATTTGATAGACATTTCACGCACGCATTTCCACCGAAACCTAATACGGGTTTTAAAATATAATTTTGAAGTATCGTTTTTTTACGAGATACTATGACACTCATAGTATCCCGTAAAAAAAACAATATTTCAAAATTATATTTAAAACCTGTACTAGATTTCGGTGGAAATGCGTACGCAAAATGTCAATCAAATGAAAGTGGTCAAGTATAATGGGATGAAGGTAGTAATTAAAAAATACGTGTTTAACCAAAAACTACTATAATACTTGCTTATGTTTTTGTTAAAAAATAGATACTGAACCCTACGGCTATTGTTTTATAAATGAGAATATATATGTATGCTTATCTACTAAAACAACTAAATTCATGGGTTGGCTGCGTAGTAACCAAGAATGGAATAACATTTAGATAAACACGATCAAGACCAATTTCAGCAACTATTTTTGTAATGAAACGAAGACAATGGAATGATCCAACGAAAACTTGTAACACAAAACCATAAACAATATAAGAAAAGAGCTATACTTATAATTCATGAACTTACTGCAAAATGGAACTCTAGAACTGAATTGTGGGGAAAGAGATAAAGAGTGAGGGAAGGAAGAAATGTTACTGAGACGAGGGAGTTCTTTCCCTCGTCGTCCTGCCGAAAAGATTGGAGCAGACGAGGCGCTGCAGCGGAGTCAACGGTGGTGTTGGAAAAGGGCTCGACGAGGTGCAGCCACCGTATTGCTGCAGCGGCCGCGGCTGAAGAAGCTCGTCGGCGGCAGCGTTGTCGGCGAGACGACGGTGGTGCTGCAGCAAGGACGGCGGCGTCGCGAGCAGGTAGCTCTGGCACGGAGGCGATGCAAAAACAGGAACGAGGCTGCGGCACCGGCGAACTCGCAGCGGCGGAGGGGACTGAACGGAGGCGATGCTGCTGCAGCGGTGGCGGCCTTGATGCAGCACGATCGACGGCGCCTCTTAACACCACGGCGGCGGCGCTGAACTCCAGCCATGGCAGCGGCGGCGCCGGAGGGAGAAGTGGCACCGGCCACCGACTGAACTGAAGAAGGCCGGCGACAAGGGAGGAAGGACAGAAATTCGATTTCTGAAAATTGGGGGCCTCGAATAAGGTTTTCAGGCTGGGGTTGTTGGACGAAAGGGAGAGAGAGAGACCACCGTTCAACGGCGGCGGCGATTTCAGCAAGGCAGCAGCGGCTACCGGCGATCCTGCCGAGGAAGCAGAAGATCGAGAGAGAGGGCTGCTGTCGGGTGAGAGTTCGAGAGTGAGGGAGAGAACGGGTTGGTGTGTGTGTGCGTGCGTGTGTTGCTGGAGAAAGGGAGTGAGGAAAAATGGGTTTTCTGTCTTTGGGCTGAGTTCTTATTGAAAATGGGCTTCTGTAGATGGGCCAATTTTCTACTGGGCCGAGTTAATTTATGAATGGGCTGCTAAATAAATCTTGCTCTAAGGATTAATTACTAGACTTAATTAAACTAGTACTTGTTCCCGTGCGATGCACGGCCACTTACTAAAACAAATACGGAGCAATAAAATACAATTTTAGAGCCCTGAAAAAAGGAAATTATTTAAGTATTATACATTCTTTATAAGATTTTGTATGTTCTCAGACATTTTATAAAGATCATGCTCATAAGTCTCTAACTCCTACCAAAAAAATAAAAAAAGAGAGATCGAAACTCTACTAAGAAGGATAGATAAATTCTTACAAAACCTCATTATTATGAGATAATAACAATCATTTCTGAACATGCATGACTCATTAATAATCTACATTCTGGATTCTTGTAGATCGAGTAGAATGACTCAACATCATGATAAGATGAAACATCTAATTTGGTTGTGCATCAAATAAATTAGGTGGACTACTTTGCAACACTTATACATGAAAACAATAAATAAAAAAATGGCAAATAAGCAATCAAATAGTCTTATCATGTCAATTAATCCCAAATCCCATCTGAGAGTATGAATACCATTAAAGATTGAATAAATAAGATTCACATGATGTCACAATTGAGAATCAAAGAAATCAACTATCATGTAAAAATCTAAACATTTGAGCTAGGTGAAAGAAGTACTCCGTAATAGTTTTCTTGAATATTGCAAAACCTTTAATTACTTTAATGAACTGCAAATTAAAAAATTCCTCGCTGATGAGACGTCAAAATCAAATGAAGAGGAAACAAAATAAGAACACAATAGCAAGATTTTAATTATATGGGGAGCACTAATAGAAACACTGCCTCATAAAATTTGATGTTTAAATTCCAATAGGACCATCTTCCAGAAGTTCGTAGTTACAACTTTTGCATATTTGTTTTCCACTATTTGATACTCCCTCTGTTATTTTATAGTTGTTCCGCATCCATTTCAGTAGTTATAGTTAATACTATAGTTCTGGAAGTGTTCAACCATAGAGTTAGAAACTTCTGATTAATTATATTGATATCAAAAATCTCTTATTCGACACTCTAGGATAAAAGTATTTAAAAAACTGGAAAATTACACATAAAAAATTCAAGTAACTTAGTTAAGTGAAAAGTGATCATTATCGAAAACTAAATTTTTGCTCAAATAATTTGAAGCTATGTCAAAAGGGCAGAATTTTAGGAATTCACAGTATCATTCCCTACATCTAAAGGAGGTCGAAACTGGCATAACCTTGGCAAGTCACCAACTTTTTGTGCTTGTTTCAAGTTCTTAATTCTTTAGTCTACTATATTAACAAAAAAAAAAAAAAAAAAAGTTTCTTTAGTCTACTCTCCCTCAACTCTGGTTTTCTATTGCCAAGAGGATTTTTTCCATGTGGTCGGAAAATGAATGGTTGGTTACCACAAAAAAAAATAATAATAATAATAAAAAAATAAAAAAAATAAAAGAGCAGATGCAGTACTTTCAGGAAATGTCTATTGGTATCAAAAAATATACACATGAAAGTAAAGTAACATATAATTAAACTGATACATCTTATCACGAATTTCAGAAAGGATATGCGAGTTTGTTTGAGAAATAACAACCCTTTTATCAAACCATATCATCTCTTAAAAAAAAGGGGAGAAAGGTTATCACATACTTACCCCCATATATCAATTTTGCCACAAAAATACAATCTCACATTCAATAGTAGTAAAACATATACTAACCTGAATTGAATCCAATTGGATAAAATCTATGAATTCAGCGAGCCCAAGCCTAGGTTTCTCTCGGACGAAACAATTTCCCCGTGAAACCCGTTCACTCTCTGTTGTTAGAAAATGGCGAAGAAATACACCATTCAGGTTGGAGTCTTGGGAAGAAATATGATGTTCATACATAAAGGGAACGAATTCCGAACTTCCGAATGTGTAGAAGAGGCGGCAATATGTTCCACAATTTGGAAACTATCCCCATTTGATTCTCGTTGAAAAGAATTGAAGATATGTCGATTTGATAGTGTGAAAAAATTGGGTTTGGAAGATGGAGAGCGGTGATTCAGTTCTCTCTAACTGATTTAATTAGAGATAAATTTTTGCTGACATATTTAAGTGAATGCGTTGAATATAAAAACTGAATGAGAGGGGTTTGCATGGGAAGTTCGATTTTGTGCGTGAAAAACTGCTCATATCCTACGATGCAACGTGCAAATAACTGTTGAAAGAAAAATGGCGCCAAATAATAACTGCCAAAATCATTTTGTTTTTATATATATATAGATTGTAAGATTTAATTAATTAAGGTTCAATTAATCACTAAGATTTAAATAGCTCAAAATTATGTTCTGAAATTTATCCTAATTTTGGAATAATTATTCAACGAATATTTGAACCCGACTAATTACTTAATTGGATCCCTTTATTGATAAAAAAATGATTATTCTATTAATGAGAAGATTTAAAAGAATTCCTAATATTAATATGTCATTCCATAACATATTTGCTAATAAGAAAATATATGAACGATTATATTTTCCCTTAACGATCATTTTATTTTAAGAATTTAGATTCTTATTATATCGTTATGAGTAGGCGCGGATCGACGTGGACGTTAATTTAGGTGTTGTCTATCAAGACCGGTCATTCTACTGCGCTTCAAGAGGTGGACTTATTTTTCCAAAGTCTATGAGTTATATATGCTCATGGTTTTAAAATGCAAAACTGGTTATCCATGAAAATATTTAATGTGCGCTCTACAAGTTTAATGCTCTGAAGTAATCGATCGAGATTCATCGCTTAACCTTATAAACTAGCCTTGAATCGTGTACACTCCCCTGGTAGTTATGTGATTGGTTGATCTTTCTCACATACTATTTCAATGGAATTTCTGAGTTTCGACTCGGAGTTCACTAGCTCAAATAGACTCTCCGGTTTCGGCCCGAAGTCCGGATTATGGATTTGTCGGTGGCTAGAGGTCCAGAATCACAATAAGAGTAACTGTAGAGAGCGACATGATACCTGCGGTGCAAGTAAAATTGATTTAGCATGCTTAGTTGTATTTTGTCTTCCAAAACCTTTAAGTCATGCCTATGATATGGATAAACTGCTATGTTTCCAAGTTATTGATAAAATGCGCAGCCCACTGAGTACATTAGTACTCAACCTAAATATTTTCAAATGTTTTCAGGTTGATGCAGCTGTGATGACGGTGCGGAGTTGAGGCTAGGAATCTCTCTTTGTTAAGCTTCTGCTAAATGTATCTCTTGTCTTGAACTAGAGATATGCACTTTGAATTTTATTCACTATTTATATTGAGAACTTGAACTCGACTTTATGTATTCAATGATGGACTTATGTTGATTCGTTGAGCCATCGAATCCTATGCGATCCTAGTATAATGATATGTTGTTATGTTGGGTATATTGTCGTTGCATTTATTGTGGCTTATTCCTTGGCAAAAGAGATATGACCCAACCTTTCAGGAAGTATCAGTCAATTATTGAAATTAATAGAATCCCCTTTCTATCCTCACTTCTTTATTCCAACCCCTAGTCACTCCCTTGGCGCGTGCGCCTTCCCTCGGAAATTGGGGCGTGACAGTAACCCTCTTCATCGAGCTGCCCAATTGAAAGCAAATTCCTCTTCAAACCAGGTATGTGTCTGACACCGTTCAGCTTCAACACAGTTTCGTTTGGTGTGGTGATCTTTACATCTTGGCTTTGGTTGTATGAAGGGTGATTTTTCTGGACAGCGACAAACGGACCACGCTCATCGCCTTCCTGTCCAGCAGCTTCCAATCGGCGTCTTCATCTCCTCTGGCTTCTCTTCCAGAGGTTGATACAGATCTTTACCATACAGGTAATCTTCGATCTGTAGCTTCCAAAATCCGAAATCCGTACCATTGAATTTCTCCAATGGTGTTTTCTCCTCAGCCATTGTATATGTCCCACCAAACCTGATGCTCTAGATACTAGTTGTTAAGAAATAAACACACGCAATTGATACGAAAGCAAGAAAACACACACACGAATTTATTTACCCAGTTCGTCATGAGTGACTATGTCTGGGGACGTTGCCAAGCCAAGGATTGCACTATATTTTGGATGATAGATTACAATGAGAATGTGGCTATTTATAGCTAATAACCGAGCCCTAACCCTAAAACCTTTAGGATCGACGTGGGTCTAAAACGTGGATCGTCGGTATTTGGGCCTGGTGTACAGTCCATTCTCTATACACTAACAGTCCACTCAATCACTTTGGAGTCTTTAAGCTCGTGTCTGACATGAGCAACTTGTGGTATAATTCGAATATCTTTACATCAGCCTAGTCTACCATTTTTTTTGGTGGCACAATTCATACCTTGAACGAGTTCTACTACATTTTATTCTCGATGTTTGCGTCTTTCTTTCCATTCCCTTTATGTTTAGACTTTGCTTTTTCTACTTTTGTCGACATCGGCCGGCTCTAATCTAAAAATTTAAATTGTTCTTTCAGGATGGATGACCTGCTCAAGTTGGATGATCCATCGGGGCCCTTTATCGTGCTTATCTGGGTTGACATCAGCATCCGTAATTTCGGCGAATTTTGAAGTGTTCCTCAACTCCAACCATGCATCCTTATATTTGAAAATATGCTTATTGGCAGAGTAATACAAGGCATTCACATTATTGTATATGTCATCATTGTTTGCTCCACTTTGTCAATCCCTCTTGGTTTCGATATAGTACCCGTGAAATTCTTTCACCTTTTGCTGCATTCTATCTGTGAAAATTCAACTGCCTCATCTCTCGATAAATCAAACCTGACGGCCGTGTCTGGTTGGAGCTACTCACCACCCTCCTGCAAAAGCTGGAAATGGATAGAGGAGATACTAAAGGGTTCAGGCTAATGCTCGACCACACAACGGCAAGCTACTTTTGTAGGACTGTAAAAATTGGGGTTGAGCTTTGCCTTTGGGTTAGGCTTTGCCTGGTTTGATGGCACCGGTTGGTTTGATACACTCTCAAATAATGATGGGTAGGGACGGAGGGACACTGGACCCAGCGGGGTCACGGGGCCCGGGTCCGTTTCTAAATTTTTTTAGTATTATTTATCGATATATATATATATATATATATCAATTTTTTAAAGCAATATATATTGATTTATAAATAATACTAATAGTTTTTAAAATTAAGATATTATATTTTTGTTGTTGTTTGTTTGTTGTTGTGGTGGTATTCATATTAATTGAAGATTTATAAATAGAAAAATAATGTTTAATTTTTAAAGACTTTATAATTTTGTCTCAGCAATTTACAATTTAATTGCAAAACTATTCTCCATTGCATATTTGTGTTCCAATCTATATATAAAATAGCAATGAAAATATTGTTAGTTTGGACATTTAATTGCTATTTCGTATCGATCGAAACACGCAACACAATTGTGAAAAGTTAAATAGTTTGGCAAATAAATTGTAAATTAGCCTTATTAAAATTTTGAAATATTCCATTTTAAATATTTAGTTTTATATTGGCGTTGTTTTAATTTATATATTATTATTATTATTTTTTAATTTTTAATGTTTACTTATATATAATTAAATTGGGCCCCTCGTTAATATTTCTGGCTTCATCACTGATGATGGGAGATTGATAAATTCGAGCCATGCGAAGAAAATGTGCCTCGACTTCGACTGGTCGGAGTTGTTAATGCTCTAAAACTGGAATTCTCCGGCTGAGAAAATTGAGCAAAACTAGTCGGCAGTTATCCCATAAAACAGGCCGGAGAAGAGATGATAATTTATAATATTTTGGGGAGGAAAACAATCATTGCATTCAACAGATAAAATTAAATAAATTAATCTTATTATTATTGCGAAAACTCGATTTAAAAGAAATAGAAGAAGAATTTTGATGTCAGTGATAGCGTCATAAGTCACCCCGAGCCTGCCTCAACACGGGCACAAGCTCACTCCCGGACTTGCAGGTGCTAGCTCGCTGTGATGCTCTTAGCCGGCTGGACTCGTTTTTCTCTCTTTAAATTTTCACAATGATTATAGATAAATTCCAAAAATGTGTGCATTAGAAGTTTCTTTCATGAAACTTGATGAATTCACTATATGCGGAAAAAAAAAGGGAATTTGAATGTTAGGCTTCTCAATATTAGATACTTCCTCATCCCATTTATATAGAGCCAATTTCTTTTATGGTATGTCTCATTCATATAGAGCCATTACTAAAAATAGAAATTTTTGGCACAATTAGTTCAAAAAATAAGGGATCTAATTCAATTAATTAATACACTATTAAAAAAAATAAAAACTAAAAATAAAGTTCACATGAATAAAACATGAATACTATAATCTATTTACACATCTGTGCCACTAAAAAAATGACTCTATATAAGTGGGAAGGAGGAAGTAAAAAAAAAAAAAAAAACTAATATACAGAGATATTTAGATTGAAGTTGATAATATATTATTAGATTTATCACATTTCATATGTCTGTATAAGATCTTGCTAATCGAAATTCGAAACATCATAATAATAATAATAATAATAATAATAATAATACTACTACTACTACTACGGAGTAATACGTTTGGGACTGGGTTATTGCGCTTCGGAATTTGGTAAATTTGATGAAAATTTCTTAAATAAAATCTGGCGTAAAAGGAATTAACATCAATTTTCCTGATACGCATATCTTGACTTAACAAGGAAATTACTTTAATGTTTAAGCGTCGGTTTTAGTATTTAAAATTTTGAAAAAGTATTCAAAGAGTGATCGGTAACGCTAAGAACAAGATGTTAAAGGTTAGATGTATATTTCTGTAACCGTAGTAAGCTAGCATTCATTCATAAAGCCCACTTTATTCATTCAAGTTCTCAACCAAACAAGGCGTTAATGCATTTTTTTATTTAATTTCTCTCAAACACGAAACTACCCTCTTTCATCTTTCTTATAATGATACCAATAATCCATCCAATTGCTTAGCACCCAAAAAAACACTTCCCCAATCCCCTCTCTCTCTCTCTCTCTCTCTCTCTCTAGAAATATACACCAATCCTCTCTCTCTATGCCTAATCTGTCCTAATCGTTTTCCGATCGGAATATACTGTCGGCGAAAAAATGTCCAACGGTTTCTCCAGCGGCGTAAACGACTTCTTCACCGCCGGCAGAAGAGCCACGCTGAGCAGTAATTTCAACCCCAATCTCGTCGCACAACAGCAGTTTTCCGTCCGCTCATCTGTGCCTGAGATTCTGCCGGATGCGGCGGTACAGATCCGGCGGCCGGAGATCGTCGGAAAGAGGTCTTTCGACGAGTTTCAGCAGCAACAGAGCTTTCTGCAACAGCAGCAGAATCAACAGGCTCTCGGAATTCACCTCAGGAACGTCAAGTCGCGCCCTAATTACCACCATGCGTATCCGATGTTTTCTCCGTCTCCGGTGGATTTCTCTCCGGTTTCCTCCTTTTCGCCGGAAGTCTCCTCGACTTCTTCAGTTTCCGGTTCTCTCGACTCGCGGTATCGCCTTCCGGTTCTTCAACAGCGACATCCACAACCTCTGAGTCTTTCCAACAGAAATGGTAACGGCAATGTATTGTCAGGTGGAACTCGCTTCCCGAATTCGGCTGTGAATTGTTCGGGTCTCGAGGCTGTATTTTCGGAGAAGAATATGATGAACCACCGGTTGCAGGAGCTTGAGAAACAGCTGCTCGACGATGAAGACGACGGCGATACTGTTTCTGCTGTTACCGACAGCGAGTGGTCGGAGACGATCCAGAACTTGATCGGTACATCTCAGAAGCCGATTTCTCCCTCTCCTACTTCTTCGTCTTCGTCGTGCTGTTCCACCTCGGCTTCCCCGCCGCTGCCGTGCCCGAAGCAAGCCTCGATCGACGCCGCCGCCGCGATCTCCGAAGGGAAGCCGGAGGTCGCGACCGAATTCCTCACGCGCCTCCAGCAGTTGGCAAACGCGAGCGGCACTTCCGAACAGAGGATCGCGACTCACATGGTTTCGGCGTTAAAATCGAGGTTGAATCCGTCGGAGAATCCTCCTCTAGTGTCGGAGCTGTTCAGCGCGGAACATGCTGAGTCGACGAAATCGTTGTACGAGTCCTCGCCGTGTTTTAAGCTCAGCATCATGGCAGCGAACCTGGCGATCCTTGAGGCGGCGGCGGAGGACGGATACAGCAAAATTCACGTCTTGGATTTCGACGTCGGTCAGGGGGTTCAGTACGGGCACTTGCTGCACGCGCTGGCGGCGAAGAGGCAGCTTGATAGCAACATATCATCCGTTACCTTGAAGATCACGGCCTTCACGGATTTTTCCGCCGGAGAGGAGAAGCTGAAGGCCGTTGGCGACGGTTTGAAGGCATTGGCTAATAAAATTGGGGTTTCGTTCAATTTCCGTGTTCATAATTTGAATATCGCTGATTTGAGTCGCCAAAAACTGGATATTCAATCCGACGAGACGTTGGCAGCCAATTTTGCGTTCAAACTGTACAGGCTGCCGGATGAAAGCGTGACGACGGAGAATCTGCGAGACGAGCTGCTCCGCCGCGTGAAGGGGCTGTCGCCGAAGGTTATGACGGTTGTGGAGCAGGAACTCAACACCAACACCGCCCCGCTGGTGCCGCGCGTGCGCGACACCTACGAGTTCTACGCGGCACTATTCGACTCGCTTGACTCGAGTGAGAACTCGGTCCGAGTCGGGATCGAGGACGGGTTGGGGAGAAAAATTGGCAACTCGGTTGCGTGCGAGGGTAGGGATCGCGTGGAAAGATGCGAGGTGTTCGGTAAGTGGCGGGCCCGAGTGAGTATGGCCGGGTTTCAGCCGCGGCCGATGAGTCAACTCACCGTGGAGGAGGTCCGGTCCAAGCTGAACTCGGGAACACGTGGCGGGGCGGGATTCATTGTCAACGAGGAATCCGGAGGCATCTGCTTCGGTTGGATGGGACGAAAACTGACCGTCGCATCTGCTTGGCGTTGATTTCACATCCTCTACTTTTTTATTTACTCTAATTAAAATATTATTAACTCCTTGATTGGGGCCTTAACGTTTTTGTAATGACGTTTTATTTTATGTTCGGAGTTGAAGAAAGAGTAAATGAAGGAAAAACATGTAATAAATCTCGTGTATTATATGCTCCAACAAATTTCATATTGCATTCTGTTGGGAATCCTTTTGAAACTGAGTTTTGATAATGCTATTAGAAACCACACTTAGATAATAGATTTTAATTGGAACAGACTGGTTTTCGTGTTTGGATCAGGCAAGCTTTACTCGGACAGATTGCTCATGTAAAGGTCAAGGTTGCAAGTGCAACCTGGTACCTAAACCACCCAATCTGTCATACTGTTCCATTAAGTAAACTGTCTATGTAACCTGCTCTTACCATGTCAGAAGATTTCACTCGAAGGTTACAGAAGACTGAAGACAGTTTGAGGTATAGGAAGCTTGACCTGTGAAGATCAACCTGAGCTGTGGTTGAGAAACCTGTTCTCATCCAACGACAAGAATTGTGTCAATGTACGGTACTACAAATCCTGACACACTTCCAACGGCTCTATTTCAAATGCTTCTCTATAAATACCTCAACTCATTCCAGATTGAAGTACGGGAAACTCAAATTACAAGCCGAAACTCTGCAGAAATCTCAAGCTGAAATTCATTCCATCAACACTCGAAATTACTAGAGCTTTCCCAAGTGTTGATCATTGTAGATTTCTAATCTTTCTGGAAACTGTCTTACTAGAACACATCACACGCACTCTCACTACCATCACAGTTGATATTCAGTGTAGTTGATCAAGTTGTATTCTCCTAACGACGATAGCTATTCACAGCTTTCTAGTTTGGATATTAACGCTAGTCTGTTAGTGTTAGTAAGATTGTATGATAGTTGTATGTAAGTAAGAAGAGACACGACTCAAGAATCGTGCTAGATTCAGTCTAAGAGAAAGACTTGAATTTGGACTGGTCCTCCACCAGTGTTAAAGGAGCGAAAAATCTCAAGTTAAGGGATTACAGATTCGACGGAATCTGGCATGGACGTAGGAGCTGTTTACTCCGAACCACGATAAAAACTCCTAGTGTCTCTCTTGTTATTTACTTATTCATTTACACAGTTTGCATGTTCACAACCTGCACCACTGTAACTTGTCTTGCATGAACACTTGTCTGAACTAAAGTTTCCTTTGAAAACTGTTTTGAAAACTGTAAGCCAACCTTTCCACTAAACTTCCGCACGCAGGATAGTTTTGCAAGCTCAGCAGTTTACTGATTGAGCTGGAAAAATTAAACTGCTCTGATATACTGTAGTGACGACTCAGTAAGATCAAATTGTTTTGAAAAATCAAAATTGTTGGTTAATTTGTGTATTCCCTCCCCCCCCCCATACACCAATAACTATTTATCGGGACCTACAAGTGGTATCAGAGCGGTGGTTCTTTTGACCACTGCTTCTGCATACTAAAAGCTTTCTGTGTTTTTGTATCAAATTGAACTGGATCTCTAGAATTGTGTTTGTGCATATATACATAAACTGTCATTATGGAAGCTTCACTTCTCCGCGTCTGCGAAGATTTCTCTGTGCAGGGATATGAAGACTGGAGTTTTCGAATAAAGATGTGCCTCCAAGCTCATCATGTGTTGATGTGGGATGTCATCAAGAATGACCCAACACCAATCTACGAACCCTACGATACTGATGTAACTGGAGAAAATGTTTCTGAAGCAACGTATGTGCCAAAGATCAAAGATCCCAGAAAATACACAACCGAAGAAAGAAAGGAAGCTGGACTTGACAGCTTCGCAAAAGGATTGATCTCTAGCATAGTTAAGGGAGTCCACCTGGCCAAGATAAGGAATCTTGGAACTGCAAAGGAAATGTGGGACACCTTAAAAGCTATAAGCCTTGGATCAACAGAAATGCTGGAAAACTAGTTGTCAGTGGCGTGCAGTAAATTTGAAGAATTCAAAATGTAGCTAATGGAGACCATTGATCAGCTCAAGAACAGATTTACAATGATCACTTTGAAGATCGCAGCTCTCAAGAAAGATAAATACACACAGCCCGAACTCAACCTCAAAGTTATCCAATCTCTTCCAGCAAGCTGACATGTGTACAGTGCCATGCATCGTGGCAGGTCGGACATCAGCAACCTGTCAACCGAGCAACTATTTGATCTACTCATCGGGAATGAGTTTGAAATGATCAGACTTCATGGGACAGAGCAAGCATCTTCAAGCAAAAAGACTGAACCCGAAAAGAAAGAAAATGATGCTGCATTCAAAGCTGCATCAATTACAGAAGAAAGAGCAATCCCAAAAGATTTGTGCTCCAAAATGGAGAAATTATTGAAAGACTACGCACTCATGGCTAGGAGAAATGAAAAGCTTGAAAAACGTTTCAACAAATTCCGTAAATATCACAAGGATTTCAAGAGAAATCAAACCACCTCTTCTTCCAACAAGAAAGGTGAAGGTATATCTAAACCCTTTAAATTCAATTCTTCTAACACTCCCACGGGTGGTTGTTTTGAATGTGGCAGACCAGATCACTATAAGTCAGACTGCCCAGACTTATCAAAGGCTGAACGCGAAGAGCTCCACGCAAAAAGAGATCAAAAGCTTAAGGAGTAGCGCAACGCCATGATAACAGCTGAGGAAGAGGCCAAGGCAATTGCCACATTATCAGACTCAACTTCCTCCGACGAAGATGATGATGAATTGGATGAGGAAGAATGTCGATTAGCTGACGAGGAACTTGAATATGAGGAATGCTTCATGGGAAAAGATTTCGATCTTGTTCAAAACAAGGTTGATACTAAAACCTCTTTTTTATATTCAGCTAACTCCGAACATGCAGGTATCGAAATACCTGAAATGCCAACGTATGAAGAGTTTCAACAACAGCTTGATGACTACAAGAAGCTCTCGGAAATGTTCAAGCAAGTAGTCATAGAAGGATCCAAGCTGGAAGATGAAAACTTAAAGCTCAAAACTGCCTTAAATGAAAGCTTCACTCCATATGATGAAGCAAAAGAGATGGAGATAAAGACCCTAAAAGTCCACATGGGTCAATCAGCTTTAAGGGAAGAATATCTTAAAGAAATGCTCACTGAAAGTGATAGTGAAATCAACAAATTGAATGGCAAACTGATGGATCTCTCAAAAGAGCATGAAAAGCTATTGCAGAAAGAGCTTAAGCTTCAACAAGTCCTGATGAAAATGAACAAAAATGGTGAAAAGCTTGAAGCCTTACAAGCTGCCCAGAGACCTGCTCACATAAAGCTTGGCATTGGATTCCATGGTCAAACCAGCGGAGCCAAAGAGAAAGAGAAGGTCGTGTTCGAGAAAGAAAAAGGAATGATTGAAAGCAGAGCTCATCACACTCTACCAGACAAGCAGCTCAAACTGAAGAATCCAGCTCGGCAACCACAAGCAATCTTGGTGAAAGAGCATGGAAGGCCTGCCATCAAGAAGCAGCAGTTAAAGCTGTCAGTTGAACAGAAAAAGGTTGAGCTTCCTAGGAAACTGTATGGTCAATCTGCTTATCAAAACGGAAGCCAACCTGCTCCAAGAAAAGTGCAAACTGCTAGCAGAAGAAAAGCAGTCTCTCATCCAAGAACCATTCAAACTGCTCAATCACAGCGAAACAATCACTATGAGCAGCGAGCAAATCGACAAACTCTTGACAATGAAGGTTACTGGTACGATCATCATGGGTATTAATATCCTGAGCTGTCAAGTAGGCTCTATCAATTTTAAATGGAAGCGGATTTGGAACTGATTACTGCAGATGTGGAGATATGGAGCAATATTATCAAAATGATCATTATCAACCTGCTCATTATCAACAGAAGTCTGCATGTGAAACCTTCCACTCAATAAACGAGCAACAGATCAAGCGAGTCAACAGAAGGAGTTTCCAAAAGAAGAAGCTTGGAAACCAAGCTGCTAAAACTCAACCTGCTAACAAAGCACCCAAATTCATGTTGGTTGCTAAAACTATCTAAATTGCAGGATGGGAAAACTCAAA
This sequence comes from Mentha longifolia, assembly GCA_001642375.2. NCBI lineage: Eukaryota > Viridiplantae > Streptophyta > Magnoliopsida > Lamiales > Lamiaceae > Mentha > Mentha longifolia. The sequence goes on from CM038118.1 coordinate 21,501,592, forward strand.
GGAGAAAGCGAGCAGCTCGCGGCGCGATCTGGATCATTGACAGTGGATGCACAAAGCATATGACCTGCGATAAAAGCTTGCTTACAAACTTCATTGAATGTGATGGACCTCTAGTTGCTTTTGGAGGAGACTCTAAAGGGAAAACAAGAGGTTACGGTAATTTAATTGTTGGTAAAACAACAATATCTAACGTCACATATGTTGAAGGTTTAAATCATAATCTCTTTTCAGTAAGCCAGTTCTGCTCTACTGGAAAAAGAGTAGAGTTTTCTGCTAACACATGTGCTATAAAGAACAAGGAAGGAGAAAAAATTCTTCTTACCGGTATTTTGCAGGATAACTTGTACATAGTATAATGGTCAGATGAAAAAGAAACCTGTCTGGTCACCAAATCTGCACCTGAAGTTAGCTGGCTATGGCACAACAGACTGTGTCACTTAAACCTCAAAGCCATCAACAAGCTTGCTCGCAAGAAGCTCGCAGATGACCTTCCAGATCAAGTCTACTACAAAGATCATGTTTGTGAAGCCTGTCAAGCTGAAAAGCAGACCAAATCGTCATTCCCAAGCATTGCAGCTCACAACACAAGTAGAATCTTAGAATTACTCCACTTGGATCTATTCGGTCCAGTAACTCCTAGAAGTATTAATGGTAAAAAGTATACTCTCGTTATTGTTGATGATTACTCACGATATACTTGGGTTATTTTCTTACATAAAAAGAAGGAGACACTAGTGGAGCTACCTGCGCTGCTCACCAAACTGTCAAACATGAAGAACAAGAGCGTGATCTCAATCAGATCCGATCATGGAACATAATTTCTTAATCATATGATTAAGTCCTACTGTACCAGAAATGGAATCACACATCAAACTTCAGCAGCTCGCACACCTCAACAGAATGGTGTTGTTGAACGACGCAACAGGTCTCTAAAGGAAACAGCTCGCACAATGCTGAATGAAACCAATCTTCCAATGAAGTTCTGGGCGGAAGCTATCAACACAGCTTGCTACACTCAGAACAGATCAGTCATTCATACACGACATGGAAAAACTCCATACGAGCTGTGGAAAGATAAGAAACCTCGATTCAAATATCTTAAATCTTTTGGTTGGGTGTGTTACATTCATAATAATGGGAAATCACAGTTAAAAACATTTGATAGCAAAGCAGATCCAGGAATATTTGTAGGATATTCAGAGATCAGTAAAGCCTTCAAAGTTTTTAACAAGAAGACTCAGATTGTGGAAGTAACACCACATGTTGTTTTTGATGAATCTATCTGTGAGTACAGGGAGACTCAACTTGAAGAAAGTACAGGTGCGAATCAAGATCAAGCAGGCTCCAACACGCAGTTTCGAGATAAAATACTTATATGGAGTCCAACCGACTTGGAAGAGGAAGAAAGTCAGCCTGTACAAGATTCCAATTCACAAAATTCACCCATTCAGCAAGGGGGAACAAACCAAGGGGGAACCGAAGCTCCTCCAACCAGCTCCTCTTCAACTGATCCAGGAATTCCAAAAGAACCTGCAGTCAATGCAGAACTGTTAGTGGATCAGCTTGCTGAACAATTTGAACAGCTTGACCCCTTCACTCCTCAACCTCTACCTGAGTTTGAAGATCCCTCACCAGACCCTGAACCTATTCTTACAAAAGAAGAAATCTCTCATCTAAGGAGATGGGTCGATGCTCATCCTGAAGATCTCATTGTTGGGAACCCAAATGCGGGGTGAAGACAAGAAGATAGATAGGTGAAAGCTGTCTATTAAGCTGTTACCTTTCCTATTCTGAACCCAAAACCGTTGAGGAAGCTCTCAACGACCATGACTGGGTTACAGCCATGCAAGAAGAACTCAACGAGTTTAAAAGAAACGAAGTATGGTCACTAGTTGATCGTCCTACACATCAAGGAGTGATTGATGTAAAATGGGTGTTTAGGAACAAGAAAGATAAAAATGCTGAAGTAATCAGAAACAAGGCAAGATTAGTTGCCAAAGGTTACTGTCAACAAGAAGGGATAGACTATGATGAAACCTACGCACCAGTGACAAGACTAGAAGCAATTAGGTTGTTTCTAGCGTATGCAGCTCACCAGAGGTTCAAAGTCTACCAAATGGACGTAAAAAGTGCTTTCCTCAATGGAATACTTGGAGAAGAAGTTTATGTTGAACAACCACTAGGTTTCGAGGAAGCAGGTCCAGAGAAAGTTTACAAACTGCACAAAACAGTATATGGTTTGAAACAAGCTCCCAGAGCTTGGTATGAAACCTTGTCTACATTCCTACTGCATTCCGGTTTTAAAAGAGGATCAGTCGACAGATCTTTATTTACTTTTAAGTATAAGGATGATATTCTTCTTGTGCAAATTTATGTTGATGACATTATCTTTGGGTCTAGGTCAAAGTTTTTATGTGACAGGTTTGGAGAACTCATGAAGTATGAGTACAAAATGTCCATGATGGGGGAGATGAACTTCTTCCTCGGCCTGCAGGTCAAGTAATCTACGGATGGTATCTTCATTTGTCAATCCAAATATACTAACGAGCTGGCAACCAAATTCGGTGTCCAGGATAGCAGATCACTGAAGATTCCAATGATTGCAAATGGAAATATGAATCCAGACTCTGAAGGGAAACCTGCCAGCATGACTTTGTACAGGGGAATTATTGGTTCTTTACTTTATCTTACTGCAAGTCGACCTGATATATCTTTTGCAGTTGGAATATGCGCTCGATATCAAGCTAATCCAAAAGAATCTCATCTAGAAGCAGCCAAGAAAATTCTTAGATATGTCAAGGGAACTGCAAACTTCGGTTTATGGTACCCTTGTGATGATAATTTTGAACTAACTGGCTATGCAGATGCAGATTATGGAGGATGCAAACTGGATAGAAAATCGACATCAGGAACCTGTCAGTTTCTTGGAAGCAAATTGATCTCTTGGTTTTCAAAGAAGCAAACTTCAGTTGCTACTTCTACAACAGAAGCTGAGTATATGGCGACAGGAAGCTGTTGTGCACAGATTCTTTGGTTGAAACAACAACTCAAAGATTATGGAATCACAGTTCGCAAAGTTCCTATCTTCTATGACAGCACAAGCGCCATAACACTCACTGTGAATCATGTCTACCACACCAGATGCAAGCATATCGATATAAGGCATCATTCATTAGAGATCATGTGGAAAAACAAGATATAACAGTTGAGAAAATCCATACTGACATCCAAAGAGCTGATATTCTAACGAAACCTCTCATGGAAGAGAGATTCAACATGCTGTGTGGAAAGCTTGGAATGCTCAGAATGGATACACACCTAAGTCAGAAATGGAAGCAACTCGTGTTAAAATTTGAGCTTAATCGGAATTGAATTGCTTAGGTTTCTGTCGACGTCTATTCAGTGTATTTGTGGGTAGAAATTCGGGGAATTGTCATTCGATTTTTTGCATAGTTATATTTGGATTGAATCTTTCGTGTCGACGTTGTTCGATTCTCAGCTTCCGCATATTGTGATCGCATCATAAATTTTAGGGAATGATGAGATGGGATTTAGCATTGAAAGACCAATCGGGACTTGCAGCTCGGAGGAGCAGTGACGAGGGTCGAGAGCCAAGAAGCTGCAAGGTTATTTGCAATGCTACATTTCGAAGAGATTGGCAAATGATGGAGTCGAATTTCATCAATACAAGTTGGTGAATTTAACAAGTGTTGAAGATGAAGATTTGGGCGTCCATCATTGAAGAAAAGGAAGACAAGTCCAAGAAAACAAATTTTCTTATATTTTATTTGGGCTTAAAAACTTTGTATTTCTTTTTAATTTAGTTTAGTCCAATTATCACAACATGTTTAGGTGATTAATTGGCCCAGTTATATTTAATTAAGGAGTCCGAAATTATCAAGCCCAAGCCTTGTTAATTTCGAAAACCTACCTAGCTTAGGAATTAGATTAGTATTTATGTTAATTTTCGTTGATACTTTGAAACAGACAATATTGAATCAGAAATCTAGTTGATCGTTTTGTCTCTTACATCGTGCTTTGGTTCACGATCCTATCTGTTCTTGGTAGAGTTTGATATTGGCGATTTCAAACTTGAATTCATCGACTCATTCGTGATATCTCGTAGTATCCGGGTTAGTCGAGCCACGAAGATTGCTCCATAAACGCGTTTCGGATTCAAGTAGATCCGGGGTTCGTTTCGGGTAAGATTCACAATTTGTTTCCGTTTCAATTCTTCAATTCGTGTTCTTTTCGTTTTCCCAGCCATCCTTCATCGTTCCTATATCATCAATAACCATACCCTTCGTTCCCATAACCAACCCATCTCAGAAAACCCTTAGATTAATTTCAGATCCGTTTTTGAAACCTTAGTTCGACCCAAAACTGACCACCGAGACAAATCGAAAACTAATCGTGCGTTTTCGCTGAATTTTGGATATGTTCTTCATAACCCTAAGTTGTAACTCGTGTTAAAATTTGAGCTTAATCGGAATTGAATTGCTTAGGTTTCTGTCGACGTATATTCAGTGTATTTGTGGGTAGAAATTCGGGGAATTGTCATTCGATTTTTTGCATAGTTATATTTGGATTGAATCTTTCGTGTCTGACGTTGTTCGATTCTCAGCTTCCGCATATTGTGATCGCATTAGCAGGTCAGCCAAGAGAAGACTGACTTGGAAACTGCAGCTCAAAAGAAGCAGTTCAGTGACACGCAGCTTGAGGCCACAAACTGCGTTGAAAGTCAAAACTACTGGCCAACCTTTAAGGGGGGAACTGGAGATATCGTATCACTCTCCATTTAATTCTTTGCAGAATTTATTATTTCCTCTCCTTACTTTTCCTTTCAAAGATCTTTTTCAAATCCTTTTACTTGTGTTTGAAAAGTTTTTCACGAAAATCGAGGGATTTATGTCAATCTAAGAAAGAAAAAGAAGAGATAAGAAGCGCGTGAAATTCACCTTCTTTATCACCTTTTTCACGCGCCTCCCTAGCCGTTGAGATTTATCAGTGAAATCTTAACCGTTGGAGAAAACTCTATAAATAGAGAGAATTTCTTGAACTCTTTACGCGTTTCTTGAAATCCTCTGAAATCAAATTTTAAAATTTCTCTCTCGTCTCTTCAAAAATCACAAATTCACAATCGTTTCTTACTCTCTGCAAAAATGTCTACAGATTCACTAAGTGCTCAAGTGAAGAAAGCAACCCCTCTCATCTTCTTTGAGAAAGTTGTTGTGCTAGACAAATATGGATACAGAGGCCTGGATCCGATGATTGAAGCTATCACCCAATGTGATGGTTTCTTCAATATCATCACTCAACATCCACGAATGACGCTACCAATGAATGTTGCTTACTTGTTGTGTTCTTTGGAATCAACGTCCGGAGATCCCGCAACGGCTACCTTTCTAGTCAACGATGAAGAAGAACGGCATCATCTTCTTCCACTCGTCCTTCAGACCTACAGATTGACGGATGCAGGGGCTATCACGACGATTGATGATGTGCCCACAGAAGCTGTCAACGGCGTGTATCAGCAAGCCCTGTTCGAGCCCAAGAAGGTTTACGATCAGAGAACCTTCAACCGCCACGACTTGAAGTCTGAGTATAGATACCTCTTCGAGTTCGTCCACAACGTGTTCTTCTCATATCTAGGCTCTAATGAAGCTATAACACTGTTGAAGTTCAAACTGCTGACTGTTGTGGTGAAGCAGTTAGATGTTAACTAGGCCAGGGTGCTAGTTAACCTGTTCATCAAAGAGGCCGCTGAGTGACCTGCCAGAATCAAGGCCAACATGCAGCTTCGTCATGGCACCAAGCTCTCCATCATACTGCAGAGAACACTTACAAATCGCGTATGGCCTGTCTGCACCGGATTTCCTGATGACAAGCTGGTTCCTCACACCTGCAACCAGTTGATCATGATACTTGGGATTCTGCCACACAAGATCAACAAAGCAAGAGGTGCAGCCAAGCAACTGCTCACAGAGATGCGAGATTCAAAGGAAGATGAAGATGGAAGTGAAGATGGCAGTGAGAATGAAGAAGAAGACAGTGACTGTGTTGAAATAGTCAGCAAAGGGAAAAGGAAGATGACGGATTTAGCGTCTGCGCCCTCACATAAGCGCACCACACGATCTGCAGCAGCAACCTTCTTGGAGATAGACTCCCAACCTGCTAGTCCAATTCCAATGCAGCCTGTCTCTCCACAGGTTGATGTGGAACCTGTTAGTGTCAAGTCCACTCCCGGCTCCCCGTCTAAAGTTCCAGACTCCCCAGCTCCAGACTTCACAGTTCTCAGCTCCTCATCCGAAGCTTCTTCATTCAACAGCTCAACTGTAGTTGACAAGATGTTATCCTTCTTTAACGCCGAATTCCTTAAAATGTCTCGGAAGGTTAACATGTTGGAACTGGAAACCAAGCTGTATGTTGATGAAAAGTTTGCAGCTTTACAAGCTGAGAATGCCAAGCTGTGGAAGTTCATCAAAGCTCACATCGGTGAAAAGGATGCACATGGACAGTTCGCGATGGACAAAGGAAAGTCAAGCTAGGAGGAAACTGCAAGATCAGAAACTGTGGATAAGTCACAGTTTGCATAGGGAAGTGTCATGGATGACCTGTATCAGTCTCCATGTTTTTGAATTATGTTTAAAATACATCAATGATATGCCTTAACATTTCTAATATTCAAACTTCAATAAAATATATCTTGCTTCACTTGATAAATCTTATGCCTTATCAATTATTCTCATTTATTGAAGCATGTGTTTTGTTATTTATTGAAATCATTGTTAAGGATACTCTGACACAGTACACAACATTCGCACTTCACTTTCCATGTAGGTCAAAAAGTGCATGTACAGTGTCAAATCTGCATTTAATGTGAGGCGACGGTTGAGTGTAAGGGCTGTGCGAGTGGGCTTCATAACCACCCCACGCGCCCACTACTTCGCGGATTTATAGGGTTTCAATCCCACGCTGAACGGTTGAGATGCCTTCATCTCAACCGCTCATTCTCGCTTATATATACATGCTTAACTGTGCATCGTCTTCCTCATTTCAAATTTCCGACTGAACTCCGCCATTTTTCTCTGCAAATTATCTCTCTCAAAACTCAAAATTCTAAATACTCACTCATACTTTCTCAAAATGGCAGGAGAATCCACCTCTCAAAATCTTCCAACATCTACCGAAGAAAAGATTCAATGTATTCAAGAGTACATTCTCACAGAGGCCTCTGCAAATTTCTCTACTTATGGCTACGCCGGTCTCTACGAGATGTTCGCCTCCATCAAAGCTGCGGAAGGGTTCTTCAAGATCATCACTCACGAGCCCAAATTCTAGCTTCCGCAACAAGTAGCCATGTTCATTTTATCATATTTTTGCACGGAAGATGTAGACTCCGCCGCCTTCTATCTTCCGATGCTCAACCAGCCCGACGAGCCTATTCTAATTCTGCCGCTCATCTCTCGCACCTATGGAATCGCAGATTCGGGATCTGTAGAAATTCTTTATCACAAGACCTCAGGTCTCATGTTGGAGGTTTCTGACACAGATTTGGAAACTGTGTATCAGAAAGCTCTGATGCAACCTGCAGAGCAATACGATGGAAAGAGGTTCTCGCGACCTCTGCTGCGACCTGCATACAGAATTCTCTTTGACTTTGTTCACAAGGTCTTTCTTAGTTACTCTGGTAACCACGATGTAGTCACTCCAGCAAAATTCAGAATCATGACTGCAATCGTACAGGCCTGGATGTGAACTGGGCCAGATTTCTTCTCGAGCTGATAAATGAAGAAATCAAGCAGCTCTCAATCACATTCAACGTTAATGTGCTGACTGAATTTCGAGTCGCTCGGAACCTGCGATTGGGAACCAAGATCTGCTCCCTCATTCAAGGTCTCCACCCCAACCTCCACTGGAGTGGAATGACTCCATTCAACAAAGACAAGGTCCCAAGGACCAGAAGCAGCTTGAACTGATTATTGGGGTCGACATGACCGTCTTCGTCAAGAATGATGACCTGGTCAAACCTTTTTTGTATGCAATGGGTAGGTCTAACCCAGCCTGGGTACCCCCTGAGCAGCGAGATAACTGGAGGAAGAGACAGCAAGCTCCCAGCAAACAGCTTGACAGACCTTCAAAGTCTATAAGAATCAAATCTCCAACTCCTATCTCACGCAGGTTACATGCGGAGTTTGCTGAGATTGAAGTGCAGCAGCGTCCCACCCTACTCATTGAAGGCAGCTCTATTCAAAAAAATTCCACTGCAGCTCCCAACGCACAGACTAAAATTCCTATTCCTCTTGTCTGTGATATCTTCCAGGCTCCAGTTCTGGAGACAGTTCTAGAAGAAGAAACCTCTCATCATCCCAGCTCTTCACCCGAGCTCGACATCCAACTTATTCTCTCATCCGATCATGATGTCGAAGAAGATCCGGTGAAAACTGCAGCTTCCATGCTGGTCAACTCCATCGAGATAACTGCTGAGCAGACAGTTTCCGATTCTTTTCCCGGAATCGATCTCACTCCAGAGACCAGGCAGATGGCGTGCAGGCTGCGAATTTTGCTCGATAGGAAGGACAAATCTTACTGCGACTTGAAGTCCATTTTCCTGATCCATTTCATTGAAGATCTCGAGATTGAAGAGCACAACCTTGGGAAGTAGTTTGGCTATGCTTCCATTCCTGAAGCTCGCGAGTACTTCAAACAGTTTGTACTGTCAAGGATGAAGAGAGAGGCCAAGGATCTCAACGTTGACTTGAAACCTTTTTACACTCATGATCGCAATTCTTATAATTTCAGGTTTCCGGAGGATGAAGCATTCAGTCCTATTCCCTCTCTCACCCGGAACAGCGAAGACACAGAGTCCGATCATGATCGTGCTATTGTCTATTCTGTTGCAACCGCTGGAACTCCTCTCACTACCTTGCAAGACGACTTGAAGAAATTCATCTCTGAGGAGGTTGCCAAGGTGAAGGCAACAGAGGTAGAAGAGCACCAGAAGATTGCTAACAAAATTGAAGCAATGGACACAGCCGCATCTGCCATGTTGGCAAACATCAAGGAGGAAATGCCTAAAGTCATTAAGGAGACTGTGGCAAGCCAGTTCGAAACATTCATCTCCACCCGACTCAAAGCTGCAACGGACGAACTGCTTCCCACCCAGCTGTCTGACTTGCAGGTTGCCTTCAAATATTCAATTTCGAGCCTGCAATACGAGTTTAAACAACTCAACCAGCTCGTGAACGACTTCTCTGCGAAGCTCACTCAGACAACCTCCAGCTCTCTAAACAAAGAAGAAGAGATGCAGGGGAACATCAGCTCCCTGCTGCAGTTCAAAGAAAAGCTAGAAACAGAACTGCCCTTGATCTCTCAAGAACAATCCTCTCTGAACACCCTTCTTCAAAATCTCATCGATGATAATGCCGAAAAGGGGGAAGGAAAAGGAAAGAAGTCACAGGTTACAGGAAGAAGTAAGAAGGCATAGGCTGCTCAACCTCTTCAAGGTCGCTCTTCACAACCTGTGATGACAACTGCAGCCGCTCAACCTGTATCAACTGCCCAACCTGCTACTGCCACGCAGCTGTCTGCTCAAGAGAAAGCTGCGGCTAAATCTAACCTCATCCGGCTCATGGCAGAAGCTGGTTACACTGCTGAAGACTGCATAGACTGAAGGTAAGCAGAAGTTGTTTCTAGCTGAGCTGAAGAAACAAAGGGCAAAAGACAAAGCTTGCGTCGCAAGCTTCAAAGGCCTTGAAAGCTGCAAGGATCAAGTTGACAAAAGAGAGCCAACTGATTGGCTACCAGTGGAAGATCAACCTCTGTGGGATGAGTTCCTTAACCAGTTCATCTTGCACCACTATTGGTTGAAAATCGATCCCCGCTACACTGGTAACACCAAGACAGCTTTCCACAACTGGCTACAAACTTTCCCAGACCGCGACTTCATCTAAAGAGTCAGGGCGAAAGCTGCAGAGGAGAAGGTCACGCTCAAACCGCCTAAGATAGAGACCTTTCAACCTCCCACTGTCTGCGGCACTAACACTCCAGACATCAACCGAATCAATACATTCATTAGGAGTGTCGCAGCTCAGTATGGCTGCAAAATCACGAACTGTGACGAGTACAGGTCAATTCGTGACAGCATATATGCAGCCATGGAAACTGAAAGCAAGGAAAAAATAGTTGAAGAAAGGTTCAAGACTGTGAGGAAGTAACTTGATCGTTTTCATTTACTTAATGTATCAACTCTCTGTAATCTGTGCATATCAATTCAGTTGATACTATAAATGAAAAATGATCATCTTTTGATTCCTGATGACAATCTCTCTTTGTCCAGGCCTTTGCATATTATGCCTTAAATTCTCTAACATTTTCTGCTATGCAGCTGGCTGGACATCAAACCTTTCAACCCTTTCTAAACCAAAATGTAAAGTGTGGGTTTCGACATTATCAAAAAGGGGAAAATTGTTGGGAATCCTTTTGAAACTGAGTTTTGATAATGCTATTAGAAACCACACTTAGATAATAGATTTTAATTGGAACAGGCTGGTCTCCGTGTTTGGATCAGTTAAGCTTTACTCGGACAGATTGCTCATGTAAAGGTCAAGGTTGCAAGTGCAACCTGGTACCTAAACCACCCAATCTGTCATACTGTTCCATTAAGTAAACTGTCTATGTAACCTGCTCTTACCATGCCAGAAGATATCACGCGAAGGTTACAGAAGACTGAAGACAGTTTGAGGTATAGGAAGCTTGACCTGTGAAGATCAACCTGAGCTGTGGTTGAGAAACCTGTTCTCATCCAATGACAAGAATTGTGTTAGTGTACGGTACTGCAAATCCTGACACACTTCCAACGGCTCTATTTCAAATGCTTCTCTATAAATACCTCAACTCATTCCAGATTGAAGTACGGGAAACTCAAATTACAAGCCGAAACTTTGCAGAAATCTCAAGCTGAAATTCATTCAATCAACACTCGAAATTACTAGAGCTTTCCCAAGTGTTGATCATTGTAGATTTCTAATCTTTCTGGAAACTGTCTTACTAGAACACATCACACACACTCTCACTACCATAACAGTTGATATTCAGTGTAGTTGATCGAGTTGTATTCTCCTAACGACGATAGCTATTCATAGCTTTCTAGTTTGGATATTAACGCTAGTCTGTTAGTGTTAGTAAGATTGTATGATAGTTTGTATGTAAGTAAGAAGAGACACGACTCAAGAATCGTGCTAGATTCAGTCTAAGAGAAAGACTTGAATTTGGACTGGTCCTCCACCAGTGTTAAAGGAGCGAAAAATCTCAAGTTAAGGGATTACAGATTCGACGGAATCTGGCGTGGACGTAGGAGCTGTTTACTCCGAACCACGATAAAAACTCCTAGTGTCTCTCTTGTTATTTACTTATTCATTTACACAGTTTGCATGTTCACAACCTGCACCACTGTAACCTATCTTGCATGAACACTTGTCTGAACTAAAGTTTCCTTTGAAAACTGTTTTGAAAACTGTAAGCCAACCTTTCCACCAAACTTCCGCACGCAAGATAGTTTTGCAAGCTCAGCAGTTTACTGATTGAGCTGGAAAAACTAAACTGCTCTGATATACTGTAGTGACGACTCAGTAAGATCAAATTGTTTTGAAAAATCAAAACTGTTGGCTAATTGGTGTATTCCCCCCCCCCATACACCAATAACTATTTATCGGGACCTACACATTCTGTGTTTCTAAAGTTATGTAGAGTTTGAGGCTTGTTATGGAAGGTAGTTTTTTTTTTTTCCCCACATATTTTACTTTATACTCTATCCGTCCCAGACCACTTGGCCTGTTTTTTTTTCGGCACGGGATTTAAGAAGTGTTGATTTAGTGAAAGGAAGAGGGGTGTTAAGACACTTATTGTTTCCATTTTTGGAAAACAGGCTTATTCGTGTGGGACGGCCCGAATAGGAAAGTAGACCAAGTGATTTGGGACGGAGGGAGTATTGACTTTTAGAGGGAATGGTCTTCTAGTTGACTTTTTTATTGTTGCTACGAAATTATAGTTTTGAATTGTCACTATTTTGGTGAGTTTCTAAATTTCAATATAGAAACGATAGATACATCGGTGAATTATACTACTTGTAAGGACATTTGAGTTACGGAAATGATATGTTTTCAGTATTTTAAGGTAATAACTTTAATCAAAAATTTATGTTAAGCACTTTGTATTTTCCAGGTGACATAAATATTTGATTACTCCGTATTATTTTTTTTCTCGACATATTGTACTCGAACATTTATTGATATACTCTCTCCGTCTACAATCTTTAGATATTACTCCCTCCGTCCCGCGGCAATTGTCCGGTAAGGAAATGACACAATAGCCAATACAATGTAGGATATGTGGTTGTAATTAATTCTGAGGAGAGAGAGTTAATTGTAGCCACAAATTTTTTGCCATTTTAGGAAACCGGACAATTAAATGGGACGTCCGAATAAGAAACAGAGACAATTGCCGCGGGACGGAGGGAGTAGTACTATATCCGGACGTCTACCATATATAGACATTTTTCTTTTTTAGTAATGGGCCCACAACTTTAACACTTTATACTTTAACACTTTAATACTCACAAAAATTTAGAGGGATCCACAATTATTCTACTTTAACACTTTAACATATTAATTTATTAATATATCATCACAATGCATTAAACTCTATGTCAAAAATTTTATGTCTAAAGATTGTAGACGGATGGAGTAATAAGTATCATTCAAAGACAATCCTTTATGTAATACTAGCAAATTTTATTTTATTTTATTTTTTTGAAAAAAAATTCATTAAGCACAATGGCAAGATAAGTTAAGAAGGCTCTTCACAAATTCTGGAGACTCATTCCAAACATGGGGAGTAGGAGAATCTTTGGACGATCTAGCAAGATGATGAACTACAAGATTATTTTCCCGACGGACATGCTTCACTCTAAAAAACTTGTTAGACTCTAGAATAGTCTTACAATTTTTAATAATCATACCCAACTTAGAATCATTTTTTTTAATACTAGAAGTAGCTAAGTTAACATTCCACGAGTTAGTGTGAAAAATCACTTGATGCATACTTCTTTGCACGTTAAAGCTTCGAATAAACCCATATATACATTCTCCTTCATCCACACGAAGACATCCACTAATGCATAAAGATCGAGCATCAATGAAATTTCCCCGTGCACCACATAAAACAATGTCTATACCTGTGATATCTTGATCTGCAAAAAAAGTTGCATCAACACCACAACTGAACCAACCTTCCTCCAAAGGCAAATTACGAAGGGGGGATATCTCATATGCAAACCCATATTTTTAATTTAATCGAATTAATTTATAATTATTCTATCTGTCATTTTTTTCCATGATAAATCCATACCTAGCACAGTTTATATACCAAGCACAACTTATATATAGATAGAGATTAAAGAAAAAAGATACATTTGTGAGAAATAGAAAAAGAATTTGCAGCGTTGATCAACATATAATCTATACATTTTAGATTAAAGAGTGTATTATAATAGTTATAAAAATATAGTATGATGAACGATACATACAGTTATACATAAAATGTATCATAATGATTATGTATTACTTTCTCCGTCTATGAATTTTTTGTCTATAAGGACCGACACAAATTTTAAAGTATTTATTGGTTGCGGTGTAAGTGAAATATGAGTTCCACTTCCACATAAAAATAAAATTTTTAATTATTTAATTTTGTTGAGTGTAGTATAAGTGGAATGAGAATTCTATTTAAAGCATAAACATTTAGGGTCACAAACTTACAATGACAAAATATATAAGACAAAAACTTGGGTGAGGTCGGCCACATAGTGTGTTCGGGTCAAAGTGTCATCTTTATACAGAAAAGTGTTAATCTATTCGAATAAAAGTGTCAATTTTTAACATAATTATTTTACGAATAAAATGCCAATTTTTAAAAGTGTCAATCTTTATACAGAAAGTGCTAATCTACACGAATAAAAGTGTCAGTGTTTTAGCCGTCCGCACGGTGCCTCTGGTTGACCCAAGTGTGTCCCAATATATAATTAAGAGGTTATTGTAAAGTTAATTACTTAATGAGTTTATGTAAGGTATATATCAAAGACAAAAACTTGGGTGAGGTCGGCTATATAGTGTGGCCGGGTTAAAATGTCAATCTTTATATAGAAAAGTGATAATATATACGAATAAAAGTGTCAATCTTTAACATAATTATTTTACGAATAAAATGTCAATTTTAAAAGTGTCAATCTTTATATAGAAAAGTGTTAATCTACACGAATAAAAGTATCAGTGTTTTATCCATCCGCACGGTACCTCTGGCTGACTCAAGTGTGTCCCTATATCAAAAAGCTGAATAAGCAAGGATTTAGTAGGTGTAAGAAAATGATAACATAAGCGAATATTTTATAGACGGAAGTAGTATACTTTTATGCTCCGTAGAATAATATACATACTACCTCCATCCTATGAGTTTAGTCCTATTTGTTTTATGCACGTATTTCCACCGAAACTTAGTACGAGTTTTAAATTATAATTTTGTAGTATTGTTTTTTTACGGGATATTATGAGTGTCATAGTATCCCGTAAAAAAAACGATACTACAAAATTATATTTTAAAACCCGTACTAGGTTTCGGTGGAAATACGTATCAAATAGTAAATAGGACTAAACTCATGGGATGAAGGTAGTACTAGTTATATAAAAAATTACATTAATGCACATTTATAGGATTTCATCTATATATATTAGCAAATAAACATATTATGTCGATATTTAAGTAGTTGATGTTTCAATTCTACTAATATACGGTACTTCTCAAAAAAGAAATTCTACTGATATACATTTGAAAAATATACTATTATTTTAAAATTATATTCCAAAATAATTCATGGATATGGTTCAGTGGTGACATACAGAATAATGCGATATCAATTGCAGTCAAGTGGTATGGTGGGGTACGTGTACTGCTTCAATTGGCTGTTGTTGGACCCACATTCCATAACTTTAGTTGTGGAATGAAAATTGTTACTTCTTCTTTGTTAATTAATTTTTAAATTTGCTAGTATTCGGTAGGGAAACCTCGTTAAAAAGAAAATAAATGGGTAGGCTCAGGTGCGCGTGGGCATAATATTTTGCTTTTTTCCTAATAAAATACAAGTCGCCGAACATCTTACCGAACTTGCTATCCAAAACCATTTAAATTACGTAAACAGTAGTTTTATATTCCCATTTCTTTGTAATTTGGTGCTAACTACCCATCCATGCCTTTTTGCTGTTGCGTCTCTAACTAACTCCACTCGCATTCATATACACAAAGTGGTGTTTGGTATAATGAAATGGAATGAGATGGAATGAATGTAGGTAGAAATGATGTACAAATTTCTACATGATTTCTACCTTTATTCCATTCCACCTCATTCCATTCCATCATACCAAGCAAGCCCTTAGAGCATCTCCAACGCGTCGGGGTGGAGGGGCTCGAGCCCGCGGCGTGAGCCCGGGTCGCGCTGGCGAGCCCCTCGTCCGGCGAGCCCGACGCGCAAATAAGAGCCCGGCTCGCGCCCGCCCACCCCCCTGTGCTGACGTCATTATGACGTCAGCTAGGTTTATTTTTTTAATTTTTTTTAATTCGATTTTCCAAAAAAAAAAATTAATTCAAGCGTTGCTGAAGCAATGGCTCTTCCAACGGCTAGAAAGCCAAATCCTCCCTATAAATACACACCCCCACAAATCATCTCTCACACCTCCACAACTTATCTACACTTCTTCACAATCCCACAATTTCTTTACAAATTCAAATAATTTCCTTCTTTCTCAACCAAATCTAACAATGAATAACGAGTCGTTTCTCGAATTGTTGCGATCCCAAGCCGTCGATGATAATTTCCCACCCGATGATGATTCTCAAGGCGACGATGATTCTCCGACGTCGCCGCCGCGACCTTCCAACCTCGGATTCGAGGCCTACGCGAGTCATCCTACCCACGGAGTGATGGGCTTTTCTCCTGCCGGTTATCAAGACGTCTCTCCACCCGTCTTCGACCAATTCAAAACTCCGCAGTTCAGGAGAAGTCAAGGTACGACGCAAGATCTCGAAGGGCTAAATCTGTCGAGTTCGTTCGAATCAGTTTCGAACATGCGTCCAGCGGCCAAGAAGAAAGCAAGCGCATCGACGGCTGCCCCCCCAAATCCGGAGCCAACCGAGCGGATGAAGGCCGTACCGTACAGTCCGGAGGAGTCGGCTCATCTTATCAAGGTGTGGTCTAGCATTTCCGAAGACCCGGGAGTTGGCGATCGACAGAAGGAGGTCATTTTTTGGGGCAAGGTCGTAGACATGTACAATGCTACGATTCATACTATTGGCTACAAGCCCAAAAATAAAGAAGATGCTGAATGGGCATTATCAGCGGATGATGCCGAAATGCAACAAATTCCATGGCTACTACGCTCAAGCTGTGAGGGAGTGGAAGAGCGGAGAAGACTCAAACGACGTCTTCAACAAAGCATATATATCAAGTTGAGACGAAACAAGCTTTCCAATATGGGAAGCCTATGCAGAGCTGCTGAAATTGCCCAAGTATTCTCTTTTTGTTGGTAATAAAAAGCAGAAGGGCATAGACGGGTCGTCCAACTCCAACAATCCCGACGCAGAAACTGTTGAAGAGGATGACTATTTTCCGGAACGCCCCCGCCCGATCAGGAATAAAAAAGCTCTCGCCCAAAGGAGGAATAAAGGAAAAGGTGTAACGTCCCGTAAATTCGAAAGAATCTATTTCTTATAAAGAAGGAAAAGAATTCTAAGTTACAACAATTTAAATCCAGCTCTATTTGATATTTATATTTTGATTAAATTATTCTCGAGTAGAATTAAGTAGCAACTTAATCTCTAATTACTTATTAGTAATCGACGAATAATCGATTAGCTACTTGATCGAATTATTCGGATTAAGTGTCAAGCCCATTACAGGGAAATCAAAACCAATTGCGATACAATAGCAATCAAAATCATTTCTTCAGGTGTATTAATTCAATAATAAAGTATTACATATTACACAATCTCAATTCATAATCTATTGATTAAATACATGAGGAAGACAAGGAAACTACACGTCTTCTAGTACATCAAAGTCTTCAAATCCCTTAGATGTAGGAACTCCACCATGTTGTGAATAGTAGCAGAAGCATGACAGCCTTCAAATCAAGTTGAAGTAGCATGCATACTACTTCACTCCAATCTGAAAACTAACCCCAACATCAGCCTTTTTGTTAAAGCAAGATTTAAAGAAGGATTTGGTGCAGAGAATTAACCAACAAACCATTATATACACCCTCCACCCCATCTCCAAACACACACATTCATACTCAACCACATAGAGAAAGAAAGAAAAGCAGAGAGAAAGAGTGGAGAAGAGAAGAAGCTGCAGCTGTAGAAGAAGAAGGAAAAACAGGAGCAGAGCTTCAGTCATTCCACAGCCACAGCCACAGCCCTAGCACTCTCTTGCCATTAAGGTATTCAACCAACACTCACCCAACTTATCAGTTTCAAGCATGATTCTTTTATATCCTTGGAACACCTTGTTAAACTGAGAGATTCTAACATCATAACACTAAGACTAGCTACTATTCACAGCTTGATAAGCAAGAAATCCTAAATCACGTTATATTTCTACAAACACAACTGAAACCATAGCATAAGGCAACAACAAACATGCTATCTTCCTACACCCTACGAAACCAACTCAACAAGCACCAAGAAACCTTGAACTCCAATCATCAAAACTCAAGCTTTTGTAGCAACTTAAGCATAATCCAAACACTAGAGTGCTAACAAGCTATTAAAACATAAAAATAGAGAAAGAGATAAGAGAGGACGAGATTCAAACCTCCGTCGAGGCCAAAACCTCGACGGCAAGAGAGCAACGGCAGAGAAGGCTAGAACAAAGAAGCCGCAGCAGCACCGCTCTCGTAATCCTCATCACCGCATCGCCCAAACCTGCAAAACGAGGGAAATACAATCAGAAACTTATTAATTAAATAAGTTATTGAGAGAGGGAGCGAGAAAGGAAGTCGAGGGAGCCCGGAGGGCCGGAACTGCCTCGTTACAATGGGCGGAGCTCAGTTTCGCTCCGGTAACAGCAGCGCCGTAGCGGCGTGGCGATAGAAGCAAGCTCGGCGGCAAACAGAGACGGCCTCGGCTGTGGTTGCATGCAGAGAAGATTCCGTGTTCGACTACCCGAGACGGCGACGTGGAGCTGCGACCGCATCAAAGGTGAAGCTGTCAACGGAGAGGTGTTGGTGGCGGCCTGGACGCACCGGCGAAATCGGAGAAGAAGGGCGCAGGAATTTTTCCCAATTTTAGAACTAGGGTTCCTTACTTTCGATTGGAAGGAGAGGCGAAGCCAATGACGACAGACCGCCGGCGATAGTGAGAGAGATAGAGGGAGAGAATCAAAGAGTGAGAATTCAGAGGGGATCGCGAGAGAGAGTTCGAAGGAGGGAGACGAAGTCCCGATCGAAATGAGGAGAAGAAGAGAGAATGAGAACCGCCGGCGGCCACAGTCGCCGGAGATGATGAACAGAAGCCGAAGAATCGAGAGGAGGAAGAATGACGAAGGAAGAGGTCAAGAGAAATTGCAGAGTCGAGAGAGAGGATGAGAATCGCGATTGAAAATGAGGAAGAAAAGAGGGTTAGGGGTGTTGTTTGTTCCAGCGGGTCGTGGGTCCGGGTCGGGTCGGATTTTGGGCCAGGGTCTGGGCTGAGAGAGAGCTGGACCGGGTCGGAAATCAGGTGGGCCGAGTCTTCCTTTTCAGTAGGCCGAATTTAATTAATTCTTTGGGCCAGATTAAGCTAATTAATTCAAAGTCATTTCTAATTGATTATGTAGTTCAAGAACTACTAATTAAATTATACTACACCTACAATTAATAATTTAGAGATTAAAGCTTATAATTTTAGAACGGATTATTTTACGAGTTTAAAAGAATTAACTTATGAAATAAGTTAATAAGTTTCAGTGAATCAAAGATTATTGATTAAAGCTAATCAATTAACAACTACGCTTAGTAAATTTATAATTCTTAAGTGGATTAATACCCTTAATTAACTTATAGCAATAAGTTAAATAAATTAAGAATTTCCTTAACCTTCGATTAATTATGTGGATTAAGATACCACTAATTAGCTAGCTTACACCTATATAGAGATTAATAATAATATAGAGATTAATAATTCTTAATGAATTATTTAATTAAAGATTAACTTATAGAAATAAGTTATTAAGCTAAGTTATTAATCAAGAATAAATTGATTAAGGTAATCAATTAAGCGATTAAGATTAATTAATTGGGAAGTCCCAATTAATTTAAGTACTTGTTAGCCGTAACCAATCAAGGTTTTATTCTCGCATAATCCGTTCCCTTAACCGAATAGAACTTAGATAACAGTAATTGTGTTACTAGAATTAAGATCAAATAAACATGAGATTAGAATTTATTTCGATAAGTTTATATCGATAAGCGAGAATCTTATTTCAATCTCCAATCGAAGGTCAAGCGAAGAAGGAACAGTAACCAAGGTGACGTAGAGTTCGTTAGCAGAAGAAGAGCAGACGAGGTGGGCTTTCTCTTAAAACAAAGCATGTTTTATTAGTTGATATAGCTCTTTTAAAGACTGTCATGTCATAAAATGTTTTGTTTTTGTATGATGCCTATCTGTTATTGGCTATGCCAATTTTATAAGAATCGAATTCGGGTCTTTGTATGGATTGCTACTATACCTGGACTAGTGTACACAAGTGGTCGACTCGCTTAGTGTGGCGATCGATCAGGTGACGAGTGAGGTGGCCACCTCCTCGGGCACCACAGATCAGATATGGTAGATTACAACAGAAATTTGACTGCAGTCACTTTTGAGAACTAAGAGATTTTAGTGAACATAGACTTTTAAGAAAAACCCTATGTTTCACTCAGTATATGGATGACAATAAAATCAGTTTTGGGCAAAATGTTCACTGAGTATAATTTTGTACTTAGCCCTGTACATTGTTTTTAATGTGCAGGTTGAGCAGGTTGAAGCGGAGTGACCGGCGGAGCTTTTGTCAATTTAGTGAAGATTTAGTTGTTGATAACTCTTGGTAATATATGTCTTCATACATGTATTTATAGCCATATTTTCATTGCGTACACTCTGATGTTCTTAAAGTTTCTTTCAATTTAGATGTATTTTGAGTCAGAATCATGACAAGCATTGTCCTACTTTATTAGTTATAAGTATTAGATTATCTAGAAATGAGATTGTCCTGAGAGTCGATTCAAGAAATGTTCTTCATTTATCCATTATTTCATATTCATATTTTATAGTCACGAATTTATCAAGCTTAGCTATTTATTTAGCAAAGTGCGGTCATGACAAAAGGCAAACAAGCTGAGGAGACGATTGATTTGGAGGACTTTCCGGAGGAAGCTGAACATGAGTTTTGGCAATCAAGTGCCGAAGTTAATCAGACGTACTTATCGATTGCAAAGAAGAAAGAGGACGTCTTGGAGAAGAAGAAGCAAACCTATATGGGCAAGATCATGACTGCATACAACAAGTTGCTCGCCACTGATACCTCACAAATGTCACCAGACGAGTTGGAGCAGCATTTTCTCATGAGGACTCGGTTGTGGAGCATGATCAAAAAATAGGCTTATTTTATTGTATTTTTTTAATTGTTGTATTTCGTTTCAATTTAATAAATTTTTTTCCAAATATTCCGTTTCTTTTTAATTAAAAATAAAATTAATGAAACAAATAAAATCGAACGAAAAATGAAACGAAAAACGAATTAAAAAAACATATCAAAAATCGTAAATAAAATGAATTAAAAATAAGAGAGAGCTCGGGGAGGGACTTGCGGCTGGAGATGAAATCTGGAGAGAGCCCCTCCCCACCGGAATAGTACCGAGAGCTCCTTTTAGGGGCTCTCGACTGGAGATGCTCTTACACCCAAACTATTCTTCAATTATTCAATTACTATTATTTGGGAAAATGGTTTAATTAATTAACTGGAGTACCTACATTTCAAAATAGATGTTAAAGCTAGGTACTTATGAAATACGAGTGCTAGATGGTTATCCTAGGCCGGGGCGACACTATAAATGGAATTGAAATATACTACCTCCATCCCATTACATTAGTCACCTTTGCTTTTTGATTTTTCGGCACGCTTTTCTACCAAAACCTAGTATGAGTTTTAAAATATAATTTTGACGTATTCATTTTTCACGGGATACTACGACACTCATAGTACCCCGTGAAAAAATGAATACGTCAAAATTATATTTTAAAACTCGTACTAGGTTTCGGTGGAAAAGTATGCCGAAAAATCAAAAAGCAAAGGTGACTAATGTAATGGGATGGAGGTAGTACTAATTAATTATTGATAATTTGAAGGGTTATGGATATTTATTTACGTGGAATTGTGGAAAATACACTAGTTTTGGACCAAATTGGTGAAAAGTGCATGACCTTTAAAATAAAAAAATAAAAAAAATTCAACATTACCTTGAAACTGAAATCGAAGTTGGCATGATAAAATTAAAATTGAGGTAGCGCATCATTCTAATTTTATTAATTTCAACCGAAGCGGGCTAAATATGTGAAACATGACGACTTTCTCACTAAAAATTTATCGGAGGTTAGTTAGGTTAGAATAGATAAAATTAATGGATCATTATTGATAATATGTTACAATTTAATTAGACTACAGACAATGAAATACTTAGGTTTTTTTTTTTCTTCATTCTTAAAACAACCAAATATTTCTTTTGAAAGAAATTATGCTTCGAGCAAGAGCATGGTTCAACCTATACATGGATAGCACTAAAAATCTTAGCTAATTTAGCTTAGTCTATATAAGCCACCGCATTTGCAAACCAAGAAGTCTATGCAGTAGACTCAACCTCGAAACTCGAAAGCAAGTCATTATTGATAATATGTTACAATTTAATTAAACTAAAGACAATGAAATACTTAGGTTTTTTTTTCTTCTTCATTCTTAAAACAGCCAAATATTTCTTTTGAAAGAAATTATGCTTCGAGCAAGAGCATGGTTCAACCTATACATGGATAGCAATTGATTGATCTTATTTCCGCAAGGTTGTTTAATGCACGAAAACTGAGAATTAATGAACACGAAAATGAACACAAAGGATTTACGTGGTTCGATCTATTGTGATAGATCTACGTCCACAGAGCGAAAGTGTGTATGGATCTTATTGAGAGAATACGTATAGCTTGTACAAAGATTGTCCTCCCTTCTTCATCTATTCTAAACCCCTATTTATAAGTATATACACATGGAATTCGACTAAGATTACAAGTCTTTTCCTACTAGGACTCTTTAGCTTGATCTCCCCCTTTACTGGATAAACACCGAGCTTCTATATCTCTTGGAGCTTGAATTGTAGTCGATGTAGGAGTTGCCTTGGTGTAGAAGTCTCTTTGAAGTAGGTTGTAGCTGACTGGGCCGAGCTGCATAGGGCTTTAGTTGGGCCGAGCTACGTTGGCCGAGCTTAACTGTCGGGGCCCAATTATATTGAGCTCGATGCTTGGGCCTAGTAGCTAGGCCATATCCTATCACATCCCCCCCCAAAAAGATATAGAAGTGAGGGTGTGACTCGGGGTAGAAAGTTGAAGTAGGAGTATTGAAAGTGCATTGCCCCGTCGAAAATTAGATTTCGACGAAGTCGGAATGCTTGCCACCTCGTTAAGACGAGGTGGGTATAAAATTTGCATTGCCCCTTCGGAAATTGGATTTCGACGAAGTCGGAATGCTTGCCACCTCGTTAAGATGAGGTGGATATGAATTTTGCATTGCCCCCTCGGAAATTAGATTTCGACGAAATCGGAATGCTTGTCACCTCGTTAAGATGAGGTGGGTATAAAATTTGCATTTCCCCTTCGGAAATTGGATTTCGACGAAGTTGGAATGCTTGCCACCTCGTTAAGACGAGGTGGGTATAAAATTTGCATTGCCCCTTCGGAAATTGGATTTCGACGAAGTCGGAATGCTTGCCACCTCGTTAAGACGAGGTGGGTATGAATTTTGCATTG
The DNA here is from genome assembly GCA_001642375.2 of Mentha longifolia. NCBI lineage: Eukaryota > Viridiplantae > Streptophyta > Magnoliopsida > Lamiales > Lamiaceae > Mentha > Mentha longifolia. The sequence goes on from CM038118.1 coordinate 21,524,725, forward strand.
CCCCCTCGGAAATTAGATTTCGACAAAATCGGAATGCTTGCCACCTCGTTAAGATGAGGTGGGTATAAAATTTGCATTTCCCCTTCGGAAATTGGATTTTGACGAAGTTGGAATGCTTGCCACCTCGATAAGATGAGGTGGGTATGAATTTTGCATTGTCCCCTCGGAAATTAGATTTTGACGAAATCGGAATGCTTGCCACCCTCGTTAAGATGAGGTGGGTATAAAATTTGCATTTCCCCTTTGGAAATTGGATTTCGACGAAGTTGGAATGCTTGCCACCTCGTTAAGACGAGGCGGGTATAAAATTTGCATTGCCCCTTGGGAAATTGGATTTCGACGAAGTCGGAATGCTTGCCACCTCGTTAGGACGAGGTGGGTGTAAAATTTGCATTGCCCCTTCGGAAATTAGATTTCGACGAAGTCGGAATGCGTACCGCCATGTGGTGACGAGGTCGAATGAAATTTCGCATTGCCCCTTCGGAAATTAAATTTTGACGAAGTCGAAATGCGTACCGCCATGTGGTGACGAGGTCGAACGAAATTTCGCATTGCCCCTTCGGAAATTAAATTTCGACGAAGTCGGAATGCGTACCGCCTCGTTAGGACGATCACGTGATGTGTCAGTTACATTAAATGCGCCGTTTGGGGTCCCGATAAAGTAGGCGCGTGCGTGTTAGAGTTGGAGTGAAGAGGCGGAAAGTTACTAAAACTTCTTTCAGACGCCACAACAATTTCATTTTGAAATTTCGAAACCCTAAAAATTTTCGGCACTCCATCTTCTACATTCTCGCTTGCAAAATCGCCGTTGGTGTTATACCAGAACCCAGTGAATTATCTATTGTGGCCATAGTCGTCCATCGCCATAAAAGTAAGTTTCCATGGCTTCTGCTTCTTTTATTTGCGAATCAAGCGGTAGTAGTAGTCAAGATTCTGGCGAAAGGTCTACGTCGCCGCCGGTATCACATTCACCGGAAAATATAAATGTGGATGTATATACTGTAGAGTCGGACGTTTCCGCAAAATGTAGGGTAGTTTTTGCTTCTCCATTTGATTCAGTCGGAACCGTCTCCAAATTCTCTTCAACTCTAGATTCATCCGCAATGCTGAAGATTGCGAGAAATTATTTATTTCCTGATTAGATAGAGATGTTAGTTCCTCGGCCGGAGGATAGGGCATCCAACCCTCCGGTCGGCTTCGTAACTATCTACGAAGATTGCTTAAGCCATGGTCTTCGTCTTCCCCTCCCCCTATTTTTGCCGATCTTCTTCGAAAGTTCGGCATTCCTTTAGCTCAAATAACGCCAAACTCGTTTAGGCAGCTTATCGGTTTAGGTATAATCAGTAGCCATCACGGGGTCAGCCTGTCAGTAGAGCTGATCCTAAAATATTACCAATTTAATTCATTTAACGGGTGGTACTACTTGACACCCCGTCTTGACTTTAAAGTGAAGACAAAGTCAAAAATCCCGAACTGGCAGTCTAAGTTCTTTTTTTGCCGGTTCGGTGAGGTCCCACATTTCATATGGAATGTGGGTAAGTTGAGGAACCAAGGCACCGAAGAGAAATTCGGTGCGCTTGAGGGTGTGTTAACGGGTCTCGTCGATGAAGATTTCACTGAGGCCGATCTTGCAAGGGCGGGTCTGAGCCCTTATGATCCAGACTCCATGGTTGAGCCAGTGAAGGGTGAGGCTCCACTTGGTCTGTTTTTATCTTGTTGTTTGATGTCATGTAATTGTGATATGGCTTCTACTGTTTGTCTGCAGTGAAGCTACTCGGTAAGAAGAGGACGAGATCCAGCTCGACTGAAAAGCCATCATCCGAGGCGTCCTCGGAGCGAACCGAGAGCGGACTGATCTCATCACCAATGGAATCCCTTCCAGAGCGACCTCTCGTTCGTAAAAAGAAACAGCAGAAGTTGGCTGTTGCTGTTACAAACGAAGATGAGGATTGCGCTGTTACTGCAGTTCGGTCGTCTCGTGGTGTGGGAGGCCAGGGTTTTGGAGAACTTGTGAATCGGCGACAGCCGTTTCCCGAGGTAACATCATATGCCCTCGTCTAAACTTCGGCACCCCCCATTTTGTTTTATTTATTATTTTTTAACTAATATATGTTGATATAGGGTACCGAGGATATGGTGACGAGGCTGAGTGATCTGGCCTCGGAATTGAGCGGTTTCCTGACCTCCGGGGTCGATCGGTACAACGAGATGGCCCAGGCTCGCCGTAACCTGGAAAATGAAAAGGGCGGCCTCGCCAACCAATTGGCTGTGACCGAAGCCAAACTGGCTGCGGAGCGAGCTGCTACCGAGGCGGCTAAGATAGAGGCGATCTCATTGAGGGCTGAGGTGGAGGCGGTGAGGTGACGCGAGGCTGAAATGGTGGCCGGGCAAGGGCCTCTGCTTCGGGCGTATACAGAGCGACTCTTCCGGTCTGAAAAGTTCTCAGAACTTGCCGGGCAGGTGGCTTCGGTTCTGAACGCTCGCGCGGTCAGTGACACCATCGACGACATTGCTGCTGATATGCCGGACTTGGATAAATCCAAGTACGGTTATCAGGAGATGTCAGATGAGCTCGTATACCGCATGTATGCCGAGGCTTTACTGAAAAGTATCCAAGGTATCCCTCTGTTGGATAGCTTGGCCTCGGCATCCACTTTTTTGACTGCCGAGGTAGTTCAAAATTGCCCAGTCGACCGGGACGACGAGCTGGAGGAGGGGATCGCTAACCTCCACCGCACTGCGGAGACCGAGGTGAAGGATGCTGGCCACGAAGAAGTGGAAGCTGAGAAGAATGAGGAGGCTGAAGTCAGGGGTGAGGATGAAACCGCTCTGGCTAATGATGAAGCTCGTTGTGAGGACGAAGAGAATGCCGGAGTGGTCAGTTGATCACCCTTTTTCAATATTTCTCCCCTTAGCATGTACTTCGTCATCAGTAGGATGGCGCATTTTGCTGAAGTAATGAAAACTTTATTTCTTATTAGAAATTCATTTCCCTTTTGTAGTCTTCTTCTTCTCCAAAACTTTTCGATGCATCTCCGTATATAGCTCAAATCAATAACTTATTGCGGGCTCTTGAAGCTAAGAATGTCGAAGCTCTTCGTTTGAGAGACCAAGCTAACCATATCCAGGACGAGGCCGACGTGAGACTTAGAGCCGCTCAAATCAGAAATGACGAGCTTCAAGCTCGGCTCCTAGAGCTTGAAGATAAGTATGATGCCATGAAGGAAGAATCTAGAAGGATCGCCGAGGAGCATGCTGAATATGAGGCCATTGTCCGCCGAAACGGCGGGAAAACCATTGCTGAAGTGGATGCAAAGGTAACAGAAATCGCAGCCCGGTGTAAGGATTACCAAGAAAGATACGGGGCGGACTCCTGGCAACTCCAAGATCAGATGGTCGAGCTGAAGCGAATAGCTGGTATGTACGATGTGATTCTAGCTCGGCGTCCGAAATTGGCTGCTCGACTGGGAAAGGACTCTCATCCTTCAAGTTCGTCCACTACCACTGATCCCTCGAGATCGTCAACTCCCGCGGATCGATCAGACATGAGATTCACGCGGCACTCTAAAGAGTTTTATGAACAAGAACGGCAAAGATTGGCTCGACGAGGTCGAGATCAGAGTCTTCAACCGGGTAGGGGTCGGAGTCGAGGACGAGGTAGTGGTGAACGAGGTCAAGGCCGCTTCAATATAGATGATGTTTTAAATTTCAACTCCGACGGTGATTTTCGTACAAGATGGCTTAGTTTTAGCAAACCCAAGCCTTCGAGTTCGTCTTAATCACCATGTATTGTACTTTTCCATTTTTGAAATATAACGGAATTCTCTGTACTCATATTAGCCTTTTACCTTGTTTTTAACATAGATATATTTCCTTGTATTATACAAAGGTAGGCCATAATGAGCATTACCTCGTCAAAAGACGAGGTTTAGGGTTGCGTAGCCCGACTTCATCAAAGATGAAGTGTAGGCTTTAATTAGCACGACCTCGTCGTCCGATGAGGTTTAGGCTTTTAGTAGCACGACTTCGTCAAAGACGAAGTTTAGGCTTTAATTAGCACGACCTCGTCGTCCGATGAGGTTTAGGCTTGGAATAGCACGACTTCGTCAAAGACGAAGTTTAGGCTTTAATTAGCACGACCTCATCATCCGACAAGGTTTAGGCTCTTCTCTGTTTTAAACAAAGGCCGTATCTTTGTTTTTAACCGAGGTGGTGCCTCCTCGTTTTAAACAAAAGTACTTCTTCCTAGCTTTTAACAAAGGTGGTTCCTTCGTTTTAAGCCCAGGCAGTTTGAACTTCTATTTTTAACAAGGTTAGGTCGGTACGCGCGCGTTTAGAATTTACCCCCAATGTGGAGTTTATTAAATTACCCTCGTCAGGGTTTTAGAATAAAAGATCAAAATACTAAGCATAAGTGGAATAGAGAGACATGCAATCTCCTTTGGCTTTGTCGAGGCGGGTTTTGAGTCCCTTGACGATCGTTCTGTTCGTAACTTCGGTTTGGCCGTTCGCTTGAGGATGAGCTACCGAAGTGAACTTTTGGTGAATGTGAAGCCCTTCACACCATTCTCTGAATGTCCGATCGGTGAATTGCGTTCTATTATCCGAAACGAGGATGCGAGGTACACCGAAGCGGCAAACCACATTCTTCCATACGAAGTTGAGGGCGTTCTTGCTTGTGATCTTTGCCAAGGGCTCAGCTTCGACCCACTTAGTGAAGTAGTCGATGGCTACGATGAGGAACTGGAGTTGTCCGGGAGCTTTATCAAATGGTCCGACGATGTCAATTCCCCATTGCATGAACGGCCACGGGCTTTGCATGCTTATGAGGTCGGTTTGAGGTAATCTCGGCACCGTCCCATGGATTTGACATTTTGGGCACTTTTTGACTAGTTCGACTGCGTCTTGAAACATTGTAGGCCAATAGTAGCCCCAGCGCATGACCTTTTTTGACAATGCTCGAGCTCCAATGTGGCTTCCACATGACCCTTCATGAACTTCGCTTAACGCATAGTTTGCTTGGTTCGGCCCGACACATCTTAGGAGAGGTTGAAGGTATGACTTTCTGTACAGAATTCCTTCTTGTAGAACGTACTTTGGTGACTTGCTTAAGATCTTTCTTGCCTCAAGCTTGTCACTGGGTAGCTCGCCCTTCTCCAAATAATTCTGAAGAGGAGTCATCCAATTCGGTGCTTCATCATCAATTACGAGGCCGACCTCGGCTTCTTCTATACTTCGGTGTTTGATTCCTTCCACTGGAGAGCTTGTTGATGAGGATGCCAATTTGCTTAAAGCATCAGCTCGGGTATTTGCTCCTCTTGGGATTCGTACCAACTCGAAGTAGGTGAAGCTTTCTTGCAGACTCTTAGCTTTTTGGAGATACTTCTTCATTCTGTCGCCCTTTGCCTCGTATGTGCCGAGCATATGGCTAACTATGACTTGGGAGTCACAATAGACTTGTACAGCTCGTACTTGAAGACTTTGAGCGAGGCGAAGTCCTGCAATTAAGGCTTCGTATTCCACTTCATTATTTGTGGTAGGGAAGTCGAACCGAAGTGCACTTTTCAGGATTCAGCTTCAGGTTAACTTTCCGAAGGAGGCCGAGGACGATCTTGAGATCGTCGACACAGGTGGCTGGCTCTTTGCTTTTGACGACGATGTCATCCACATATACTTCCACATTTTTACCGATGTGGGGCTCAAATATCTTGTCCACCATTCTTTGATAAGTAGCTCCAACATTCTTTAGTCTGAATGGCATTTTCTTATATGCGAAGACACCGAAGTCAGTGATGAAAGCTGTCTTTGGTGCGTCTTCGTCACTCATCAAGACTTGGTGATATCCTTTATACAGATCTAAGAAATTGAAAACCTTGTGGCCGACCAGAGCCTCGACTTTCTTGTCGATGTTGGGGAGAGGATAACAGTCTTTGGGGCAGTGTTTATTTAGATCGGTGTAGTCAATACACATTCGCCAACCTCCTCCTTGTTTCTTCACCATCACCGGGTTAGCAATCCACGTCCGATACTTGACCTCGAAGAGTATTCGTGCCTCTAACAGTTGGTGCACTTCGTCATGTATGACTTGGTTCCGGTCTGCTGCGAATACCCGCTGCTTTTGCCGGACTGGCTTTACTCCGGGGTCAATGTTCAGCCGGTGTGTGATAACATCTGGTGAAACTCCGGTCATGTCGAGTGGTGACCAGGCGAAGACATCTTTATATTCCCGAAGTAGTTGGACAATTTGCTTGCGAAGTTCGGCTCCTCCAGCGAAGCCAACCTTAACAACCTTAGTTGGGTCGTTTTCGTACACTACAACAGCTCCTACTGGCTCGTAGAATGCAGAATTGTCTTCCAACACTTCGGATTTCTGTAATTGCTATGCTTGCGGATGCTGAGGTGTCCCAACACCTCGTAGGGCGATCTGCATGCACTCCGCCCTTTTCTGGTCACCGCGAACTATAATCACCCCATTCTTCGATGGAATTTTGATCGTTAGGTGGTACGCCGAGCATATTGCCTACATTGCAACCAACCAATCTCTTCCCAGGATGATGTTATAGGGGGAGTTCGCCTTCACGACAAAAAAACTGACGAGCTTAGTGGATGACAATGGGTGCTTACCCACTGTCACTGGGAGTTGAACTATCCCTTCGGTTTGCGTCTCTTGTTGGACGAAGCTTCTAAGGGGAATTGGTGCTGGTGTTAAACAAGCTTCTTCGACCCCTAACTTCTCAAAGCAATCCTTAAAGAGTACGCTTACCGAGGCCCCACTGTCGATGAAGATTCGCTGGACGAGCTTATTAGCCACCACTGCCTCAATCACAATAGCGTCTTGGTGAGGTATCATTGGTGGCACCGGGTCCTTCTCTGAGAAGGTAATGACCTCGTCTTTTTTGAACCTTTTCTGTAAAGGCTCGTCTGTAGAGGGACTTCTGGCCTTGGCCTTGAGCGACGACTTCGTTGCTCCTTGTGGAAGCCCGGTAATAGTAGTGACGACTCCGTCGATCCAGGGTTGATCTTCGTCTCCCTCCTCATCATCAGGCCTGGGCTTTTTGTCGACATGGGGGGCATTTGCAAACCAAGAAGTCTATGCAGTAGACTCAACCTCGAAACTCGAAAGTAAGTCATTATTGATAATATGTTACAATTTAATTAGACTAAAGACAATGAAATACTTAGGTTTTTTTTTTCTTCATTCTTAAAACAACCAAATATTTCTTTTGAAAGAAATTATGCTTCGAGCAAGAGCATGGTTCAACCTATACATGGATAGCAATTGATCGATCTTATTTTCGCAAGGTTGTTTAATGCACGAAAACTGAGAATTAATGAACACGAAAATGAACACAAAGGATTTACGTGGTTCGATCTATTGTGATAGATCTACGTCCACGGAGCGAAAGTGTGTATGGATCTTATTGAGAGAATACGTATAGCTTGTACAAAGATTGTCCTCCCTTCTTCATCTATTCTAAACCCCTATTTATAAGTATCTACACATGGAATTCGACTAAGATTACAAGTCTTTTCCTACTATGACTCTTTGGCTTGATCTCCCCCTTTACTGGATAAACACCGAGCTTCTATATCTCTTGGAGCTTGAATTGTAGTCGATGTAGGAGTTGCCTTGGTGTAGAAGTCTCTTTGAAGTAGGTTGTAGCTGACTGGGCCGAGCTGCATAGGGCTTTAGTTGGGCCGAACTGCGTTGGCCGAGCTTAACTGTCGGGGCCCAATTATATTGGGCTCGATGCTTGGGCCTAGTAGCTAGGCCATATCCTATCAGCAATAAAAATCTTAGCTAATTTAGCTTAGTCTATATAAGCCACCGCATTTGCAAACCAAGAAGTCTATGCAGTAGACTCAACCTCGAAACTCGAAAGTAAGTGTGCCTTTTAAATTATACTCTCCTCCTTTTCTAATCATTTTTTTTTTGTCTCGATATAATGCCGCCACTACTTTTTATGTACTATTTAGAGAATTTGAGGAAGATAACATAATAAAATATAGATTTACAATAAAATGTGGGATTCATAATTTGTATACTATGATGTTTACTTTGAGAGTGTATTCTGTTTGATGGGAAAATAAAATGAGGAATAAGAAAATGATGGAAAATTTTATCTCATAATATAGTCCACCATTTGTTTTATTATTTATTTTCTAAGGTGTAAAAGATGAAAAAAATATTATCACTCATAATTAGGTGGGGAAATATTATCATTATTTGAAGTGAAAATGCGGGATAAAAGGCTATCTAAGAAAAAATTTCCCTCATACTCGTCAAAAATTATCTATCATAGAGAACAAGGGAAAAAGGAGAAAATTGTGAAATATATATATATATATATATATATATATATATAAATTTCCTCCATTTCCATAAAATAGAACCCACCCTGAATGATAATAGTTTTATACAACAGTTTGTATTATATACGTAAATTATTTAATTTGTTAAAAATTGATGGGTAAAATACGAAATGTCTAAATTGCTTTTAACTTTTATTTTAATTGAAAAATGGTATATAGAGTTAGAGAAGTCTCTTACAAAAGTAGTGAAACGTGGTATAAAACTATTACAACATTTTATTAGGTATACTATTATACCAATACTAGTTTTACACCCGCGCTTTGCGCAACGCAATGATATATCAAAGTATACATATAAATACATCTTTGCCACTTTAAGGTTGAATAGTAATAAAATATTTAAAACTTGTTAATTCTTTAGGGATTTCTCTCTTTCATGTTTCTTTATACATCAATGTTCCTTTATAAAATGAATGGATATATGTTAACTAATGCACTTCTATATTAAATATAATTTGTCCATGAACCATTTCGTAAATATAATTTCCATTTCATTAAATAATTATTATAACGGCAAGTTGTATAAATATTCAATAATTGGGCCACAATAATATAAAGACATGCCATAAAAATTATTATAAATTTTTCGGAACACTTCTTTGTACACTACATTGATAGTAGATGTTACTGTCGACATCATCATCATTTTTACAAACTAAAATTTTTAGTCCATTTCGACTTGTGACTCACGATACAGCTACATATAACTGGCCATGAGTAAAAACCGGTTTCTTCAAGAACAAACCAATACGGGATAAGGATTGACCTTGACTTTTGTTAATAGTCATAGCATAAGAAACAATTTAAGTTATATGTTTAATTTCAAATTTAAGTGATATGGCTCTGTTTACAAAGCTTTTGCTTATTTAATTCGATGGTTCCAGTTGTTAAAGAATAGCCCTACAAAATTATTATTGGTACATCATTTATATTAATATTATTTTTAAATTTAACAAAATAATTGCATGAAGTTCTATGAGTTCAAGTTCTAAAATATAAGTTTGTTATAGTAAAATTTTTTTTTATAGCTATTTGGCTTTTCTCTTTTAATTATTATACACTCTCAAGTGATCTTAAATACTCTGTACTATATAACTTCTAAGATAGAATATAATGGAGTATATTAATACTCCATTATAACAATATGATGATGAGTAATTCTGGACACATTATGCAACAACCCATACTACTTTACAGAAAAAGTTAACAGACGAAGAAGCTAAGAAAAAAAAAAGATTAAAAAAAAAAATACTACTATCATACGTAAATCAGTATGCATTAATTAATATTTCCACATGGATTAGTATGCATTATTACATTAGTGCTTTTTTCAATAATTTTATATATCACCAAAGAAAAAGAAGTTTTATATTCTCACAAACAATATTTAATTAATTGAGAAGGGCTCAATTAATCGTGTTGTGGAAGAAAAAGTATGTTCAGTTGCCAAAGGAGCACCATCCAATTAAGTTTTGCATAGAACTCGGTGTTGTAGTATTGATGTTACTTTGCTCAGAAAATAATACCCCTCTATTTTATATATAATGACACACTTCTTTTTGGCTTTTTTAGCACGTTTTTTTACGCTTCTCGATTATGAGTTTTAAAATGGATATTTGATGAGTCTTGTTCTGCAAAGATTTTGTTCTCGATAAAGTAAAAATTGTTGCATGAAAATAATTCTCAATGACATAGCATTAATCATAGCAGTCTAGAACTTCTAAAAGAAATATATTATTATTATATCTGAAATGAAGTTTAGGCGGGAAAAAAGTTTTGCAAAATGATTATGTTTTTATATATATAATAGATATAGATAATATAAGGAACTACCCTGATTTTTATACAATTTGATCAGACCTTTTTATACATCATAGTAAATGAGATATAAAGTATTAAATATACTTTTATACTCTCTTATATGTCCATCAAAATAATAAACATAAATTTAGTCAACTTTGTAATTTTTGAATAAAACTACCCTTACAAAAAAAAAATTAGAATTTTGAATTTAGGGGCACCCTTTCTCTTTGTTCTCTCTATTATTTTGGAGATTTAGACAATCGTAGTAATAATTTTATAAAATCATTCCAACGAGTATTGTTTATGGGGCCATTGTACTTGTAACTAGTGTCAATCTATACTTTATTTTATTATAAAAGTGTCTTGTTTTACAAAATTTGAGTTGCCTATTATATCCTTATTATAAACTTAAATTTTAGGGCATTACGGTAATTTTGAGAAATCAATAATTCTTTAGAATTTAATTATAAAAACAAATATGTATATTAGGATTTTTATTTTATTTTACATTAGTTATATGACACGGCTGTTTCTTTATTTACATTATCTCCTATATATGTTTGTGTTGGTCTCGAAAAGAGTTCATTGGTGTATGGGAGGAGGGGGGGGGGGGAATACACCAATTTCCAACAGTTTTGCGATTTGTGTGATTTGGCGAACACGAACTAATTAAGGTGAACTGAGTCAGGTAGTTTGATCAGAGTGAGTTCAATTTATCCAACTCAGACTATAAACAGCTGAGTTTGTTAAACTGAACTGGAGTGCGGAAGTTGGTGGCTGGTGTTGGAAAACTCTTAGAAAGTTATTTTCTTCAGTTACACCCCTATTTAACATGTTGCTTAAAGAGATGAATGCAGTGAGATGAAGGTTAGTAAATAATAAGTAAAGTTGACTGAATTAAAGGATAGAGAGAGAGAGAGCTCAAGACAGTTATTTATCGTGGTTCGGGATAACCTTCCCTACGTCCACGTCAGCTACCATCGTAGCTGAATACCTTACTTATCTCTTATTTATGTTGGTTGAGAACCAGCCTCTTTGTCAGTTTAACTTGACAAACTCCGAGCACAAGTTATGGGTCGTGACCCTTACAACCTCTCTTGTTTAAACTGGCTGAGGACCAGCTCCAATCTCCATCTAACTAGACATGAACTGGACACGATTTACGGGGTCGTGACCTTTACTACGTTCTCTCGAAAGAGTTACAACCTTGCAGCTTGACTTACAACTTGCTAGCCGACTTACTAATCTAATTGAAGAGCTTGAACAACTCAACAATGGTGGACTCGCTAACAGACTCTATCTACTTGAAAATATACAGTGAGCTTGAGTAGAGAGTTATGTGAGGTTTCCAGAATCAAAAATCTAGAGGTGTTCAACACAAAGGAATATAGCGATAAAATGGGTGTTGAACTTTTGCTATGAAGCGTAGAGATTTCTATAGAGATTTGGCGTTTGAAGCTTTGTTTACGTCTCTGTTCTTCCTCTCTTGATTCTGGAAGGGGAAGAAGTATTTATAGTCTCCTTTGAAAACTAGCCGTTGCGTGTGTCAGATCGTACACTGACACACTGTACTTTCTTCTCGTTGAGGCAGTCAGCTTGCTCCTCACGAAGTGGACAACGGACATGAGCAACCTATGTATGCAGATTGTTGAACCTCAAGCGATCTTGAAATACCATCTTTCATCAGGCCATTTGAGTCAGGCAGTTTGCGACAGGCAGTTTGCGACAGCCAGATTGCAACAGACAGTTTGCCATAGCCAGATTGCAACAGGCAGTTTTCCACAGGCAGATTGCAACAGGCAGTTTGTGACAGCCAGATTGCATCAGCATGCTGTATCATCGAGCTGGCTTCAAGCAGATTGATAAAGGAGCAGGATGATCAGATCGATCTCCTATAGGCGAGCTCGTTGAGACGAGCTCGACTTTTACAAGCACAATCGATCTGTCTAAAAATATTTAAACTAATCTATTTGTTCAATACAAATACAGATCTAGCTCCTATCAATCTCTCCATTAACAGAGTAAAGTCTATCTAAGTGTGGTTTCGAACAACATCATTAAAACCAAATTGGGTTCCCAACAGTTTGTCATTAATTTTTCTAATTAATAAAAGGGTTTGGGTTTAATAAACATGTCAGCAACGGGACAGAAGAAAGCTTATGAACTATATATGCGTACAAATTGCTTTCATACCAAATAATTTGAACTTAGGGGAAAACATTAGTTATTTATAATAACCTGACCTGTTGTTCCTTAGTCAACTTGTCCTTGGAAGTCCAGCTGCCCTGCCTTGAAGAGTTCAAGACCGCTGGAGTTCTACAGTTCGAAGGTCAAGCAGATTCGCCTTCATAGATCTTATCGACCTGTCCTTTGGTACCTGTTGCCAGCTAGGACAAAATCTCTCAATGGCTAGAAGTGAGTCAGCAGTATGGCCTCTCTGCCATCACTGCACTTCCAATGGCTAGATTTCAAATTCTAAGCCTATAAATACTTCTAACCATTTCCAGAATCCCTAAGGGAAATTCTATAATCAAAGCCAAAACTCTGCATAAATCTCTATTGCTCAAAGCATAACTTAACACTCGAAACAAGACAATTTCCCAAGTGTTAAGCTCTACAGATTTCTGATTTTGAAAACCAAGTTCTTAAGTGTTAATTGCTGCTTAAGAACATATTAGATGTCTTCTTGCTAAAGTCTATAATAAGTTCATCTTATAGAAGAAGTCTGAATAGCTTTCTCCATTGTTGAGTAAAATAGTTAAGCTCTGCAACTTGAAGAAAGTCTAGTTTGTAATGAGGTTGTAATCTCTAATTTAGAGAAGGTTGTAAGGGTCATGACCCAAAACTCGTGTTCAGTTTTCGTCAAGTTAGACGGAGGCTGAAACTGATTCTTAGCCAGTATAAAGAAGAAGAGGAAGCAAGGAATTTCAGCTACGACGGTACCTGATGTGGACGTAGGAAAAGCCTCCCGAACCCACGCTAAAATCGACTGCCTCGATCTCTCTCTTTCTCTATTTTATTCTCAGTTGATCTTACTCATATTTACTAACCTGCATCTCACAACATATAAACTCTTCATTCAATCTGTTAAATTTGTTGTTCGAGAAAAGATTTTCAAAGAGTAGCCAAACTCACTCACCAACTTCCGCACTGCAAATTGCGATCTGTTACTGTTCGATAGTGAACCTATCTTAACCTAGCAGATTGTCTTTCTCTGATCATTGTTGACCTGACAAGTCAATCTGGTCTTAAATTTATTTTAAATGTCAAAATTGTTGGTAATTGGTGTATTCCCCCCATACATCAAATTACTCTTTTCGAGACCAACTAGTGGTATTAAAGCCAAACGTTGGCCCTGCAGCGTCTGCGTGGGCAGACTAACCGCAGCCGACGGGCGGTCCTAGGACGGTTGATTCTCTCATGTCCCATGGTTGTCCTAAGGCGGAGTTGGACTCTCGAGAATGTAGAGGAACCTTGAAGGAGTGCAATGATGCTGCCAAAAGGGCCGTACAGATGCCTGCGAAGGAATGAGAGTTCCTATGGGCGCACAATGTGTCCGGGAACGTCCACGCATCAAGTGGGGGAGGATGTTACATGCCGTCCTTTTGGCTATGCTCGGCCTTGAGTGTGGATGGGTGTAACTCGCGGGGCCCATGCAAGACACACTCTGATATGGTGATGACCAACAATAGTTTCGCCCCTTGAGATTATATTGAGATTGAGGAAGACATTGAGCAACGAGAAGAGATGTCCGACGAGAGACGGACAAACTGGTTGGGTACTGATGCCGCTCTGTAACACCCCATTCTTAAATTAGTTATTTATTATTATTATTATTATTATTATTATTATTATTATTATTACTTTGGGCTTATTTATATTAATTAAGTTTTGGAAACCCAAATTAGACGCATGGGTTTGAATCATTAAGTTGAAGGGTGATATGTAACTATTTTTGGGCCGTAGTATTTATTTAAGTCATTAGAAATTTAGAATGGAAAACAGCCCATGTTTCAACTAAATAGTGTTGATTAAGTTTTTGAGGAATCTACGTAACCTTCTCAGCCGTAGTAGCTTAATTCAAATTCTGATTTATTCCAACGAGAAGTTCCGATTTTTCAGCTAAGAGATATATCACGATCTCTACTCCTAAACCTACTCAAACCCTACTCCAATTCCTTATATTATCAGCCTTTTTTTATCTACGAGTATCAGTCATACCAGATTCAAAAGTCTTTCTTGAACTGCCGTCTTACTCTTTTCTCTCAAGAAGCTCGGAGGCTGGGACGACTTCGACTATCTTGTACGCTCAAGAGTTGGTTTAACTTTCTTCTCTTTACCGATTTTCTTCATGAAATAAGAATTCAATTTAGACAGAATCTAATTTTTCTCAATCGTTCTTTCTTCCCTCTCCTCCGTTAACTATCTTTCTCAGATTGCAACTCACGTTTGGCAAACGATTCCCAGCAGGAAAATTCATTCAATTCTCTAATTCCTTCCGGTAAGCTTTCAAGATTCTAAACGTAGTTTACTTCGACTCGACGTCGAATCCAATCTAAATCCGTAAATAAACAGTCAATTAGATTGGGCACCTCGTCGTTTTATCACGTTTGCATTGCTTTTTTTTAATTTTTATTTTTATTATATATTCTAGTATCTTAAAAATTAATTTGCAAATTATAAAATCTAAAAAATCAATGTTCAATTTGTTATTTTTTCTTTTTAACTTCAAAAAATGAGTAATAAAATAAATCGAGCTTTGATTTTTATATATTTTTTAGATTTTATGATTTGTAAATTAATTTCTAAGATACTAGAATATATAATAAAAATTAAAATAAAAAAAAACAATGCAAACGTCATAAAACGATGAGGTGCCCACGAATGTGCCCACCGGGAGGTGAGTAGCATATCATTTCTCTATATATATATATATATATATATATATATATATATATATATATATATATGTGATCGTAGATGAAAAGCTTGATGGAGTAGAACGAGTATGCTGTATAGTTGAGGAACTTTGTTTAATAATAATTCCTATTGTCCTTTGTATCAGACTGTAGAGAAATGGTTTATGGAACTATGCTTAAAGGGATTGGATATAAAACTTAAAATATTATTCTTTTTCCTCTTAATGCTTCACGTTTTCTTAGGCTTTTGTTTAGGTAATATTAGTTAATTATTATATTTTCTCATGCAATACCTTAGTGATATTGGACGAAACCATACATGCATAATAGTTTGAAGATGAGCCGTGTTATTAATTAATATCTTAAGTTTAAGTAAGGTCAGTGGAGTTGTGCAGAGCACTAACGTAAATGATTAAGTATAATTAGAGCTTGTACAGGAGAGCTTAGTTAAGAGTTTGTTTACTTATTAGTAAGATTATTCATTTATTTATTTATTTAGTTCGACGCAATTAAGATCCCGTCCGAGACTTGATTATTGAGATTTTAGGTGGTCTACTACGAGGTGGGTAAAACTCTTTCCAAGTAAATGATTTTTAAATGCATGTATGCAATGTGGATTTGAGAAAGAAATGTTTTCTTATAAATATTTTATGTCCAACATGTTTTATCGATTTGGATTGTGATACATGTGATGAGAATGAATGAATGAATGCATATAGCTATACGTCTAGTCCTGTGCACTAATTGACTGTTTATGATAGCCTTGACGCCTAGAGTCTTGTGTATCTAAACCAAGAATGATGAATGAATGTTCTATGTCAGCCTTGACGCCTAGAGTCTTGTGTGGATAGAAGTTACGTGTTATTCACTTTCCTGCGATAATTTCATGTTTGGACAAAAAGAAAAAGGATCCACTTCCCTAACCATTGAGTGCAATTTTTGTGTACTCACCCCACGTTTCAAAATATTTTTCAGGTCAGTGAGCGGAGTTGGAGCAACGTGGAGGAAGCGGAGGGTGTTAGGATTTCATTATGGTTTATGTTGAATTTTATTAATTTTCCGACTTTATTGAAGTTAAGTTTAGTTGTTAAAACATATTGGTTTCATTTTGGTTCAAAGGAAAATTAAGTTGGTTTATGATTTTAATTCTTAAGTTAGAACTTGTGTCTCGAATTTCTATTATGGTTCCACTCTTGTTATTTCTTTAAAATGTTTTGAATTGAAGTTAAGATTGTGAAGTTTATGATTTATATTTCTAAAAATTAGGAGTTGTTCTTTATTATTGTTCTGACTCTTATTACTTTTTATGAAAAGGAAAACAAATGTTTTGTTAGGTATTTTCTACTTGTTTATTTTATTTATTTTATTAAAAAGAAAAAAGAATATATATATATATATATATATATATATATATATATATATATATATATATATATATATATATATATATATATAGAGTTTGGTTCATATAGATTTAAGTCTTAGCATGCACCATAAGCATGATTCTGTATAGTTGTAAGCATGATTTTGTATAGTTTTAAGCATAATTCGCACTTCTCACACTAGGATTATGCTTATAAGCACAGAATGCACCATAAGCATGATTCTGTATAGCAGTAAGCATGATTTTGTATAGTTTTAAGCATAATTCGCACTTCTCACACTAGGATTTATTTACATGTGAACCTTTCCCTATATATATATATATATATATTAGGAACTTTTTATTTTCTTTATTTCAAGTTTTCCGCATTAAGTCTAACGAAGAGTAACATTTTAAAATTTGATATTTAGGGTATTATATTTAGTCGTGTCAAAGCATGTCTACGTTTCTGTAGACTTGTAAAAATGTGTTTTAAATAAATTTTGTATAAGCAGTGCCCCGTTTCCTACACGCGCTCCAGCTCGAGGTACTTTTCATATCTTTGAGATTTGAATTATTTTATGAGCTTTTGAGGAAATGATTTATGAGTATGATGTTGCATATATGAGATGGTTTTATGCAAAGTATGAGGTGAATGTTTATTGAAAATGTGATATTTGAAAGTTTTTAATGAAGGAGTTGTAACGCCCCGACCCCCAAGGCATGTAAAAACGAGCCTCGGAGACCGGTGCGCTACGGAGTGGATCGCTAGAGCTTACTTGAAAGACTTTCTTTAATTAAATAAATTCTCATTTAATCAAGAAAGATCCCTATTTTGATTTATTTATAAGAAGAATACTTGATTCGATTTGCTTAAGGAAGAAATTATCTTTTAAAAGAATAATACGGAAAGCATGTCGACATTAAAGTTTTGAAATTCAAGTGCGCAGCTTTATAAGTAAGTTATAAACTAGATTTACTTTAGAAAACCAATCTTTACTTTACCAATTCGATTCATCAACTCGAAATATTTGAAATAAACTCTCATAATAATTATAAGAACTTAAAGACATAACATTTACATTTTTCAATCAGCGGAAAGCGTAATTGTAGCGCATGTATGGAGACATGTACCACCGGGCTACAACCACAATATCCCAACCACGGCTCGCCTCCTCGTCATCCTCACATCCACAGTTTGCCTGCCCGTTTAGAAATACGCACAGGGCGTCAGTACATTAATTGTACCGAGTGAGCTCATCACCAAAACAAAAGTGCTACTTAGAGCTATATTTAGACTTGCCCAATTCTATCGAGACACAGGGTTTCAGAGAAATAAACTGTGCTTGATGCTTTAAAAGAAATGACTTGCATGCTCTTAATCATCTAATGCAACATGGACTCGAGTCATAATCAATAACATACCCGATCTACGAATCTAAATATGTGCCGAGAGGTTGGCCACCCTCTCGAGCACTTTACCTTTCTTGTGTACACACCCAACTGACATCTCGATTCAGGTGGGCCGATATCATCAATCTGTTGTAGATCGGTCACATGCATGCTAAAACTTGGCAAGTCTAACAATTTATAAATCATACTTCATGCTAGAAAATCATGCAATATCATACTTTGATTTTATCATGAAAAACGATTCATGCATCAAGCATTTTATATAAAATAGAGCTCACAGTTCTCCAATCAAAAATAGATGGTGGCTGATCCTCTGCCTTGCTAATCCGATCTCCGAAGCTAGCACCTTTAATTAGTAACAACAAGTTAGTACTAGATTACTATAAATATCTACTCATACTTTGCTTAATTGTTTCGAGTTTATTAGCTTAAATCTTTTGACTTAACTTAAGCTTAGCTCACACTTAATCTTATAGTTACTCTTCCTTATCTTATATCTTAACTTAACACACGTACACATTCACTCTTGGAATAGTAATTATTTCATTAGACAAGTTGAATAGAAAGGATTTAGGTTCCTAGTTATCTTAAGAACATACTTGGAATCTTCTAATGAAATATTTATTTCTTGTGTAGGGGCTGTTCGAATGGAGCTACAAAATTTAAAGTAGAAAGCTAATAGCTGAATCTTTGAAGTAATGAAGACTAATCACCTTTAGAACATGCCAATTTTTAGAGTAAAAAGGATCTTCAAGGCTGAATTGCAGAATCAAGCAGCTTGGCGACCTTTTAGTAAAATGAGCACAGATCATTCGTTATAATCTTGATTCGGAAGAAAAGTACATATTTGGAATGCTAAGAGATTTATCTTTCTAATGGTACCTTATGGGAATTTTAAAGATAAGTGGTTCGTGAGCTACATCATGATCTTTGGGGCTGTTCAGTATAAAAAATACAAACTGGCGATGTTCTACTAAATATTTCATATCTCACTCGTTTTGAAATCAATTGAGATGATTCCAACTGTTTTGGAAAGATAAGACCTTCATCTACTTACACAATTAATTTGGGATTTTTATCTTGAAAGCTTGATGAGAAACATAATTATCTTTAGGACTGATTTACAGAACAGGCGAACACTTGAACAGATTTCGACATGATTTTCAAACAGGTGTAGCTCACTCAATACTCGGCTATTTTGGGTGCATAAACTACCAAATTAAAGTTTAGACATCAAAGAACATAGTTCTCTAAAAATATTTCGAGTTCAGATTGGGAGAAGTATTCGAAAATCCATTTGAAGACAGATGCAGAAACAGGTTCGGCAGATTTTTGAGTTTGGACATTTATTCTTTGAAAATTCATAGCAAATTCATACGAGCTTCCATTTGAATGAACAAGGTGTCTATAGAAAGGTAAGAGAATGAACTTTAAGATACCATAAGAATTAAATTCAAAATCCAAATAGATCTTCTCAGATTGAGTTCGAAAGTATCGAGTTTTTCTGGAAAATCAAATAAATAGTTTTTATTCAAACTTCAAGACCATAATCACTTTCTTTGAATACCAAATCATCAATTGAAGAAGGAAGCATGCAGAGGTTGTCAAGAATCATATTCCTACAGAGGCTGCAAGAACTCGATCTATGAAGATTCAAGGAAGATTTTACCAATTTATACACGAATCAACTTCTTTCGAAGAGTAGAGTAAAAATCCATGAAGGTCTAAGACATGTATGAACTCACACACTCTTGAACTAATTTGGTTCATCATTTTAGGGTTTCAAATCTATAATCTAGGCTTCGATTCTTGCTTGACACTACAAGAAGGTTATGGATTTACCGATTGATGAAAGAAAATCGAAGTTAGTTTCTTCCTCTCCAACTCTTGATCCTTTCATGTCCTATCTCTGCCTTCTTGATCAACAATCTACCACCATAGGTTTGTTTCTCTTTGAATTTGGTGAAGGATGATGAAGTTTGGCTTTGATCGGAGAAGGGAAATGGGTGGTTCTTGAAGATGGAGAGGGGCGGCGTTAATGGCGGAAGGGAGGGGATGAAGAAGATGAAGATGATTCTAGAGAGAAGTGGATTGTTAGAGTGAGAATGATGATATGATGAAATGAGGTTGAGTGTGGGAATGGAGATGATATATCATCCCTCTACGCTCACTCTCTCTCTCGGTCTCTCTCTATCTCCCTCTCTTTCTTTTTATTTTATTCCTTTTATTCTATTGGTACACTTGCACACACCTCACCTATCCTCCTTTGTTTTATTGACACCTCACACACATATATGTATATTTATTAATCTTCAAGACACACACACTATTCATATAATTATTTAATATTATATATTCTAAGTAGTGGGATTCTACTACATCATCTCTATTCTTGTGTGATGATTATTAGTAGACTTATCTTATTGTATTTAACTAGTGATGATCCATTACTAGAGTATATGCTCATATTAGAGTCACTTAATTAATCAAGTAGCTATTAGCTTATCATATTGTAATTGCTATAATCGAATACTACTCGATTTTTCATATCTTCCTTCTAAGGAAATAATTTCCTTCTCGATAAATAACTTCCAAGTTCGAATATAATTCGGCTCTCATATGTATATATGCTTTTCCGGAGATCAAGCTAAACTTCGGGATTCTATTATATCTAAAGGGTAATGTCTCTTCCTAATAAAATCGACACACTAAATATAGAGTTTAAAAAATTATCGATTAGGCCTTAGGACAATAGTGATAGTAGTGATGCTAGTGGCAAAAATAATATTAATACTAGTGGTGCTAATAATCTCGATAATACTTCCGTCCGGAATAACTTAAGGAAATCTTTACGTCACTCTTTCGCTACGTAACCTTCGGAATAAATCCTATCTCGGAATAATATTGCTTAAATAAATTCTAGTTCGTGAGAATTAAATAGCTATACTATTTATTAACTAAATATTTTCTAGTTCGATTATTTCTTTTCGACATTGGAAAATTTAATTTTCCAGTTTAGGATTTTTACGGCTATTACAGGAGTTGATTATGAGATTTAATGAGGTTGTATTCAAATGTTTGAATTGTTGGTCTTTGAAATTTAGAGTGGAGATAGAAGCTTTCTCATTAATGTATTCTACTATAAGATCGACGACTTTAGAAGCTCTCGATTGACTTTAAATTTAAATTGACACTTGTTTCCTCTTTAGGATTTCTAGTATAGTGATCGATCTTAATTTAGATGACTATTATAGTAATAAGATAAAATCTTTAGAATAATAAATGGAAATATATGGGTTCAGACGATGTGATGCAGCTCGTAGATCGTGGATTTTAATTCATGGGCCAATAATTAAAGATGATATGGGCTGAAGAGTGAAGACAATATTTAATTGTATATTTAGTTGATTATTTTTTTAATTTTCGTTTATTATTAGTACTATAGTTGGTAGGCTTATTTTCAGCTATATTTTGGTGATTTTATTCCTTTTTAGACTAGGATTTGGTTTGGTATATTTTATGATAGGTTTTTAAGTAGTTTCCTTGTTGGATTAGGACTTTATGAAGCCTATAAATATGGCTCTCATAAGGGTGACGAAAATTGAACCTTTGATGAATAAAAATTAAGTATATTTCTCTCTTGAGTATTTTCTTCGAATTTCTTTTGGTGTGACCGAGAAATTCTTTTATTCGGCGAATCGACGAGTCAATCATCCCTCGTTCATGTGTCATTCATCGTCCCCGAGTCGCTAAGGCAATACCATATTGGGGTATAGGGAGATAATTCTTGCCTATATTACTTCTTGGATTAGATCTTAGAGGTTTTGGGATTTTCCATCGGCATCCAATTTAGTCTTCCACTTGCGTGTTCGATATACGGATTGCAAGGATTGTATCATTTGGCACCAAAGCCGAGGTTGCGTTATCCAAATTTCTTCGTTCTTTTATTTTTGTTCGTATCTGTTTTGAGTCAGTTTCGTCAAATTAAAAAAAAGTTTGTGTTTTAGATTCGTTTCTACATATCATCTTCTGTGTTCGATCGAGTTGTCTTTTTGTTGCTGTGTTCGTTGCGTTTAGCGTCATATTAAAAAAGAAATCAGCTTGTCACCTATTGCTTTGCATTAGAATTGTTAATTTGAATGTTACGTTTTAGTCATAAGATTCCTTGCTTAGGTCATCATAATTGTGGGTAGTAGTTCCATATTTGTTGTCGTGCTCTAGGAGTATATCTGATTCGATTTTTGTGCATTACATTAGTCGTCAGCATATCTTTCCCAATTCTACATTAGGGGACGTCTAATTTGTTTCAACTATTAACTGAATTCATAGATTCTATTCTGGGAAGAGTCCATATTTATATAGGAGTCGTTTGTACTTCGTGTGTTTGGATCTATATTTTGGTACGTGCTTGTAGTTCGTGTTTGGTATGTGTTGCAGCACGTAAGGGATTGAAGAATTAAGATTCATATGTCCAGTCATTCTTGCTGGCCACGTAAAGTTGTTCCGTTCAGATTTTTCTATTTTCTTGCTCTTTGATTCGTAGATCGGAATTAATTGATTAGAGTTCTTTGAGAGAAATTTTGAGTGGTAAAAGGCAAGAGAGTGTGAGACTAAAAAAGGATAAAAGCCATATATCATTGAGTGATACACGAGTGCTGAGTGATTTCTCTTCTGAGTGATACACGAGTGCTTGTGAGGTGGTGAGGATCTTTTTTAGCTAACATTTTTGTTTTTGTAAAAAAAAAAAAAGGAAAAAAATTGTTTTGCAGGTATGTCGGTGTTCGGAGGTAGATGAAGTTGAGGAATTAATCGACAAAATCATTTTGAGTCAGAATATGATGAGTATGGAGATGAACAAGAGGAATATTGGCATAGAGGAGGTTTAAGAGGCAGAGAAGATAGCAATTCGAGATATATCAAGATGAAGATTCCTTTTTTTCAAGGGAAATGTGATCCTGAGTTGTATATCGAATGGGAGAGAAAGGTGGAGCCCGTGTTTGAATGCTATAATTATTCTAAGTTCATGAAAGTGAAGGTGGCAGCCAATGAGTTTGTGAAGAATAGGCGGAGATATGGAGTGCAGCCTATTCAGACTTGGAAAGAGATGAAGGCGGTGATGAGGAAGCGTTATGCGCCTTTGAAATACTATTGTGTGAATCAAAATAGTTGGAGGCAAACCCAAGCTGCTAATGTTCCATATTCAAAGAGAAATTTTTGGGAGGAAGAATAGCAGCCGAAGAAGGTCAAACGTCCATATGTGAGGCCAAGGTCAGATTGTATAAGTTTCTCTAGTCTAGTTCGAGATGATGGTGGAGTTGTGACTAGAGATGGGAGAGAAGATCCAAAACTGGCGATCGTGGAAATCTTGAAAGAACTGTATGAAGTGGTGGAAGTAATCGAAACGCCTTTTGCACTTACTTTATTCAATGATGGTATTCCGAGTGTGCAGCGGGATAACCTTTTTCATGAAGAGCAGCGGGAGAACATTTTTCATGCTCAGGATGAAGTGTCACTTGCTCCGAAACAAGTGTGTGAGGATCAAGTGTAATTGCAAGAGGATGTGGAGATGGTGGAGTCCAAGAAGGATAAAGTAGAGACAAAGGTGAATGGATTGATGAATGAGTTTTTACTTGATCAGAATGGTGAAATGGAGATAGCGATTAGTGATGGGAAGTCTATGGAGCCAGATGGGTGCAAGGGGAAAGTGTGGTCTACCATTTATCATGATCATCTATCTTCTTTTTATTCTATCTCGCAGGAATTCGATGATGTTTCTTCAAAATATGCATTTGACGGTTTATTATCCATTCGAGGGAGCGAACATCCGATCGAGTTCAAAGAGATAACGAAGTTGGAAGAATTTGAAGAGAAGAAGAAGCTGAATTTCTTTCCTTTTGATGTAGGAGACGGCCAGGATTTGTGGACAAATCCTCTTCAAGAGGAGGGGAGTGATGCAGCCCGTAGATCGTGGATTTCAGTTCATGGGCCAAGAGTTGAAGATGACATGGGCTAGAGCTTGAAGAATGTGTATTTTCATTTTTTTATTTAAAGCCCAAATTTTATTATTGTTATTTATATTATTTTTAGGTTTTATGGGCTTTATTAGTTAGCAATTTAGCAGACTTTTAGTTGTGGGCTTTTTATTAAATTATTTCCTTATTAGATTAGGATTAATTTTTAGCCTATATATATGGCTTGTGTGATGGACGAAATTTTGAGCCTACTTTGATATATGATAAACATGTTTTTCTCTCATATGAGAATTTTCGAGTTCTTCTTGTGATCCAAGTTGAATTTTTTATCCGGCAAATCAATCGAGTTCATCATCCTCGTTTGTGTGTCATTCATCATCCCCGAGTTGCTAAGGCAATATCACGTTGGGGTATAGGGAGATAATTCTTACCTATATTACTTCTTGGATTCGATCTTAGAGGTTTTGCGATTTTCCATCTTTATCAATCGAGTCTTCCGCTTGCGTGTTCGATATATGGTCGGCAAGGATCGTATCATGATGGCAGGTAGAGGTCGGAACAACCATAACAATGTTAATGGGGATGTCATTCAAGCGTTCATTGGTGCGATTCAAGGGTTGACACAAGCAAACCATAAATATAAATGATGATATGCGATTATCATTACCTCTGACATGTGATGACCGGGGCAGAAGTATGGAGTGATCGCCGGTGCGCAAAAGCACGGACAAAGAGTGGCTCCTATAAGGGCTTCTAAGCGAAGGGCACATGAATGAACCGAGGCATGCCGGAATGAGAGGGATTCCGAGGGTATGCAGGAATGAGACAGCATACTCGAGGAGAGCTTAAAGGAATCGATTGGTGCTAGTCATACCAACAAGGTACATCTTCTTTTCGGAAGCCCACCCATGAAAACTCCAAAGTTAAGCGTGCTTGGCCTGGAGCAACAGTGGGATGGGTGACCTCCTGGGAAGTTTCCCAGGGAGTGTGTGAGTGAGAGGACAAAGCACACTGGAAAGACTCGTGTTGGTCTGTGGGCTTCCCCTGATGAGCCCGATAGCAACGCGAAACCAGTTGTTGTCCATGAGTCCCCGAGAATGGGGAAGCCCCAAGTGTGGGGAAGTTGAAGGTATGCGTGAGAAGCCTAACTTTAGGCTTGGCCCGCGACAAAGTGGTATCAGAGCGGTGGTTTTTTGACCATCGCTTCTGTATACTAAAAGTTTGTTTCAAAGCTTTTGGTCAATTAGACTGATTTTAGAAAAATCTTTTCATTCATTCTTACTTTCTGTTATCATGGAAGCATAACTTCTTAGAGTTTGTGAAGACTTTTCCATTCAGGGCTATGAAGATTGGAGTTTCAGAATCAAGATGTGCCTTGAAGCTCATCACGTATTGATGTGGGATGTCATCGAGATGGTCCTACACCAATCTACATTCCTCATGACACCAGCATCATCAACAAATCTGAGTACGTGCCCAAACTAAAGGATCCACGCACATACACTGCCGAGGACAGAAAGGAAGTCTTGACAGCTTCGCCAAGGGACTGATCTCTAGCACGGTGAAGGGAGTCCACCTCGCTTAGATCAAAAACCTCAAGACTGCCAAGGAAATGTGGGATACCTTGAAAGCAATAAGTCAAGGATTGGAAGAGATATTGTAAAATAAACTCTCCATGGCTTGCACCAAACTTGACGATTTCAAGATGCAGCCCAGAGAAACAATAGAACAGATGAAGAATCGCTTCATCGAGACCACGCTAGAGATTGTGGCTATCAGACCTGATAAATATACTCAGCGTGAGCTCAACCAGAAAGTAATCCGTGACCTTCCTGCAAGCTGGCATGTATATACTGCACTGCATCCAAATCGATCTGACTTCAACAAGCTTACCACTGAGGAGCTATTCGATCTGCTCATCGGAAATGAATATGAGATGATACGTATTCATGGTGCCGAACATGCATCTCCCAGCAGGTCAAAGCATGAAGCTGCTAAGAAAGATAAAGAAGCTGCCTTCAAAGCTGAGGTTACTGCTGACCCTCAACCTGCCAAATCAGATCAACTTACAGAGATGGAGAAGCTGATTCAAGATTTTGCACTTCGTGCTCGTCGGAATAATATATTGGAATCTAGAATGAACAAGTTTAGAAAATTTTATAAGGATTCCAAGAGAAGCTACAACAATCAAGCTTCAACTCAAACTAATAAGAAAGGTCAAGGTAACCCTAAATCTTCAAAATTTAACTCTTATAACTGTTGGGATTTTGTATACCTAAAGCAAAACCAGTATTTTAGTGTATGCAAAGATTACTCCACTATTTACAATCACTTATCTGAAAGTATATAGTGAGATTGAATAAGTCCATTATCTCATGTTTTAGTTAATGTGCCAGTTGCGTCTAGAGGGGATCACGTATTTCGGTAACTCATGAGATATAAACGATTATCACAGTCAAGATAACTTGGGCAAAGTTATCAGTTTAGACTACAACATTAACAGTAGTGTTGGGTCTCAATTACTAGTTATGCTGATACCGTTGAACGTATTGATAGGATCGCAGAGAGATAATGTTCATCTAGACTGACCCTTATAATAAGGTGAAGAACTAAAGATCCAGGTCTTAGTAGCTTGATCTTAATCCCGATAAGCTATTAGGCATATACGTATTCTTCACTGTTGCTTTGACTTATTCGGTACGGGCCTTGTGTATGGCACCTTAATTCCTTATATCTTAGGTAACATGAAGGCACGTATGATGTCTAGTTAGTTGTATCGAGATACCGTGTACGTAAAAGTTGAGATATCCCCTTAGGGAGTTCACAATGTTTATTATACCAAGTCTTGCAAGCTTGATTAATATCAAGGTATAATGATAAGGTTGAGCTGGTACTACCTAAGGAAATATAAGAGATTAATTAATTATGAGTAGTCAGATGAGCTCTAATTAATTAACGGATATCAGGATTCTTAAACACGGGGATCGCATTAAGCAAAATATTAGCCCGATCTACGTAATCAGGACAGAGCGGTAAATCAGTTATAACTCTTTAGTGGAATGTGTTATAACTCTAATTAAGATAGATGCTCTAGGGGAAAGCATAGTAATTATCTTATTAGGTAAGGCCCAACTCTGTCTAGTATCTAGGTCCCTGGAATGGCCCAAACACCTCAGGATGGATCAGAAGTTAAATATTAAGCCCAATATCTAGTTTGGACTAAGAAAGCTGGCTTGTGGGCCATGGGCCCACAAGTGGCGCCAATTAGGGAGAGAAACCCTAATGTGTCCTCCTCTCAGTTGGACTAAGCTGGGCCCAAGGCTTGCACTTATGCCCAATGTGTGTTAATTAATTAATTAATTAATTAAGCACACACATGCAATCTCTCTCGGGTATAATTATTATTAATTATAAAAATATAGATTAGGTTTGACCTAATCATAACTTACGCACTTAAGAGAAACAGAATCTCTGATAGAGAGAGTAGAGGGGCGGCGACTTCTTCTTCAAGAAGAAATTGAGTTGAAGCTATTCAACTCAAGTGCAAGGCGTGATCCAAGATCCGATCTCGATTCAATGCCCACTCTGTAGTTCGAGCATGAGGAACAGGATTACACTCCAGTAATCTAGACCTGTAGATTACCATCTCCGAACTCAAAGGTACATCTCGATTTATGTGTGAATTAATTGCATTAATTACAACATCCAATTCAGATCCGGGGCACAATTAGATTGCTTTCAATGTAGCGTTCCTATCACTAACACTCCACCTAGAGGTTGCTTTCAGTGTGGGGAATGAGGTCACTACTAGTCAGATTGTCCCGATCTGACCCAAGAAGAACGTGACATTCTACGTGCAAAACATGACCGCAAGTTGAAAGAAAGAAGAGATGCCATGATCGCAGAGGAAATATCGAAAAAAGAACCTCATCTATATGACACCTCATCTGAGGAAGACTACATTGCCGATGTAGAGGATGAAGATGAAGAAAAAGTGATTATCATTGAGCAAGCCTACTTAGCTGAAGAGATAGATGAAGAAGAGTGTTGCGTGGGCCTCACGGATAATATCAAGGAAACCAAGGTAGACTCTCAACTCTCTCTCTCAATTATTTATGATGATAATAATGCAGGCAAGGATCCGCCCGAGATGGTATCTTGGGAGGAGTCGAATCAATAAATGGAAGATTACAAGAAGCTTGCAACCATGTTCGTAGAACTGGTCATCATTGGAAAGGATTTGGAGGAAGAGAATGAGAAATATAAAGTGGCACTGAGAGAATAGTTTGATCCTTATGATGTTGATAAAGAACAGAAGATTAAAACCCTAAGCATGCAACTAGAACATGCTACGTTGAGAGAAGATCATCTAAAAGAAATGCTCACTGAAAAGGATGGAGAAATCAACTCCCTGTCTCAACAACTAACAGATCTTCAACAAAAGGTTGACCGCATGATCAAGGGAAATGAGAAGCTGGAAGAAATCCAATCAGTTCAAAGAAATCCTATCATTAAAACTGGACTAAGGTTCAAAGGTCAAAAGAAGGACCAAAGTCAAACTGTTGACGGGAAGATTTAGTTTATCCAGTCAAAAGACAAACATGTCACCAAATCAACTCAACAGTCTCTACTAGACAAAAGGATTGAACTGAAGAATCCAGCTCGCCAACCTCAAGCTATATTAGTCAAAGAGCACAAGGCTTCAACATCAAAAAGACAGCTCAAGAAGATAACTCAGGAAAAGTCAGATCAACCTGAACAGTCTAAGAGAAAAGCCGAGAAGAAAAAGAAGAGCCAAACTGCTCTCAAACTGAAAAAGAAACAACCTGTCCGCCCGAGACAGAATCATTATGAGCAGTGGCCTAATTATCAAGACTATGGCTATTATGAGCAATGGAACCAAGATCCTTACTATCCTTAACAGTAGTTTCATCTAATAGATCACTATCTAAATTGCTATCAACACAGCTATCAGACTCGGTACCCAGACCAGTGGTACCAGTTCGAATATCATGAGCAAGCTACGTTTCAAAATTATTTCTATTATGCTCATCAGCCTAACTACCAGTCAGGCTACTACGATGATTCATCCTTCTATGCAGATCAGTATCATTCCGTACCTCAATCTTACAGGAAAAGGTCAAAGAAGATGAAAGCCCCCAAAATTGCAAGAGAAACTCGATCTACTAACAAAGAACCTAAGTTTGTATGGGTTGCTAAATCTATCTAACTACAGGTTGGGAAGGATGAAAAAAGGCGACGAGCTGCCGGTGGATCTGTCTAGATCATCGACAGTGGCTGCTCGAAGCATATGATGTGTGATAGAAGGTTACTATCAGATTTCATTGAACGATGGACCTCAAGTCAACTTTGGATGGAACGACAAAGGAAAAACTAGAGGCTACGGTAAAAATTGTGTTGGTAAAACAAAAATAAACGATGTCACATATGTTGAAGGTCTAAATCATAACCTTTTCTCGGTTAGGAAACTTTGCTTGAGTGGTAAACGAGTAGAGTTTACAACTAACAAATGTTTGGTGAGAAATCAGGATGGAGAAGAAATTCTTCTTACCGAAATTTTGCAGGATAATCTCTATATTATCCAGTGGACAAATGAAAAGGAAACCTGCCTTGTCACCAAAACTACCAACGAATTGAGTTGGCTATGGCAGAAGAGATTGAGCCATCTAAACTTCAAATCCATTATCAAATTGGCTCGCAACAAACTGGCACTAGGAATACCAGATCAAGTATTCAGTCGAGATCATGTTTGCGAAGCCTGCCAAGTTGGAAAGCAGACCAGGGAGTCATTTCCATATGTGACGGCTCAAACGACAACAAGAATACTTGAAATTCTCCACATGGATCTGTTTGGACCAGTTACTCCTCTGAGCATAAACGGTAGAAAATATACTCTCGTAGTTATAGATAATTAATTTTTCTATATTTACGTGGGTTATTTTCATGTACAAAAAGAAGGAGATGTTGGAGAAGCTATCGGCCCTAATCACCAGATTATACAATGAGAAGAATTCAATAGTTCTAACCATTCAATCTAATCGAGGAACGGAGTTCATCAATCAAATGATCGAAAGCTTCAGCATAGAGAAGGGAATCAATCACCAAACTTCAGCCGCACGTACACCTCAACAGAACGGCGTTGTTGAACGTCGCAATAGGTCACTGAAGGAAGCAGCTCACACAATGCTAAATGAGACTCAACTTCCCAAGAAGTTTTGGGCAGAGGCAGTCAACATAGCCTGCTACACTCAAAATAGATCGGTTGTTACAGTCCGTCATGGGAAGATGCCCTATGAGCTGTGGAATAACAAATTGCCTAAAATTAAGTGTTTTAAATCGTTCGGCTATTTATGTTACATCCACAAGAATGGGAAATCTCAGTTAAAAACCTTTGATAGCAAAGCTGACCCTGGAGTATTCGTTGGATACTTTAAGACCAACAGAGCATTTAGGGTTTATAATAAGGTTACCATGACTGTGGAGGTAATACCATATGTTGTTTTTGATGAATCTATCTGCTTGTACATGGAAATTCTATCAGTTAGCCAAGCAGATCAATCTACAGATCAATCCGGCTCACAAGATCAGTCTCTTGAAGATATACTGAGCTGGGGACCAAACGATCTGGAAAAAGAAGAAGAAGAATAATTAGTTCGTGTTGATCCAAACCTGGCCTCATAGCAAGGGGGAACAACCGAGCCTTCATCGAGTTGTCAGCCAATAGCAGATTCAACTCAAACAGGCCAGGATCAACTAATCTCACTGGATCTATCAACTGATGAACAGGTCACTAAGTAACCTGCCCCAGAGCAACAGATCGCTGTGGACCAGTTAGCTGATCAACTTGAGCAGCTTAACCCCTTCACTCCTTAACCTCTCCCAGAGTTTGATGATCCTATTGAAGAGCCCGAACCTGAACTGTCAGAAGAAGATATCACTCGTCAAAGAAGATGGATTAATGCTCATCCAGAGGAGCTTATTGTTGGGAACTCCAGAGTGGGTGTGAAGACTAGAAGGCAGATTGGTGAAAGTTGTCTTCTAAGCTGTTATCTCTCTTATCAAGAACCCAGTAGCGTCGATGAAGCTCTTGCGGATGCAGATTGGACTACTGCTATACAAGAGGAACTCAATGAATTTGAAAGAAATGAGGTTTTATCTCTCGTAGATCTTCCTTGTCATCAAGGCGTCATTGGAGTTAAATGGATATTCAAGAACAAGAAAGATGAAACTGGAGAAGTAGTTCGCAACAACGCCAGATTGGTTGCAAAAGGCTACTGTCAACAACAAGAAATAGACTATGAAGAAACCTTTGCACCAGTTGCTAGGTTGGAAGCAATCAGATTGTTTCTGGCCTATGCAGCTCATCACAGATTCACAGATTGTTTCAGATAGATGTCAAGAGCGCGTTCCTCAGCGGCAGACTAAATGAAGAAGTCTACATGGAACAACCTCCTGGTTTTGAAAAAAGGAGACCAATCTAAGGTCTACAGACTGCACAAGGTAGTTTATGGACTTAAGCAAGCTCCACGAGCTTGGTATGAAACTTTGACAACGTTTCTACTGGAATCTGGATTCAAATAAGGAAGAGTGGACAAAATGCTGTTCATATTCAAATTCTTGTAAGAGAAGAATCCAACGAATAAGACGACGCTTAACATCCTTCTTTGCAACAAGATGTCAGATAGTCGTGTGATCTGAGTAGACAATGGCATGATTTCCCATAAGATAAGACCAAAATTTGTCGAAGGCAAAGACAATGGCTAGAAATTCCCTTTCCGTTGTTGTGTAGTTCCTTTGAGCTCCATCCAATGTCCTACTTGCATAATGAATAACTCGAAACACATTATCTCTCATTTTGCCCTAACACGACTCCCAAAGCCCAATCACTTGCATCACACTTCAAAATGAAAGATTCACTCCAATTTGGCTTGATTAGAATAGGAGTAGAGATGATGGCTTTCTTCAATGTCTCAAATGCTTCCAAACACTTATCATCAAAGACAAACTTCACATCCTTTTGCAAAAGAGAACAAAGAGGTTTTGTGATCTTTGAGAAATCCTTTATAAATCTTCTATAGAACCCTGCATGCCCAAGGAAGCTTCGAATTGATTTTACATTTGTTGGGGGTGGAAGCTTCTCTATGGCAACGATCTTGGCTCTATCCACTTACAAACTGACACTTGAGACTTATGCTTAAGCACAATTTCATCCTTAACCATAAAGTGACACTTCTCCCAATTTAGGACAAGAGAAGTGTCCTTACATCTTTGCAAGACCTTTGTAAGATTATCCAAGCAAGAATCAAAGCTCTTCCCAAAAATTGAGAAATCATCCATGAACACCTCCATTATGTTCTCAATCAAACCACTAAAGATAGACATCATGCACCTTTGAAAAGTAACCGGAGTATTACACAATCCAAAAGACATCCTTCTATAAGCAAACACTCCATAAGGGCATGTGAAGGCCATTTTGTGTTGATCTTCCGGGGCTGGGGCTATCACAATTTGGGTATAACCTGAATAAACATCAAGAAGCAACAATATTCATACCCCGCCAAACGATCCAACATTTGATCTATAAAGGGCAATGGAAAATGATCCTTCCTTGTAGTCGAATTCAAGGCTCTATAATCAATGCAAACACGATACCCGGTGGCAACTCTAGTAGCTATAACCTCATCATGCTCATTCTTAACCATGGTCATCCCCCCTTTCTTCGGAACCACTTGAGTATGGCTCACCCACTCACTATCCAAGATGGCATATATCATACCTGCATCAAACAACTTTAACACCTCATTTCTCACAACCTCTTGCAAAACCGGATTTAACCTCCTTTGAGGTTGCAGTTTAAGACGAGAACCCTCTTCCAACAAGATATGATGCATACACATAGAGGGGCAAATCCCCTTGATATCATCAATAGACCAACCAATTACACATTTAAACTCTCTAAGGACCCTTAATAACTTGTCCAATTCGGACTCTGACAAGTGTTGTGACACAATAACGGGAAATGAGTCATTATCACCAAGGAAGGCGTATCTTAAGTGATTGGGAAGAGGTTTCAACTCTAGAGTGGTACTTGAAGGAGACTCCACTTTTGTTTAACTTCCACTCTCTCCTAGTTGGTTGATATCAAGATAGTGTACTTCATCATTTGGTGAACCTTGGTTTGCATCCAAGAAAGCAATTGACTCCAATAATTCATCATAAGCGTCATCCAAATCGGAATAGGAGTATAAAGAGTTGGAGATGATTTGCTCCGTGGACTCTTTTTCCATAGAAGTAGGCAAAGTAGTGATTGACTTGCATTCTTCATAACTTGCTTCATCTCCTTTCTTCATTGCATCAAAGATTGAGAGAGTAAGGGTTTCTTCATTTACCCTAAATGTGAGATTCTCATCTTGTACATCAATGAGAGCTCGACCGGTTGCTAGAAAAGGATGCCCAAAAATGACTGGCATATCTTTGTCTTCCGGCATATCCAATATCACGAAGTCCGAGGGAAATATGAATTCCTCAACTTTAACCAAAACATCTTCGACTACTCCTTGGGCATAAGAGATAGAACGGTCAGCCATTTGGAGATAAATGGATGTAGGTTTGATCTCTCCAATATCCAATCTCCGAAAGATAGACAATGACATCAAGTTAATACTAGCACCAAGATCACACTAGACTCTACCAAACCTTTGACCACCAATCACGCAATCTATAGTAAAGCTTCTCGGATCTTTTTGCTTCAAAGGCATTTTTCTTTGAATCACCGCACAAACCTCTTCCGTTAGACTAATTGTTTCAAATGATCCAAACTTTCTCTTGTTAGCTACGGCATCCTTTAGAAACTTCACATAGCCCGGCATATCTCTAAGTGCATCAAGCATGGGGATATTGATTTGTACCTTGTTGAATATATCCAAGAATCGTTTCATCTTTTCATCCACCTTAGGCTTTGCTAGATGATGAGGGAATGGAGCCTTTGTTGATCACATCTTTGGTGGGAAGAGGGGCTTCTACTAACACTTCCTTTGGAGCCTCTTTTTGAACTTCTTTTCTTGATTCCTCATCACGAGTTGGAGGCTCTTCATAGGGTATGTCTTCAACAAGAACTCCATCTTCTTTACTTCTGGATGTGGCTTGATTCTCATAGGCTCTACCACTCCTCAATGTGATAGCGTTGCACCCTTTGGGATTCATCTCCGTATTGCTTGGAAACTTGCCCGGTGTGTGTTGAGTGGTGGCTTGGTTAGCTATTTGGCTAATTTGGCCTTCCATCATCTTGACTTGCTTTGACAATGAAGTGAGAAAATTCTCCAAGGCATTAACCTTTTGGCCAGTTTGAGTGATAAAAGAGCTTTGTTGATTGGCCATTTGTTGAACGATTTGCTCAATTAGAAGGGGATGTCTTCTTAGGTTCTTCAATCACCCCTTGAGAAATGGAGAATCCAGGAGGTGGGAATTGAGCATTGTTAGGATTTCCATAGGAAAGGTTAGGATGAGTTCGATTGTTGGGATTGTAGGCTTGATAACCTCCTTAACGACCATAAGAGTTGCCTCCTTGCTTCCCTTGAAACCCCCCCTTGATAATTTCCTTGGAATCCTCCTTGAGGTCCTTGGAAACCTTGCTTGTTGAAGTTTCCATAGGGCCTTTGATTCACGTAGCTCACATCTTCACTCCCATTGTACTCTTCACTCTCTTGAGATTGAACCACTTGAACTTCTTTCTTTGATCTCATTTCTTCTTCGAATTCCCTCTTAAGAAGAGTATATTGAGAAGCTAACTCATCATATCTTACATCTTCAAGAATTGAATTTACCTTCTTCATAGGGCCTCTCTCCATTGGCCATTGATAACTATTGGCCGCCATCTTCTCTATGATCCTCAAAGCTTCTTTAGCATTTCAGTTCACAAGGCAACCACCGGAAGTCGCATTAACTATACTTCTTGTGTGTTGAGAGAGTCCACTATAGTAATTCACTATTTGTTGTGCCTCACTAAAACCGTGTTGGGGGCACTTGCATAGCAAGTCTCTATACCTTTCCCACGCCTCAAATAGTGTCTCATCACCGTGTTGGGAAAAGTGAGAGATTTCCGAAATAAGCTTTTGGGCCTTTGAAGGTGGAAAGTACTTGGCAATGAATGCCTTGTACAACATCTCCCATGTGGTGATCTCGCTCTTATCAAGGTTTTTAAACCACTCTTTGGCTCGGTCCCTTAAGGAGAAATTGAAGAGCTTCATCCTAATGGCATCCTCCGGCACTCCATTATGCTTAACCATATCACAAATCTCCAAGAACGTGCTCAAGTGAGCATTAGAATCCTGATTTGGCCTTCCACCAAATTGTTCTGATTGGACCATTTGGATAAGGCCGGTCCTTATTTCAAAGTTGTTAGCATTGACACGAGGTCCCCATCCTCCTCCTTGAAATTGATCCGTTGGTGATTCGAACATTTGGTTAAGAGGAGGTTGTTGAGCTTCTTGAGCCCTTATTTCTTGCTCGTCTCTCCAAGCTCGCATATCTTCCAATTCCTTCCTAAGAACCTCAAGCTCTTGATTGTTAGCCGCCATTATTTGATCTTCAACAAGATTCTTTCGATTCCTTATTTCAAAAGCTAGTACCAAAGGCTCAACGATTCTACCTTTGGATCTAGAGTGTATACACCTACAAAACAAAAATGAAAAGAACAAATGCTTGAATTAGCAAGTTAATAACCAAATCAACTATTGAAATTCAAACTAAACATTCCCCGGCAACGGCGCCAAATATTGATCACTCTACTTTTTAGGGTAAAAAGATGCAATGATAATCGATTGAGTATAATCGAGTCGAATCCACAAGGAATGTTATGGCGTGAGATTTCAACTAGTAATCTAGCTATCTAATCACTATCCAAGCTACCAACTAACATGTTTTTGTGCTTTTGATTAAACTAAGAACAATGAAAGTAATTAACAAACTTAAAGTTCAACTGAGCAAGCAACAAGTACTCAAATGACAATAAACTCAATAGGAAATGAAAGTGACTCCAATTATATTTCAACTAGGTCTAAGTGATGGGGATGTAGGACTTAAACTAGAATTAACCATTGTAATCCAATTTTATATGGGAAACCTCCTAAGTATGATTCACTCAACTCTCATGGCAATGAAATCAAATAGATTAATGAAAGGCCTAATTCCTACTAAGATATCAAGCAATTCATTAACTCCCAATAGCTTATGGAGTCCTTTAGCCCTACTATCTCTAGCATGCAAATCTCTTGTTTCCTAGCATCTAATCCAAGCCTCCTAAGCATTAGATCAAACACTTGATATGTAACTATGGTGATCAAGCACAATTACATAATAAAACATAGCCCCAAGAGAAATGAACATGAAATTATAAGGTAAATTCATAGATTAGAGCCTAATCCCATAACTTATCCCTAATCTACATATAATTGGAATCACAAAGAGAACTAGCTAGACATGATCAAGGAAAATAAACCATAAGAAATGCATAAAACCATAATCAAAAAATAGATAATTTAATAAGGAAGAAGAATATGGTCTAGAATTTCAAATCCACCAAGTGTAGCTCCACAAATCTTCAAAAATACCAAAATAGAAAGAGAGAAATGTAATTAGGATTCTAAAGTGAATATTCAAGCTAAAAATATCGAATTGGGGAAGATTTTAGGTTTAACTACATAAAAAATGAGTTTGGAGACGAGTTGGACCGAGTTTGGTCGGACCAAACTTGGTCCTTAAGTGAGACAAGGCGCCTAGACAGCGGTCTGTGGAAGAGGAGAGGCGGCGGTCTGTCAAACCGCCGTGATAGACTGCTAAACGTCATGTCCCTTGGTCATGGCTTGCCGGCAGTTTGAGGAGGGTGGCCGGCGGTTTGGCAAACCGCCGTGCAGACCGCCGGTCTCCCTTCTTTGACCGGTTCCATCCCTTCTTGCTTCATTCTTCCAGTTATCTTTGTTCTTCGACCGAACAGACTTTCAAACTCGAGTTTTCACCTTTTTAAGCTCGTTTCTTCCTCATTTCCGGCCCTCGATCCTTAGCTACTTGAATGCTCTTCCAAATTCCTATAAAAATAGATCGAAAACCGAAAGAAAACGAGAAAAGTATAGAACATGCTACAAGTCATAAACCCTAGCAATTCTACATAGAAACACCTAATTTGAGCCTCAAATACATACAAAATACACTCAACATGCACATAAAATACGTGTTAATCAGAAGGTCACTCAAAGAAGACCTGGACCACAACAGAAACCACCTGTTGATCAATCGACCAAGCCATCTGCCTCTGCATCTGATGTTCCACCATCATCCTCATCTGCACCTCGAACTCAGATCGATGAGAATGTTTCAAAGAAGACCGAAGCTGCTCATTCCTTTATGGTATCACAAATGCTCGCACAAGGTTACTCCATGGATGATATCTCCAATCCGGAGTTAGTGCGAAAATTCACCAAGGAACAGGCCGACCAGGCAAGAAGGGTGAAAGAGATCAATGCTTGGGCCAAGGCAACCTTCAAGCCCAACCTGCTATTACATGGCTTGATGAGGAAGATGCCATCAGATGGAGAGATCTAAACAATTGCTTCATCATGGAACACTACTTTTTGGGCATTAAAGATCGTCAGGGTGACACTAAATCTGTCTACTCCCAATACATCAAAGATCACCCTGATCGGGAATTCATTTTGAGGGTGTGCAATCGTGTTGATCTTGCTAGCATCTAAATTCAGGCACCTCCCAAAGAATTCTTCTCGCCTCCACTGCTTTCGCATGGACGACACGCAGATCGCACCAAAATCAACAACTATGTGATCACCACTGCAAATCACTTCAAAGTGCCCGCTAGAGATAGTGAAGCTATCAAGCAAATTCAAGATGGAGTCTATGCTAATGTAAAGCTTGTCTCCAATGAGAAGAAGATGGAAGATGCAACAACAAAGAGGAGGGTCTGGAGATGATATGTCTTTCATTTTGTGTTTTTTGTTGTATCGAGCTGTAATCTATGTATTTATCATCTGCTCGGATACCTTAATAAAAATGAGATCACCTTTTGCCCTGATGACAATACATCTTTGTCCAGGCTACTGCCTTTACTGTTTTTCCTATCTGCCTTAAATTTGTTTTATGATCTTATAATGTGTTATATCTATTGATATAATTTTTATATGATCTATCTGTAAAGTGTTGGGTTTTGACATTATCAAAAATGGAGAAATTGGTGGGAACCCCTTGCAGTTTGATTTTGATGATGTTCTTCGAAACTACACTTAGACTTATTTTTACTCTCTTAGAGTTTAGGTTGATTGGAACGATGATGAGACGGGACCTAGCATTGAAGAAATCATTGCAGCTCGGGAGACCAGTGACGAGATCAAGAGCCAAGAAGCTGCAAGGATATTTGCAATGCTACATTCCGAAGAGATTGGAAGATGAAGAAACCGGATGTCATCATTACAAATTGGTGAATTTTACAAGTGTAGAAGATGATATTTCAGAGGCCCATTAAGAGGAAACGAAAACTGAACTTATAATTATTTTATTTTAGGCCTAATTATCACAACATGTTTAGGTGATTAATTGGGCCGTTTTTCTTAGGCCCATTACTTGGTATTTTTTGGCCCTCTTAGATTAGTATTTATGTTTAATTTTTGTTCATACTTTGACAGACTTGATTGAATGAAAAACAGCTTTCATGCTATTCTCTTGTCTCAAAAAAACTGAAGGTTCTTGGTAGGGTTTGTTGTTGTCACTTCAAACTTGAATTCCATCAACTCGTTCGTGATATCTCATAGTATCCGGGTTAGTCGAGCCACGAAGATTGCTTGATAATCGCGTTTCAGATCCTTGTAGATTCGGGGTTCGATTCTGGTAATTTTCATCCTTTAAATTTCAAATTTTGTTAATCCTTTGTTTGATTTTCATTCTCAGCCATTCCTCACCTTTCATACATCACAAATAGCCATTACCCATCATTCGTATAACCATCCGATCCCAGAAACCCTTAGATTAATTCTAGATCCGTTTTTGAACCCTAAAACTGTTCCGAAAATAACCATCATGCCAAATTGAAAATTACTCGTGCGTTTTCACTGAATTTTGGATATGTTCTTCATAACCTTATGTTATAACTCATGTTAAAATTTGAGCTTAATCGGAATTGAATTTCTTAGGTTTCTATCGATGCCTATTCAATGTATTCGTGGGTAGATTTTAGGGATTATCATTCATATTTCATATCATTCATATTTCATAGTTGTCGTTTGGATTGAATCTATCATAGTTGACTTGTGTTCGATTCGAAGCTTCCACATATTGTAGATCGCATCATAAATTTTGGTACCAGAGCCACGTCAGTTTTGCTGATTGTGGTTCAATCCAAATAGGTGTCGTGCGTGACATATTAGGGGCAAAAGTTTCGATCGATTAAAAAAAAAATAAAGAGTTAAATCGATGGCCCTAGTGTGTCACTTTGTGTTTCTTGAATGGTTAGTGAGTGAATCTTGTTGGAACTGCTGCTTGAAAGCATTCATTTTTCCCACAGGATCTTCGAATTGGATGTGATAATTTAAATGCAACTAAATCATATAATCGAGTTCAGAATATTATACCTCAGATCTGTGCCGACAGAGTAATCTACAGGTCTAGATTACTGAGGTGTGATCCCTTTCCTCGAAGTTCTTCGACTGTGTGGGCGTCTAGGAACTTTGGAACCAGGAACTCTCCCTCTGATGACAGGCACCGATCTCTATACTCCATACTTCAACCCTTAGGTTTTGAGAATCCCCTCCTCCTTATTTATAAGAGGAGGAGGCGCCAACCCTTTTTCCTTGTCCACTAAGTCACGGGCTTTAATTAACTAAAGCCCGGTTTAGTTAATAATTACTGGAACAAATTCTAATTAAATATAATTAGAATTAATCCTAATTATTATAAGAAAAATAATATATAATTATTAAATTAATTATCTAATTCCTTAATTAAGAATAAATCTTAATTAATTAGATATTAATTTATTCCATAATTATATAATTAACCAGAGTACAATTATTGAGATCAGATGGACACTAAAAGAGGAAACTGGCGTCCCCTAGGCGCCACATTAATGGGCTCAAGCCCATAATGCCTCTTTTCAGTCCAAAACTGATATCCCTCAATAATACCTTGAATTCCTTTCCTGAAGAGCTCTTGGGCCACCCCAGGGATCTATGTACCAGACAGAGTTTAGCCTTACCTAATGAAATAACCATGATCAACCCAGAACATTTATTTCATTAGAGCTGTGATGCATTCCACTAAAGAATCACAACTGAATCACCGCTCTGTCCCAATTTGTAGATTGGGGCTGATACTTTATTTAGAGCTATCCCCGTGTTTAATGACTCCGATATCCATTAATTAATTAGAGTTCCTCTGACTGCTCATAATTAATTAACATCTTATTCTCCTCAAGTAGTACCCGTTCACCCCTTATTATTATACCTGAACTTAATCAGCATGCATTACTTGGTATAATAAACCTTGTGAACTCCCTGAGGGGATATCTCTCAACCTGATACGGACACGGTGTCTCGATATAACTAATTAGACATACTATGTGCCCTCATGTTACCCAAGATGCAAGTCATCAGGGATGCTGCGATAGACCCTTAGCTATACAAGTCAAAGTAACAGTGAACAACACATATATCTCTAATATCATATCAAGATTAAGATCATATCTCTAAATCCTGAGATCTCTAGTTCTTCACCTATTGCTAGGGTCAGTATCAGAAGAACCTTATCTCACTCGATCCTGTCAATACGTTCCACCATACCAACATAACTAGCGACTGAGACCCGCCACTACCGTTATGTTGCAGTCTAAACCGATAGTTTTCCCAAGCTATCTCGACTGTGACACTGTTTATATCTCATAATTATTGTCGAACGCTATGTGATCTCCCTGACACCCGAGCCGTCCACGTGTTCTAAAACATGAGATATAGGGCTTATTCTTATTAATATATTTATTCAGATAGGTGATTGTTACCAGTGGAATACATGTCATATATACTAAAACACGTTTTTGCTTTAGCTATATACAACAACCCCAACAATCTCCCACTTATACTAAAGTAAAAACTTTTAGTATACCCATGTGTCTATCGGAAACTATATGGCATCACTGTATTTCACATCTTCTCCCACTTATACTGAAAGATTTTACCGTGGGAGAATCACTGAGACAATGCCCACCACGTGCTTCCGAGGTGCCGGCATACTCAATTTAGTGAATAAACCGCCATATAAACATTCCTGCTTTAATGTTCCTTTATACACGCAATATCGCCTTATGGTTACATAAACCAATCGGTACTCCTATGTGTTTTCCCAGGTTGACAAATCCATAGATCTTGCTTCTGCACTTGAAAACTCATGTGAGATTTCTTGCAAGATAGGATTACTACCATTTCACAAAGTAAAGTTTCCAACCATACAGCTGCTTTAGTAGCTCCCACTACATATTTAGCTTGTCATGAAAGAACTCTCATAAACATTTTACTGTTCCGAGATTCTCCAAGGTATGGTTCTCCTTTTCTAAGTGAACACATAGATTTAAGGTCGATTACCTCATTTACCAACACACTCCCCGATTATCCGTGTTCATTAATGAACTATATTTGTTACCTTGCACGCAGCAATAGCAAATATCTGACACTTTTTCGATATAATTTATATCGATA
The DNA here is from genome assembly GCA_001642375.2 of Mentha longifolia. Taxonomy (NCBI): domain Eukaryota; kingdom Viridiplantae; phylum Streptophyta; class Magnoliopsida; order Lamiales; family Lamiaceae; genus Mentha; species Mentha longifolia. The sequence continues at coordinate 21,566,333 of CM038118.1, forward strand.
ACCTAGTCAGAACAGTAACCTACGTAGAATACTTGAATCATGTATACAATCCTTATGGATATACCCTACATTATTCAAATTCTGCGTCTTAAACTGTCCGGATAACCACCACCATTATGTCTGATAATACTCTCACAATGTTGCCAAAGTTAGTGATATCATCACATAATGTACAATAAAAAAACACGCCTTTCATCTTCATTATCATGAGAACTGTAACATTTATTGACACGTTCCATAAAACTTGATTTTATGCATGTCATTCCATAAATGCTCCTATTATTCGAATTTCCGCAAGAGTTATCAAGCATTCAGAATAATGTCCTTAATTGATACATATTTGAACCAGCATAACCGTTATATCCAAATATTTTCCTGCCAAAAGCCATTGACTTTAAACAGATATTGGATTGTAACTTATGAGGTACAAAAAGTGTTAATATAGAAATATAGAAAACTTTTTCTATATTTTCCATATCAACTTTGTTCTTCCTTTGCACTTTTCATCATGAATCTAAATCCAACAATGAACCTTGCAAATTAACATGGATCGTATCAATTACTTTAACCTTCTCATATAAACTTTCCATGTGGTCGTTTCTTTCCTCATGTACATTTTCCAAGAAACCTAATTTCTTGATGTATATGAAAACGACTTAGTGTTCTATTTCAAAAAACACTCCCACTGCAATAAAGATGACCTTGTGCAGAATACTTGTGACTATTCATTCTTGTACTTCTTGACTTATTGAAATTCCTTGAATGATCCTATCATTTTTGAACATTCGTTCAATAACGATCTTTTTTTATCACCTTATCTTTTAATCTTTTATTGAAACTTTTACTAATCCAACTTATCACCAATCTTAATTCAACTAATTTGCAATTCACGCAAATATCCCTTATATCCAATCTTGAGTTAAAAATCGGTCATAATGCCAATTTATACTCAAATTGTAAGGTAGAATTATAGATACTTGACATAGTTTAGTAATGTTTCAAATCAAGATGAGAAAAGAGGTGAGAAACAAAGAAACAACTACATTTATCTAATCATATTTGAGATATTCCATGTTACTAGATAATTACTTCTACACATGAATGAAAAACATTTAACAACCAGTGTTAAACTCAAATTAACACAAATGTTAAAACCGAAATCATCCATAAACCAATTCAAAACAAATGTACCGCCAAAACTTGGCACCAATGTAATGAAAAACAGTAAAGTAATGTATCATCCCAAACATCTATCTCAAAACCAAAAGATAAAACAAAGAAACAGAAGTCTTCGAGTAATCAGCAACCGCATCTACCATCAATGCTCGCTGACACCAGGACTCGAAGCCGCCCCATCATCCTTTGTGGCATCGCCTACAAAGAAATATATGTAACAAACCATAATTAGTATCCACCAGTTCAATCCGTCCAATAAAGGACTAAACCAATGCTAATATGTTTCACCATGTTACATTTAGAGACATACCTTCATCCATCTTTTGTTTCTTATTCCGCCTTACATAAACTTTCTTGGCTGGAAGTTTATGTTCGCATGCTAACTGAACCTTAGCTCTGGTTGTATCAACAAAATCAAGAAACCTCCTATACCTTTGTGACTGAACATAGTCACTTATGGTATATTCATTTTCATCCCAGGTTGATGATTATCTCATAACCTTTTCTTCATTGGGAGGTTTCCCTTGATCGAGTCGATTTTCCCTTCTTGCTTCTTGGATTAAGTTGATCCTGACTTCATCAATTTTGAGTAATTTTTCACATAAAGCAAAGACATCCTCATGATGAACTTCACCAACAACTTCTTCCCTTAAGGCCAAAAACCAATCAGGGAAAGTAGAAAGCAAGATTTCACACCTCGTTCTTCCCGCCATCTTTCCTCCATTTAAGAAGTATGTGACAGAGAAATGTGTGAACACCTTGAGGTACCGTTTCATATCGAAATAATCCACAAACCTCATTAACTCCATTTCTTTTCTTGCCAAGGTTCTTAGCAGCTTCTCACGGAAATCCTCAGGAATTCCATTAGGGAAATTTAGCAAACGATTTATTTTATTGCGTATTGAGGACAAAGACATATCTGAAACCAAATAACATAAGTTGACAGTTAACAACTTATTTAATAAAAATAATTTATGTTATCAATGTTATAACCCTTTGACAAAATAACATTGAACCAACAAACGAGTAGCCCAAAAATTTTATACTTGAGTCACGTAGGGCGACCAGGCAAGCATGAAATTTTCGACCATGACTTCTAGAGCCAGTTTATTTCTCTTATCATCACATGGACCCTTGTGAACTAAAGAAATAATAACCCGTACCTTAACCGGACCCTACTATTTTGAGAAGTGATCTCGTAGGGAGGATTCATCAATTAGTAGCTAAGCTTTAACCATATTATTCACCTAACCGAGTTTATCTACAAGATAACATAGAAAACGAGAACTATGCCGGTATTGTAGATGCCCTCTTAGATTATCTCACTTAAAATTTCCACTAAGGACCGAGTTAGAGCCTGTACGTGCAAGCCACGTAGGGTGGACGTTTACTCGTACAACTCCCACTCTCCTAAAGAATATTCTAAGTTATTGAGAAATTTTACCGACGAATATACGGGCAAGGGGTTCGATATCGTGTAGGCCACGTAGGTGGACGTCTATCCGATTCTAATCCTTGACTTCGTCTAAAACCAAATATGGAGGTCCCCAATTAATTAATTAAAACTAATTGATTTTACAGCTTAGTCTTTTTATTTTCAAAGGGTTTTATGCGATATACGAAGCACGTTGACAATTAAGTCCTACCGCATGATTTCTAAGCGCAAGTAATAAAACATGCTCGCTTTTGAAATCATAAATCCATGCTATTGACGCCTTAGGCATGTTTGTTTCTATTACGCATTTAATAAAAGCAACAATAACATGCAAAATATGCTTTTATCTCATTGCGTAATTTAAACCATCCATAGCATGCATAATTAATTAAATAAATAAATAGGCTGCCGACCGGGAAGGATAAAACCTATCTATTACAATTTAATTAATTAAATCCGAAACAAGCTTCGGTCTTGGAAAGTCTTCACTTGGTCTTCAAGTCCACCTTCCATAATTAGCAAGTAGCTCGAAATGGAATTAGGGCGCGGAATTCCCTATATCCAAAATGAGACGAGACGAATGATTTTTGGAAACGAATTAGGTTACGAAAACCTAACCGTCAACGATCACACTAAAGTTTCGGAAAACCTTAGCCCTCGTTGAACGACGAGGACCGTTCGTAAACGAACATCCCTCGTTCGCTTGCCACGTCACTGACATGTGTCACGACGACATACGTGCGTTCATCACACGCGCCGTCATCGTACGTGTCAAATGGGCCGGATCGGGTCGGATCGCGCGTGGACTGGGTGAACGGGCCAGCTGCGTCCTTTGCAGCCCGGCCCGAGCCCAGCCCGGCATCCCGGCCCAATCACCATCATCATCATCGTCTTCATCTTCATCTTCGAACTTCAGCCGCTGCAGCTCTGCCAACGAACCGCCGCCGCCGCCGACCGCTCCCACTGGCTCGACGAGCCTCCCAGCACCACAGAGGGCGCCGAGCTTGAGCCGGAAATCACAGCAGCCAGAATAGCTGTAGCAGCAGGCGCGATGGGTCAGGGCGCGGTGACACGTTTGCCGCCGCCCATCGCAGCCGCTGCTGCTGTTTCCGTCGATTCTGCCGAGCACCGCAGCTTCCCAGCCATCACGTAGCAGCAGCCGCAGCAGACGGAGCAGAAGCCATCGACGGCGTTCATGCAGCAGAAACCTAACTGCTGCCGCCATCGTCCGCTTCCACCGCCAACTGCCGCCTTCGCCATTGCCGTCTGAACGCCACCATCACCGCTCAGCACCTCGGCTGGTGTTGAGTTGCTGCTACTGTAGACTCGACGAGCAGCTTCTCGACGCCGATCGTGATCGAACTCGCGAAACCTTAGCGGGTTCGCTCAGCCACCGATCGTCGGCGTCGCCTCGCCTATCGTCCGCCGTCTTCAGCTCGTCCATGCCGCCGCTGTCATCATCAACTGCGAGTCCGCCCAGCACCTCGGTGGTGCTGGGCTCGCCGTCGTTCCCCATGCCTCGATCGACCCGGCGAAGCAGCCATGTCCGAAACCCTTAGGGTTTCGGCCCCCTGCCGCTACCGCTGCCTGCATCCGCCATTTTTCGCCGCCACCATCCCGTTCCGACGTCACCTGAACCCTAGGTTTAAATCTAGGGTTCAGCCGTCGTGAACCACCGGAATGTGCAGCCGAAAAATAGCCTGCAGCTGTTTGATCGAAGAAGGCGCGTGTGCGACACGCGCTTCCACGCGCGTCGTCGCTGCCGTCTCCCTCGATTCTCGTGCCTCGTTCTTCAATTTCTTCACTCGATCTCCACCGTACAGAATTTATAAGAAATCGACAAATACAAAGAAATTTACAGAAAAATGAATCCTATTCTAATCGGTACCTTATTTCTCACCGATTTGAAAAACAACACGAAAAACCGAATAAAACGGGATCAAAAACAACACACGTTGTTCCCGGACAGCAGCATGCACAGTTTATAGCATAATTGACTCGAATGCATGAACATACATTTAATCCAATTATCACAGAGCCAATTCTAGAACCGTGGCTCTGATACCAGTTGTTGGAACTGCTGCTTGAAAGCATTCCTTTTTCCCACAGGATCTTCGAATTGGATGTGATAATTTAAATGCAACTAAATCATATAATCGAGTTCAGAATATTATACCTCAGATCTGTGCCGACGGAGTAATCTACAGGTCTAGATTACTGAGGTGTGATCCCTTTCCTCGAAGTTCTTCGACTGTGTGGGCGTCTAGGAACTTTGGAACCAGGAACTCTCCCCTGATGACAGGCGCCGATCTCTATACTCCAAACTTCAACCCTTAGGTTTTGAGAATCCCCTCCTCCTTATTTATAAGAGGAGGAGGCGCCAGCCCTTTTTCCTTGTCCACTAAGTCACGGGCTTTAATTAATTAAAGCCCGGTTTAGTTAATAATTATTGGAACAAATTCTAATTAAATATAATTAGAATTAATCCTAATTATTATAAGGAAAATAATATATAATTATTAAATTAATTATCTAATTCCTTAATTAAGAATAAATCTTAATTAATTAGATATTAATTTATTCCATAATTATATAATTAACCAGAGTACAATTATTGAGATCAGATGGACACTAAAAGAGGAAACTGGCGTCCCCTAGGCGCCACATTAATGGGCTCAAGCCCATAATGCCTCTTTTCAGTCCAAAACTGATATCCCTCAATAATACCTTGAATTCCTTTCCTGAAGAGCTCTTAGGCCACCCCAGGGATCTATGTACCAGACAGAGTTTAGCCTTACCTAATGAAATAACCATGATCAACCCAGAACATTTATTTCATTAGAGCTGTGATGCATTCCACTAAAGAATCACAACTGAATCACCGCTCTGTCCCAATTTGTAGATTGGGGCTGATACTTTATTTAGAGCTATCCCCGTGTTTAATGACTCCGATATCCATTAATTAATTAGAGCTCCTCTGACTGCTCATAATTAATTAACATCTTATTCTCCTCAAGTAGTACCTGTTCACCCCTTATTATTATACCTGAACTTAATCAACATGCATGACTTGGTATAATAAACCTTGTGAACTCCCTGAGGGGATATCTCTCAACCTGATATGGACACGGTGTCTCGATATAACTAATTAGACATACTATGTGCCCTCATGTTACCCAAGATGCAAGTCATCAGGGATGCTGCGATAGACCCTTAGCTATACAAGTCAAAGTAACAGTGAACAACACATATATCTCTAATAGCATATCGAGATTAAGATCATATCTCTAAATCCCGAGATCTCTAGTTCTTCACCTATTGCTAGGGTCAGTATCAGAAGAACCTTATCTCACTCGATCCTGTCAATACGTTCCATCGTACCAACATAACTAGCGACTGAGACCCGCCACTACCGTTATGTTGCAGTCTAAACCGATAGTTTTCCCAAGCTATCTCGACTCACTACAAGAAAAACTACATTTAGTGACGACAATATGAGTGACGGTCATATTTTTGTCACTACAAGCACACATATAGTGACAATATTTGTACTTGTCACAAAAAGATGTAATAGTAACAAAATCTATTGTTGCCAATGATTATCGTCACTATATGTTAGTAACGATTATTTCTCTGTCACTATAAACACACATATAGAGACGATATTGCATTTTGTCACAAAAAGTTACAGTAGTCACAACTTTTATTGTTGCCGATGATTATCGTCACTATATGTTAGTGACAATAGCATTTTCGTCACTACAAATGAACATACAGTGTCAAGATTTACTCTTGTCACAAATGATGTATTAGTCACAAGTTTTCATGTTGACTGTATGGAATCGGGCTTGAAGAATCAAGGAGGGGTTTCGACAATATTCACATCAAAGTTCATCAAATTCAACGTAGAACACAATTATGAAGGAACCGGTACATGTATGATCGTATCTCCTACTGACCGATTCTGTACCGACACATACTCAGCTCGAATCATCACCTACCATATCTATTTATGCTCATATCATCAAAGGATAAAGGATTGTACCAATTGAAGTTGAAAAAATCGGGTTCTACGTTGATGGTGTTGGAACCGGAGCTTGCTTGAGCTATTTGCAGCTGGAAACATACTCCATATTCGTGATCTACAGCCCGGAGATATAGGGGTACCAAGTTTGGTGGTGAGCGGAAGAAGAGGATCACCTCTTTACTTGGAGAGAGAAAAGTGGTGTGGGTCATGGAGAAGAAGTGAGGGTGGGTGTGGATTCATTTAATCTTGTTTGAGTGATGGTGCAATCCGACGACCAATGAGCTTGCTTTCAGTCTCAACAAGAACTAGATCATTCCGACCTACCTGCAATGATAACATAAAAGTTTTAAAGTCAATGCTAATGATAAAAGAAATCAATAACGTAAATACATACATCATTGGAGAGATGAGCACTGAGATTTTTTTTGCAACGAGGACAACACCCTAGCGCTACTCAGAACTTACTTCGGCCGTGTCTCCCTTCGACCAAGAAGACGTGGGAACTCCTTTAGCTCGCAGCAGCTGTGGCTGATAAGCCGGAAGTGCTACTCAAGTCTGCAACGAGGACAAGAGCCCACCGGAGGACCTGCAACAGGAATCCAATGACAGCAACAATCCAACACTTATATTTTCACGAGCCGCCAACATAATTTTTTTTTTCAATACGAAACACTAGAAAATCCATAATTAAAATATTTAGTAGGATTACGAAACATGCCATAAGGATATTATAAAGTCAATACTTTAAAAATTAATAAACGAGAAACATGTCGATAAAGAAAATGGATCAAAAATCAAAATCATCATAAGATTCATCCATTCTATCTTCATCATCATCATCGTCTTCTTGCTCTTCCTCTTCCTCTTCCTCTTCCTCTTCATCTTCATCTTCATCTTCATCTTCATCTTCATCTTCATCTTCATCTTCATCTTCATTTGGATCTTCTCTTCTTGATGATGCTGAAGTTGAATCAACAAGTAATGATGGAATTTCATTTCTAGACCATTCGATGAAATCACTGGGAAGTTGAAATATGTCATCCGTGAAGTGTGATTCATTCTGCTGAGTAGACTCGTTAATAATTATAAACTCGCCCTCTTTATTTTCTACCACATTCCACAAACCGCGAGCTTGAGCATGGATAACAACTTTCCAGTCGTTGCCTAATTTCATGTCATTAACATAATATACTTGTTCTGCTTGAGTAGCCAACACAAACGGTTCACTAGTCTTCCACGGTTTTGACATATTTACACTAGTATAATGGAATTTGTCTTTCTGCACTGATCTACCTTCATACCAATCACACTTGAACAACATCACTTGATGATCCCCCAAATAATTCAGCTGAACTATATCTACCAACACGCCATAGTAATAATGGGTTCCAGATACCTCGTCAGCTTTCACAACCACACCATAGTTTTGGGTTTTCTTATCTGCATCATGACGCTTTGTGTGAAATCGCAACCCATTCACAGTGCAACCATTATAATGAATTACTCTTTGATCAGGCCCGTATGCTAAGTATATTAGATCCGGATGAAGTTGGCCTTCAGCCTCCGCCGATATAATCTATCAGAGAATCAAAATTTTATAAAAATTAATATCGTCAACATAAAAAATGTTTAATGAATAAACAATAACTTAGTTAAAAGAAAAAATGTATATGAGAACATTAGTTTAATATAACAAACAAATTATCAATACACAACATTAGTTTTTATTTATTTTTTATTTTTCAAGAATGTCTAATTACTTTAATTTTCCCTTCATACTGCAAAAACGATTTTCTTATCATTTTAATGTATTTATTCTTATCATGTGGGATCTTTATTTAGCTGGAAAAAACAATAGTAATTAATTATGTCTGGTTGGAAAATTAATAGAATAATTATACGAAATTAATTTTTTTTAAACGTTTTGAGTATCCCGTAAAATAAAAAAAATAAATAAATTATACTATTAGGTAAAATAAAAACTTACCCTTTTCTCATACCATTTGGCAAAAGAAGCCTCGTGCTCTTTTTCCACATTGGCACATCCATTCTGTGTTAACATGTCTTTATGCTCGCTAAAAATATTGGAAAATAAATAGTTTCAATCAAGTGTGAAACAAATAGTAATACAAATTTTATTCTAAAACTTTGTTCAATAAGAAACAAAAAATAATATTAGCAAAGTACCTCATATATTCCAGTACTTCGTCGCAATTCTTCAGAACATAAGAGTGCATCTGTTTTATGGAAGTGGCATCAGCAGTCACATAATTACCCGCAGTTGTTAGGGGACGAGCGTTCTCTGAGAAAACAAACAAGTTATTTTGCTGTGTGTCTTTTTGCCTGTCATAGTTACGTTCTACTTTGTTGAATTGAGTTTCAATATCATTCATATACATAGAGCAAAACGTCATGCATTCTTGAGCAATATAGCCTTCTGCCATAGATCCTTCCGGATGTGCTTTGTTAGTAACATACTGTTTTAATCTATATAAGTACCTACAAAAAAATGCATGTAAAATATGTGAGATATCGTATTTGAATGAAAACAAGAAAAAGAAAAAGGATATCTAACCTCTCGATAGGATACATCCATCGATACTGAACAGGCCCTCCCAAGACAGCTTCTCGAACAAGATGAACTGGTAGATGCATCATGATATCAAAAAATGACGGTGGAAAAATTCGTTCCAACTTGCACAAGGTCAGACCAATTTGACTATCCATACGTTCCAAGTCCGATCCTTTCAAACGTGTTGAACAAATTTGTCTAAAAAAATAACTAATCTCATGCAAAGCTTCACATACATTATCATTTAACAATCCACGCACCGAAATTGGCAACAATTGCTGTAAAATGATATGGCAATCATGAGTTTTCAATCCTGAAATGTGACATGTCGTAGAGTTAACACGTTTAGACAAACTTGAAGCATATGCATCCGGATACTTCACCGAGGCTAAGAAATCACACATTTGTCTCTTTTCAAGCTTACTCATCGTATGGCACGCTGGAGGCATCAAAAATGATTTCCACTCAACTTTGGATGCAATTGATGCCTTATACCCATTTCTTGCAAATCAAGTCGGGCATTAATGTTATCCTTCGTTTTACCATTGATGTCTAACAACGTACCTAGAATGTTGTCGCACACATTTTTCTCAATGTGCATAACATCTAAGTTATGTCGTAAGTTCAGAATTTTCCAATATGGCAATTCGAAGAAAATACTGTGCTTCGTCCAATTCAAATCCACATCACGCTTTCTCTTCTTTTGCTGTGATCGAACCTTTCCGAATGCATTTGGCTGAACATTACGTAATTGCTCTAAGATATCTTCTCCGGTTAAAGGAATTGGTTTAGCCCTATGTTCCCTTTTTCCGTCAAAAGATATCCTATTATCACGCCATTTATGATCATCAGACAAGAAACGACGATGGCACATATAACACACTTTTTTCCCATTAGGTAACCAATCGCTGCAGGTGTCTTTATTACAAACCGGACATGCTAGATAGCCTTTTGTACTCCATCCAGATAGATTTCCATATGCTGGGAAATCATTTATAGTCCACAACAGTGCTGCACGCAAGTTGAACGTAGCATCGGTAGAGGCATCATATGTTTCAATACCATGTTCCCACAACTCCTTTAATTCGTCAACTAGTGGTGCAAGAAAGACATCAATGTCATTTCCTGGAGATTTTGGACCTGGAATAAGCATCGACAGAATGAAGAAAGGGGCTTTCAAACACTTCCAAGGGGGAAGGTTGTATGGCAAAAGTATCACGGGCCATGTGCTATGTGTCAAACCCATGTTTGAGAATGGATTAAAACCATCACTTGCTAAACCAAGTCTAACATTACGCGGATCTTGTCCGAATGTTTCATACTTATTGTCGAAGTCCTCCATTCTTGGGCATCAGCAGGATGTCTTAGATCTCCATCCTCTTTGCGTTTTTCCTTGTGCCATCTCATATCTTGTGCAGTCTTTTTGAACATAAACAACTTCTGCAATCTAGGCTTCAATGGAAAGTATCGTAAAATTTTTTGAGCAACCCTTTTACGATTGTTTCCATCATCTTTATTCTTATCAACCTCAGAAAATTTATAGCGAGGTGCTAAACAATGTGGACACTCTTCAGCCTTTTCATACTTCTTCCTGAATAAGATGCAATCATTTACACAAGCATGAATCTTCTCATAATCCAATCCAAGACCTCGAATCATCTTTTTAACTTCGTAGTATGAGCTAGGGAGTGAATCACCATCAGGTAGTGCCTTCTTTAACACTTGTAGCAACATGTTAAATGATTTGTTGCTCCACTTACTGATAACTTTTATATGCATCAACGTGACAACAAATGATAGCTTGCTGAAGTTTTTACAACCCGGATATAACTCTTGATCAGCATCTCTTAATAATCTCATAAATATTTCAGACTCCCACCTACCTGAATTCTCGTTGCTTGTAGAGCCTTCGGAGGAAACATTTATACTGGTTGGAGCAAGTAAATCTTCTAACATAGCTTCAGTATCAAGAAAACTATCTCCACCCCTTCCAATATGATCATTAGAAATCATATCATTATCAGACTCATCAAACTCTTCGCCATGAAACGTCCATATGACATAATCTTTAGCAAAACCGTATTGAAATAAATCAGCTTCAACGTCAACTCGAGTTTGGTAGTAAACATTATTGCAATTTCTGCAAGGGCACTTGATAGTCTCTCTTTCATTTTTTGAAGAATACGCAAAACTCAAAAATTGTTCAACTCCTTCAGCATATTTAGGGAGCTTTCTATCGTCCAGCATAATCCAAGCTTTATCCATTTCAAATTCTACACCTTTCATCAATTACAATAACAATACAAGTACGAAATAAGTGAAATTATGAACAAATCAAATGTCACAATCATGTAATTTGAAATAGAATGTAAATGTGATATGGATTAACTTGACACATATAATATCAACTCTTACCACAATTCACAACAGTCCAATTTCAGTGAACAGATTTCGGAACGTGGCGATAGAGATACAATGTTCACGCAGTATTTGAAGGCATGGGAGTAGCGACCATGAATTATATGTTTGTCGTTGTACGATGCGAATCTATTCGGTAAAATCGACTATTCGGTAAAATCGACTGCACAGATCAATGTTAGGGTCGTAATATGTGGATACAGAGATAATATTTTGTACCCGTCTCAAGCGAAAAAGAAGAAGATGAGGAAATTAAAAAATACTTGTTTTTTTCATTTTTACTTAAGGATATATTTGACTTCAAAGAAATGATGATTATTGCGAAATATCTGTAGATAAGTTGCAGATTATCAATCAAAAAATACCTTTTATTTTATTTATTTATTTAGTAGACAAGATTATATCAAACTTTTATGCCATATCTTTTACTTAACACGTGTATAATTTTGGAAAAACTTAAGATTGTATCATGTATGTTATTAGTGTATGTTATCATTGTATCAGTACTTATCACAAAATGTATATTTTTTTTAAATCAATATGTATTGCTTATGTTTGTTGTGAATTTTTTTAAATTAGTTTTAATAACTTAGTGATTTCAGTCTTTGATTTTAAGAAAATATTTTAATGTTTCCTTTTAAGTTTTTTCATTATTCGAGTATTCAATTCGGATTCGGTAATTAATATTCGCATAATATTCGCAAAATATTTGGATTTTCATATTCACATCATATTCGATTCAAATTCGAGTTCGTAAATTATTTAACGAATACAAATCGAATACCGAATACTGAGATATTCGATTCGATTCGATTCATTTGCAACCCTATTCCATCGTGATGCCGCTAAAATAGAGGACTTTAAAATTTAATATCACTTTTATTGACCAACGACCAAGAATTCGTATCATAATTTTATATAAATGACATAACTACAATTTTTTAAACAAGGGATTGAAATATATTTTATTAAGGAAGATAAATTTAAATGAAGTAGAAGATAACAACTCACACAATTTGAAGGGAATGAAATTAGACACGAAAATTGTGTTCGACCCGACCACTACTTTTTCATTAGCTCCACATACCTTGGTAGAAGTATTTTATACATTTCCATTGCAACATCTTCTCCATCTTCATCATTCATGGTGATTGGCTTTTTTTCCCTTTTAATCGCAGCCCGACGTTTGGAAGGTGTTGACAGAACATCGTCTTCAACTTCAGAGTCGGAAACATACAAGTTCACATTGTCTGCTTGGTTGCCTTCATCATTCATTGGCATAAGCTTTTTTTCAAGCTTCATTGGACCCCGGTGAATTGAAGGTTTTGAATGAAAATTGTCTTCAACGTCAGAGTCAGACACGTAACCCCTTCTAGAGTTTGCGGCATCACGAAGTTTCAAAGCCATAATTTCAGCTCTTCCTAAGGATGCTTTTGCTTCCTGAAGAGCTTTGACAGCCTCTTGAAATAGAAATTCATCCGATGTAAATTCGTCCTTTTTGTTTGTATCCATGTTTTATTAGAGCTAAAATTTACATACATAAACAACATATAAACGCCATTTTCATTAAATAGAGCTAAGTAACCATAAGTAATTTTAGGCTTTAATTAATACCTGTAGATATAAGTGAAGCGAAGAAGCTAAAGCCGAATAGTTCGTTTCTGAAAGTTCTTTTTATGAGTTGCATTAGCAGACAATGAAATATATATGCATATATACATGTGAACAACAGTACCGTGGTTATCACAAAATGGTAACAACATTGCTAATATGGAGATTGACTAAATCTTTTAGCTGAGTTTGTTTTCATGTTCCATCCTTCTATTTCTCGTTTAACAATGTTAACAATAAGTATGCATATGAAATCTAATAATGTGGAACAAATTTCAATAAATATACTTATATTTAAATTCACATTTTGCTATTAAATTAATTTTGTTGTCTAATACCTCGCATAATTAATGACATAGTGATGCGGCACGATTTATGCAATGTCTTGATCATCCGAAGAATTCGCGCAAGTGTCAGAATTTGGCAAAATCCTAGTATTTTTCGGGTGGAAACGACGTTCTGAGCAAAACTCATGACTTTGCCATGAGCTGTGACGGATTTCGGCCAAATTCCATCATTTAGGGGGTCAAAATTACAATTTTATAGTTTTTTCGGGTTATTTCGTATTTTTGGATTTTTGTTTGGGGTCCTTTTGTTATTTATTGTTTTTCGGTGATTAGGGTTTCGTATTTAAGCATTGTTGGTCGATGGTGGACGACATTATTGAATATTATTGAATCTGAGATTCATCTCTCTCGTGTTTTACGAGTTTTCTTCCTGTCACGCATTTACGCTGCATCACATAGATCAAAACGAAACTTGTCTCTTTATAAATGAGATTTTTTTGTAAAAGAAATGAGATCCTTTATTATATAATTTGGAAAAAATTTCATATTGTAAAAGAGGTGTTGAATTGCATTTAAATGCTTCATATCATTTTTGACTTTTTACAAAAAGTTCATTTTTACTTTAATTTTTTTTCAACTATATATACATTTAGGTAATATTTGATATAAATGATTAACAATTATTATTTTGAATGTTAATGTAATGGGTAATTTTTTTTCTTTTAAAAAATACACGAGGCCAACAAAAGGAAACACAAAATTGCAGCCCATTACTATTATTCCCTCCATCTATTTTCCATTGTGAATTGATGAAATACAATTAAAACAAACAAATAAAAGAAAAAGATACATAAAATAGAACGTGATTCCCCCACATCAGAGAAAATAGAAAAAACTGCCGCCAACTCCCTCACACCCATGAACTAAAGAGCGAACTCTCTCAGTACAAGCAAAGAAGACCTGAAAGAAAATAATGTGATTCGGCCTTTCTTCTTCCCTCAGATCGACGAAAAGCCAAAGAATTTTAGGTATGTACATATGTTATCAGTTGGAGGTGTGTTGGTCGATCGAGCATACTCGATTCTTATATTCTTATATATTTTTTTTTTCTTGTTCAGTAGTATGAATTGTCTATGCTTTCAATGAAATATATTCAGATGCCATTTTGCTTAAAATAGTTTAGGTAGTTGTGTAATCGGTAGGGAGAATGTTCTAATCAGGAATGGTAGAATCATTAGGGTGAGGTGAGCCAAGCTGTTCGACGAACGTCTTATATTTTATTGTTTTTTTTATATCAATTCTTATATTTTACTATTCGAATCAATTCTTATATTTTATTGTTTTTTTTTGTTCAGTAGTGTGAATTGTCTCTTCTTTCGAATACATATGTTCAGATGCTATTTTGCTGAGAATAGTGTAGTTAGTTTAGTAATCGGCAGAGAGAATGTTCTAATCAGGAATGGTAGAATCATTAGGGGGTGAAACCAACTGTTCGACGAAATGTTCCAATCCATTCTTCCCTTTTCTTGTTTTCTAGTTGAGTACTATGAATTGACTGTGCTTATTGAGATGCTATTTTGTTTAAAATAATTTAGGTACTTGAATAATCAGCATAGAGAATGTTCTAATCAGGAAATTAGAATCATTAGTGTGAAGCCTAACTGTTTGATGAAATGTCGAATGATTCAAAGAATATCTGTACTTATGTTATGGTTGATATTATGTATGTAATGCATCTTTGAAATTATACTACATGCAGTTATGCAGGAGTCTTTTCTCTTATTGTTTTATTTTATAGTGTAGAGATATCACAGAGAGATTAGCTTTGGCTACCATGGGAAGCTTAGAAAACGAGGATCAAATAACTGATAGACAATCAATTGAAGGAGAACAACAATTGGACCAACGGAGTGATGGACACTCAGTTGAAGGAGAACGAAATATGGTGCAAATAACAGATAGAGATGGAGAAGGTAATTTAACTTGCACTATCTTAATGGAAAAATCGTTTGTTGATTTTTTTTATCTTTTTAGTATATAGTTGTATATTTTAAGTCATTAATCTATGATTATATTCTTTAAGGATCATCAAAACGTAGACGAGGTGTGACTAGAGGCCTGTCAGTTCAAAAAAGACGTTGTTGGACTAAAAAACTGGACGTCGTTTTTCATCCTACAAGGAATCGTATTGTTGGGGAAAATGCTAAGGATTTCAAGACAGAAGCTTGTGTGGTAGTGAAAACATACTCACCAGTGGAACATGCTCGTTGGAGAGACATTCCGGCAGAGACCAAGAGGAAGATGTGGCTTGCAATGAAGGTAAATGTGTTTGGGAAATATTGTGCAATTTGCTTGGTATGTCTGAAGTGTGCTTTTATTTGAAAAAAAAAATTAGCAAAATTTGTTCATTGTTATTTAATTTTATGATAGTATTTTAGATGATAAAAAGGCATGTATAGTTATTAATAGGAGAATTGTTATCATTTTTTTAAAGGTTTAAGCTTGAGTTTTATTAGTAATTCATGGTGTTGCAGCAAAAGTTTAACTTGGAAGAAACTGATGTTGCCCTAACGAGAGTGTTTGAGCAACTCCATCGTCAATTTATAAGTTATAGGCATAAATTGAACATGTATTATCTCAAGAAAAAGGATGATGAGGATATCTTGGATCACCCTCCCAATGGAATAGATCGAGCAGGTTGGAAACTTCTAATAGACTATTTCACGAGTGATGAATTTCAGGTATTATACTTTACTTTTCTTTTGTTCTTTTCATATCTTCTTCATATTTTTTTGTTCTACTTTTTGAATTTGAACCTTTAGGTAAAAGTTTATATAAATCGATCACAAGTTGCTGCATTTTGCTTGTTGGGGCCTATTTTAAAATAGGCATGATGACGCTATTGTAAAATTGACTCTTGAAATAGGCATGATCACGTCTATCATCAAAGTTATATTTTCCAGTTCACAAACAAGATGCGAACTAATTATAAAGTTCTTATATGATTCTCATTCCAAAAAAGGAATTCAGCTTTGTGTTTTTATATTTAAATGAGCTTTGTGGTTTTTTATTTTTATTTATTATTATTACTTTTTTTTTGTAGAAAGTTAGTATTCGAAATAAACAAAATAGGGATCATTTGAAGATGAGTCACTCATGTGGAACAAAATCTATTGCTCAGTACTGCTATGAAAAGGTATGTGAGTATACATAATGATTTAGTAGAAATCACTTTAGCAAATTTATCCTTCTAATTTGTTTATTATCTATTAGCGTGACGTGGAAACTGGGGAGGAGCCCACACGTACTATGGCATGGAAACTGAGCCGATACAGTACTAAGAAAAAAGATTGGATTGATGGAGCTTCGGGAGAAGTTTATGTGAGTATCATGCTATTTTTAATTATTTTAACTAATTAAAGAAAATAAATTCAGCGGTTATTTCACTTTGAGGTGCATGCAAAGTAATTTTAATACTCGGTAACAGTTTATTGATTTCTCTTTTTTTTTCATTATTTATAATTACTTTTAAAAGTACAACAATTTGGATTATATATGAAATTGTATATGCTAATGTAATTTATGTTTTAGGATAAACTTGTTAAGTTGCAAAGCGATCCGGCTGAGAATGGTGATGGTCCGTTGCCTGAAGACGAAGCCTTTGTGAAGGTTCTTGGTAAAGAAAAGTCGAGTCGTTTGCGTGGCTGTGGAGATGGGATGAAGCCACCTTCAAAAAGAAGAGAAACAATAAACTATGAATTGCTAAGGGAGAATGAAGAATTAAGGAAGCAAAATGAAGAATTGAACTCTAAGTTTGAGTCTTTAGCAGCTAAAGTTAGCAGCCAAGAAGCCAATCTACAAGCTCAACTTCAATCTCTTTTGAAAGCTCAACTCCCGGCTATTCTTCAAGGCTTGAATTCAAATAGCCAACTCTCAAATTCTAATTAGTGCAAGTAAGGTTATATTTATTATTCACGTAACTTATAGTAATATTTTTCTATACATTTCATGCTAATCTTAATTACCTAAATTATCTTTTCATTGTTTTATTTGCATATTTGCAGGTTTCCGGTTTAAAGTGTTATGGCTAGAAGATATGAGTGATGTTATTATATTTTTATTATGTAGTTAGGTGGACATCGTGTTTGTCGTTATTTCAGTTTAGTTTATTTGGTTTTAATTTTTACGTTGTGACGTTGGTATGGATATTACGTTTAGTTTAATGAGATTGTTGGATATTTATCTTCAAAATATTGTTTTATATTTATGTTATTGCAAATTGTAGTTCCTAACTGTGATCATAATAATTTATGATGGAAAAAAATGTAAAATAATTAACGTTAATACATTAATTGTGAAGAAATAAACTTTATTATTTAATATTTTAGTGACAAAAGCTACAAATTTAAGTGGCAAAAATTGTTTGTCACTAAACATCTTCTCTCTTGTGACAACAAGTTTTTTTTTAATGACGACAACTAAGAGTGACTATACACTTGTCATTAGTGACATTTTTCTATGATTTAGTGACAATACATGCACGTGACTATAAATTTGGTTTTTAGTGACGACTCTATTACGTGACTACAACATATAACTGTAGTGACGAGTGTAAGGTGTCACTACAAATTTGGGCAATAGTAACGACTACTGTGTGTCATTGTAAAATTTTGATATAGTGACAATAGTAATACGTCACAAAATAAGGATTTTTAGTGACAAGATCGTCCGTCACTGTAAGAAAAATTATAGTGACGACACTATTAATGTTGTGGCTATAACTTTTTGTGACGGGACTTATAACGACAAACACAAAAGTTGTCACTAACTAGTTTTAGTGACGATTTAGCCACGTACAGTGACAAAAACTGCCGTCACTAAACGCAGTTTTTCTTGTAGTGACTGTGACACTGTTTATATCTCATAATTATTGTCGAACGCTGCGTGATCTCCCTGACACCCGAGCCGTCCACGTGTTCTAAAATATGAGATATAGGGCTTATTCTTATTAATATATTTATTCAGATAGGTGATTGTTACCAGTGGAATACATGTCATATATACTAAAACACGTTTTTGCTTTAGCTATATACAACAACCCCAACAAATCTTGCGTTGGGTCGTAGTAGTGTATTTGTTTTCTTCGAGTTTTGTCGGTAAAACTTAAAACGGACGTATCTTTTGATCTACTTGGCTGATTCTTCCCCATAATACCTTTTCGGAAACGTCTCGATGAGACCAAAAGGTTAACACCACTACGCCATGTTCGGTTCACGTTTAGGGCCAAATTCCATCGTCTTTAGGTGATAACGTCCAGTTGAAAAAAAAATAAAAAAAAAAATCCAGATTTGTTGTCCAGTTCTGCGTTCGTATTCTTATTCATCGACTGGAGTTTAGTTGAATTGAGTTCATTGAGAGAGAGATTTGAGTGCATTGGATAGTGTAGGTTTCAGTTCCTAAGTCGATTCAAAGTAGGATTATTGCTCATAACTTGTTATGACTTATATCCGAAATTCCTAGTTAGCCTTTCTTAATTCTCTTCAGCCTTTCTTCTTTCTCAGCCTTTCCTGTTTGCTTAACCATTACGTAGCCTAGCCACCATACCTATACACTTCCGTAATTGTTAACCTTCTTATTTCCTTTAGCTAGTTTGCAAATTACCCCGCATTGCAGCAACTTTGTGTTTCATACTATACCTGTGATCCTTTAAGAGTCAAGTTCAAAGTTCTTGATTCAAGCCGAGAAGTCCACATCGGTTCTGCCAAGGGTTTGAGGTTTAGAGAATATAGTGACTGCAAATTGAGTGACATACACGAGTGATCTGAGTGACATACACGAGTGATTAAAAAAAAAATCTGAGAGAACAAACGAGTGATTGTGAGGAACTGTGAGGATTTTATTTATTTCTTTTACGTTTGCTCATTTTGCAGGTACCATGAAATCCGGAGACGGTTCCAAGAATCATGACAGCCCGCCCAAGTCGTCTACTTCACCTCTTGAGATGTCCTCATCGTCTCAACAACCTTGGGATGCTAAGTATCACTTTGATGCCTTGGCACAACACTTTGAGAGGCGCAACCAATTACTGGAACAGAAGATCGATGGTACGTTGGATAAGGTAATGACGGAGTTCGAACGTCTCAACAATCGAGCAACATTACCTCCACCAATCAGAAATCAGCCTATCTAGCAAGCTCCACCAGTCAAACGACAACCTGTCCGCCAAGAGATACCGCGTCGTCCCCAACCCCAGCCAGTGTTTGAGCCAGTGTCTGATGATCATGAAGAAGAATATGATGACTATGATGAGGAATCAGAGGCTGAAATGAAGTTTCCACAGAGGAATTAGAGATGTGATCGCCCACGTCCACCTCCCAGGCGTGCTTTTCGCGGCCATCAGCAACGACGTGGAGATGGAGATAACTTGTTGAACAACATCAAAACAAGCATTCTAGAGTTTGAGGGAATACATGATCCTGATCTGTACCTCGATTGGGAGAGGAAAGTCAATAAGATCTTTGAGTGTTATGACTTTCCTGAGTTGAAGAAGGTTCAGCTTGCTTATTTGGAGTTCAGAGGATATGCAGCCTCGTGGTGGGAAAATTAGTAAGAGAGAAGACGCCGTGATCGATACCCACCTATAGACACTTGGCAAGAGATGAAGGACGTCATGAGAGGACGTTTCATTCCAGTACAATATGAACGAGAGCTTGAGAAGAGGTTGAACAAGATTAAGCAGGGCACTCGTTCGATGATTGAGGAGTACCACAAGGAGCTCGAGACAGCTATGAACAGGGTTAGAAAGGAAGAGACATTGTTTGCCACCCTCAACCGGTATGTTGAAGGAATGAACCCGGATATTGCTTATGAAGTCAAATTGAAAGACTTTGATTCAGTTGAAGCAATGGTTCATTATGCATCTATTGTAGAACAGTAGCTCAGAGATGGACGTCGTCGATCCTTCCAGTCGATGCCTGCTAGGAGTTCTTGGAATCGAGATGACTCTTCCACGCCTAGGACAACCCCTACACATCCTCCTAACCAGTCCACATAGCCAGTTCGCCATTCTGAGCAGTCTGCACTACAGTCCTCTCGTAGACCTGACTACACTTCACCTGTACCGAATAAAAATGCTCAGAATTGCCCTGTGCAACCTAGTCAGCATCAGAATAGTACTCCAAGGAGAGCACGTGATGTCCAGTGTCACAAGTGCAGAGGATGGGGACACTTTCAAGCACAGTGTCTGAATCGCAGAGTTTTATTCCTCACCGAGCAGAATGAGTTAGAATCAGCGAGTGAAGAGGAATTCGAAGAAGAAGAAGAAGAAGTTAAAGGGGATACTAAACAACCCCTAGTTAGCAGCATCATGGGCGATGTTGTGGAGGAGCAACCGAAGCCAACGCACGTCAGCCTTGTTTCGATCCAAGCCTTGAGCCTTATTCGAGAGGAAGAACAGAATGATCAGCGGGAGAACATCTTTTATTCATGCTGTTCCATTCAGGATAAGGTGTGCTCGCTCATCATTGATAGTGGAAGCGTTATAAACGCCATTAGTCAGTATGCAGTGGGAAAGCTGAAGTTGGTCCCACGAAAGCATCCAAAACCGTACCGATTGCAATGGTTGACAGACAGAGGCGAGATTCGTGTTGGATATCAGGTACCTGTCACCTTTTCTATTGGTCGTTATACTGACACTATTTTGTGTGACGTCATCCCTATGGAGGTGGCACATATTTTGCTTGGTCGTCCTTGACAATTTGACAGGAAGGCGATACACGATGGGTTCGCCAATAATTATGCCTTGACTCGAGAAGGACGGACCACGCGATTGTGGCCACTAGCGCTGAAAAATGTGAGTGAAGATCAGCGACGCATGCAAGAGAAGTACAAAGAAGAGAAGGAGAAACGTGCTGAGAGCAAGCAGCCGATCTAATCTGGACAATCCACGGCAGAGTCCCAATGTACTAAGGGAACCAAGGGCCTCCCTAAGGATAAGGCTGTCCACGTTACCACTTGTTCCGATTCAGATACGGCGCACCGGAACTTGTTCATCGGTGTAAAAGGAGTTCAGACCGCCATTAAATCAGGTAATGCTATCGTTATAGTTAATTTTAAGGCTAATGATACTCCTGATGTTGTTATTCCTCCTGTTTTACAGCCATTAATGGAGGAGTTCAAGGATGTTTCCCCCACGGAGATTCCTAGTGGTCTGCCGCCAATTCGAGGAATTGAGCATCAGATCGACTTCTAGCCAGGAGCAGTCCTTCCAAATAGACCTGCCTACCGTACCAGCCCTGAGGAAACCAAGGAGATAGTCCGTCAGGTCAAAGAGTTGCTGTAGAAGAAGCAAATCAGAGAGAGCTTGTCACCGTCCGCAGTGCCTGTCATACTTGTACCAAAGAAGAACAACGAATGGCGCATGTGCATGGACTGCCGAGCTATCAACAAGATACTGGTAAAGTATTGTTTCCCTATTCCCCGATTGGATGACATGCTAGATGAGTTGTCTGGAGCGTCTGTCTTTTCAAAAATTGATTTATGTTCTGGGTATTTTCAAGTGAGAATGAGCGAGGGAGATGAATGGAAGACTGCGTTCAAATGAAACATGGACTGTATGAATGGCTTGTGATGCCGTTTGGCCTTACCAATGCCCCTAGTACATTTATGCGACTTATGAACCATGTCTTACGTGATGTCATAGGGAAGTATGTTGTGGTCTATTTTGATGATATCCTTGTCTATAGTACATGTGTTAATGAGCATGTTAGACACCTTAGGCATGTGTTTGTGTTGCTGCGTGATGCAAAATTATATGATAATTTGTCTAAGTGTACCTTCTGCATGGATGAGGTTGTATTTCTTGGTTTTGTTGTGAGTAGTCGTGGAATACAAGTTGATAGGACAAAGGTGAAAGCCATAGAGGAGTGGCCGACGCCTAAGTCATGTGCTGATGTTAGGTATTTCCATGGTTTAGCTGGATTTTATCATCGCTTTGTGCGTGATTTTTCATCTATTGTTGTACCATTGACTGAGTTGAGTAGGAAAGATAAGAAGTTTGAGTGGGGCAAAGCCCAAGAGCATGCTTTTAACTTGTTGAAATCGAAATTGTGTAATGCTCATGTGTTGGTTTTGCCTGATTTTAATAAAATGTTCGAAATTGAGTGTGATGCCTCCAGCATAGGTATTGGTGTTGTTTTGATGCAGGAGAGGAAACCCGTCTCTTTCTTCAGTGAGAAGTTGAATGGCGCAGCCCTAAGATACTCAACATATGACAAGGAGTTGTACGCACTGAATAGGTCTTTGGAGTCTTGGCAGCACTACTTGAGGCCGAAAGAGTTTGTGATTCACACTGATCACGGTTCATTGAAGCATTTAAAGGGACAATAGAACTTGAACTCACGTCATGCTCGATGGGTTGAGTTCATAGAGTCATTTCCCTATGTGATCAAGTACAAGAAGGGAGAAGAGAATGTGGTTGTTGATGCTCTTTCTCGCAGGTACGCGTTGATTTCTTTTATGCATGCACAGTGTTTAGGTCTTGAGCATATTAAGAGTTTTTATGTGAATGATCCTTTCTTTGGACCTATCTTTGCATCATGTGATGGAAAATCTAGGGTTGTTGACTCGTACTATGTGTCTGAAGGTTTCTTGTTTAGGGATTCAAAGTTATGTGTCCCTAATTGTTCTATGAGGGAGTTGCTTGTGTTAGAATCTCATGCGGGGGGTCTTATGGGTCATTTTGGTGTTACGAAGACATTGAGTCTATTGCATGAACATTTTTACTGGCCACGCATGAAAAGGGATGTAGAGAGAGTCTGTGCTAGATGCATTACTTGTAAAAAGGCTAAGTCTACGTCTAATCCGTTTGGGTTGTATACACCTTTGCCAGCACCTACTGCGCCTTGGGTAGACATCTCGATGGACTTTATCTTAGGCTTGCCTCGGTCTAAGTCTGGCAAAGATTTTATTTTTGTAGTTGTTGATAGGTTTTCAAAAATGTCTAACTTTATTGCTTGCCGAAAGACTGATGATGCTATTTACATTGCAAATTTATTCTTTCGTGAAGTAGTACGTCTACA
Source organism: Mentha longifolia (assembly GCA_001642375.2). Taxonomy (NCBI): domain Eukaryota; kingdom Viridiplantae; phylum Streptophyta; class Magnoliopsida; order Lamiales; family Lamiaceae; genus Mentha; species Mentha longifolia. Next base: position 21,589,938 of record CM038118.1, read on the forward strand.
TGGGATTCCTAGAACCATTGTGTCTAATAGGGATTCAAAATTCTTGGGACATTTTTGGCGTGTCTTATGGGGAAAGTTGGGTACCAAACTACTGTTTTCTATTGCCTATCATCCTCAAACCGATGGTCAAACGGAAGTCGTTAATAGGACGTTAGGTACCTTAATGCGTGCACTTGTTAAGAACAATCTTAAGTCATGGGAAGAGTGCTTGCCATTCGCTGAACTTGCTTATAACAGAGTTGTGCATTCTTCTACACACATGTCTCCATTTGAGGTTGTTTATGGATTTAATCCATTGACACCAACGGATCTTATTCCTTTACCTACTGATCATCTTTCGAGTTTGCAAGGTTCTCGTAGGGCTGAATAGGTTCGAGAGATGCATGCTAAAGTGAAATAGAGGATCGAGCTTCAAGGTGCTAAGAACGTAACAAAGGCGCACGCACCCCGCAAGCAAGTAGTGTTCAAACCTGGTGATAAGGTTTGGATACACTTCAGCCCGGGATGTTTTCCTAACTTGAGGCAGTCGAAGATGATGTCTCGTGGCGATGGACCATTCACCGTGGTCGCGCGTGTTAATGACAACGCTTACCGAATTGATCTTCCGGGTGAGTATAAGTGTTCTTCTACTTTTAATGTGGCTGATTTGTCTCCGTTTCCTGCAGATGATCGAGATGTTGAGGAGGACTTGAATTCGAGGATGAATTCTTTTCAGTAGGGGGGAATGATGAGACGGGACCTAGCATTGAAGAAATCAATCGGGACTTGCAGCTCGGGGGACCAGTGACGAGATCAAGAGCCAAGAAGCTGCAAGGATATTTGCAATGCTACATTCCGAAGAGATTGGAAGATGAAGGAACCGGATGTCATCATTACAAATTGGTGAATTTTACAAGTGTAGAAGATGATATTTCAGAGGCCCATTAAGAGGAAACGAAAACTAAACTTATAATTATTTTATTTTAGGCCCAATTATCACAACATGTTTAGGTGATTAATTGGCCTGTTTTTCTTAGGCCCATTACTTGGTATTTTCTGCCCTCTTAGATTAGTATTTATGTTTAATTTTCGTTCATACTTTGACAGACTTGATTGAATGAAAAATAGCTTTCACGCTATTCTCTTGTCTCACAAAAACTGAAGGTTCTTGGTAGGGTTTGTTGTTGGCACTTCAAACTTGAATTCCATCGACTCATTCGTGATATCTCGTAGTATCCGGGTTAGTCGAGCCACGAAGATTGCTTGATAATCGCGTTTTAGATCCTTGTAGATTCGGGGTTCGATTCTAGTAATTTTCATCCTTTGAATTTCGAATTTTGTTAATCCTTTGTTTGATTTTCATTCTCAGCCATTCCTCACCTTTCATACATCACAAATAGCCATTACCCATCGTTCGTATAACCATCCGATCCCAGAAACCCTTAGATTAATTCTAGATCCATTTTTGAACCCTAAAATTATTCCGAAAATAACCACCGTGCCAAATCGAAAACTATTTGTGCGTTTTTGCTGAATTTTGGATATGTTCTTCATAACCCTAAGTTGTAAATCGTGTTACAATTTGAGCTTAATCGGAATTGAATTTCTTAGGTTTCTGTCGACGCCTATTCAGTGTATTCGTGGGTAGATTTTAGGGATTATCATTCATATTTCATATCATTCATATTTCGTAGTTTTTGTTTGGATTGAATCTATCATAGTTGACGTGTGTTCGATTCGAAGCTTCAGCATATTGTAGATCACATCAAACGACCTGCCCTGTCTTTACAGGTCAGCAAGTTGTATTCGAAATTAACAGGTTGATCACTCTTATAAAGGTAAGATCGTGGTAGATGATCTATCCTATAGAGATCGACCTGACCTATTGTTCCTTAGTCAACTTGTCCTTGGAAGTCCAGTTGCCCTGCCTTGAAGAGTTCAAGACCGCTAGAAATTCTACAGTTCAAAGGTCAAAGCAGATTCGCCTTCATATATCTCATCGACCTGTCCTTTGGTACCTGTTGCCAGCTAGGATGAAATCTCCCATCGGCTAGAAGCGAGTCAGCAGTACGGCCTCTCTACCATCACTAACACTTCCAACGGCTAGAATTTAAATTCGAAGCCTATAAATATTTCCAGCTATTTCCAGAATCCTTACGGGAAATTCTATAATCAAAGCAAAAACTCTGCAGAAATCTCTATCACTCAAAGCACAACTTAACACTTGAAACAAGACGATTTCCCAAGTGTTAAGCTCTACAAATTTCTAATTCTGGAAACCAAGTTCTTAAGTGTTAACTGCTGCTTAAGAACACATTAAATTTCTTCTTGCTAAAGTCTGTAATAAGTTCATCTTATAGAAGAAGTCTGAATAACTTTCTCCATTGTTGAGTTTAATTAAGCTCTGCAACTTAAAGAAAGTCTAGTTTGTAATAGTTTAGAGAGGATTGTAAGGGTCACAACCCAAAACTTATGTTCAGTTTTCATCAAGTTAGACAGAGGCTGAAACTAATTCTCCGTCAGTATAAAAAAAAAGAGGAAGCAAGGAATTTCAGCTACGATGGTAGCTGACGCGGATGTAAGAAAAGTCTCCCGAACCATACTAAAGTCGGCTGTCTCGATCTCTCTCTTTCTCTATCTTATTCTCAGTCGGTCTTACTCATATTTACTAACCTGCACCTCACAACATATAAACTCTTCATTCAATCTGTTAAATTAGTTGTTTGAGAAAAGATTTTCAAAGAGTAGCCAAACTCACTCACCAACTTCCGCACTGCAAATTGTGATCTGTTATTGTTCGACAGTGAACTTGTCTTAACCTAACAAATTGTCTTTCTCTGATCATTGTTGACTTGACAAGTCAATTTGTTCTTAGATTTATTTTAAAAGTCAAAACTGGTATCTTTCCGGGATATTTAATATATACTTATTATTACTGACTATAAGCTATATATATTGTGGAAACAAAGTTGTTACTAAAACACATCTTATTTTTTAGGATGAAGCACCTATGGCAAAAGAAATGAGTATTAATAAGTTGTTGAAAGATGTGATGAGAAATGGTAAAGATTTTGGTGGGAAAGTGATTGCATTTGGAGGAGATTTTAGACAAGTGATACGAGTTATGCCTAAAGACACAATTCACCAGACCATATCTGTTATTTGTGGCCAAAAATAAAGAAAATCACGTGTCCATATACATGAAGAAAATGAAGAAAATCACTTGTCCTAAAATTAAAAAAATTATATAAATATGGGTGCTAGGACTAAGTAAAATCTAAAAGTAAATATTTTAGTGTAAATATTTTTTGGTGGAGGGTGCTGGTGCTCCCTAGCTCCGGTACCCCCTCCCTCCGCCACTGCATGGGATTAAATAATGATTCAAGTTTCAGTAAATTCTTACTAGAGTTGGAAATGATGAAGAACCGATTGACAGTGAAAGTAATATCAAAATTCAGGATAAAATGATAATTAAGTATGATGATGAAAATTTTAACATAAAAAGACTCATCAAAATCATTTTTTTCAAATTTAGAGAAGAGCACACATTTGGTGAAGTACATAACCGATCCAGCAATATCAACGACTAAAAATGAAGATGTGGATAGACTCAATGAAGAGTTGATATCTATTGAAGTAAAATTCTGATTGAAGAACCAACTACAAATCAATTACAAGGAAATAAAAACTTAGTCAAGAAGGCCAAGCCAACTAAAGTGGAAGAAAATTAATATATAAAAAAAACAAGTAGAAAGGCCAAGCAAACCGGAGAGGAAAAAAAAAAGTAGAGTTGCAACATGATACAGTGAAAGGAAAGAGAAAATGAAGGTCCACGTTGAAAAAGCTTGATTTTTTTTTTTTTTTGAGGTTCCAAGCGACAATAAGGATGACGAAAAGATGTATAAAATATTTGTAGAAAGCAAAACGAATAAGAAGAAGTGTTCTTCTACAATCAAGGTCAAACAAGAACAAAAATTCGATATGAACTTAAATTCAATAACAATTATTTACATTGTTATAGTTATAATTTTTTGAATAAACTATTTTTCAATTTTAACAAATCATAGGAATAGGAGTTTCAAATTTTTTAAAGGGAATTGCATAGTGTAATTGGCAGAGTCAGGATATATTCCCTTGTGACTTTCTTTTTTGCTTTTTTTTTTAACAATTAAACATCTAATATCAATATCATTATTGTCTTTTCGTCATATATGTGTAGTCATGAATCATTGAGCTTAATGATAAATTTAATATTTTCTTCTCATACTAAAATGTGGATCAATGTGCAACGTATGTTATCACTGCTAGTCTATATAGAAGGTTATGTCTATGCATCAATGCATCAACAGAAATATGAATAACAAATTTTATAAATCGAATGAAAATTTTGTGGCTTACAAAGCAACACCAAGTTTCTTCAATCCTCTCTTTCATTCTTCTTTCTTCCCGTTTTGAGTAAAGACAACTAATGAATGTTAATTCGTATTAAATTGACAGAAATCAGATGAAATAACTTATACATTTTGGTTGGAGGCCTATACCAATATAAATCGTGAAATAAAAGTCAAACTCTTCACGTGATCGTGTGCTGAGAATCACCTATAGGGTACTCTCTATATTAAAAAAAACCTCCGCTATAAAAACAACTAATTAAAAAAAATAAAAAGAAAAAAAATAGAGGTGATTTTATACTCATCAATATCTAACTTAATTATGAACTTAAATTCAGAATAATCTTCAAATATTGTAAAGCAGAAGTTTCATGATAGTATGATAATAACAAGCTAACTAAAAGGAGATGATTGTGATAAGTTATTTATGAAAATAATTCGTGAGGGACCATCACCTAACATGCACATGATTATGATGAATCCCTTTAGGGTCCCTATTCTCTTGGCCTATGTTACAATATAGAGTGTGTGTGTGTGAAAGAGAGAGCGTATACATCCATACATTCTCAATATAATAAAAATTAATTCGTTTTTCACATGTACCAAGGTATTATTTGACTTTTGCCGATTACCTCCACTTCATTATTTGACTTTAGCAAAAGCACTAGTGTATAAATCCACTTCAGCATTAATAATGTTTGACTTAACAAATTTACACTGTGGGTTGAAACTCACGAATTACTAAGTACTATGTATGACCCTTTTAAAAAAAAGTAGAAAGCATGACCCCTAAATTATGCCGTATTTCTTAAAGTATATAACTACGTACGTGTTTATATGCAAAATAGAGCAGTCATTGAATATTAACATATACCCACTGTGTGCCCACGGCTGACGTGGCACTGCCATGTCAATAATACTATCTGCATCTCATTATATTAATGTTAATTTGACTTGCACAGAAACCAATGAATGAAAGGATATGTGACTATAATTAATTTTAAGGAGAGAGAGTTAATTATAGTCAAGTATTTTTTACCATTTTAGGAAAGAGCTCTAATATAATGGGACGGACCAAAAAGGAAATAAGCTCTAATATAATGGGATGGGGGTAGTATTATATTTCCACTTGGGGTTTAGTTTTTTTTTTTTTTTTTTTTAGGGTTTTTTTTTATAAGGTATATTAATTATGATTTTCCTAAAATATTTTACTGCCAAGTCATCCGTGGGTATATGGGTGATAGGATATGGCCTAGCTACTAGGCCCAAGCATCGAGCCCAATATAATTGGGCCCCGACAGTTAAGCTCGGCCAACGCAGCTCGGCCCAACTAAAGCCCTATGCAGCTCGGCTCAGTCCACTACAACCTACTTCAAAGAGACTTCTACACCAAGGCAACTCCTACATCGACTACAATTCAAGCTCCAAGAGATATAGAAGCTCGGTGTTTATCCAGTAAAGGGGGAGATCAAGCCAAAGAGTCCTAGTAGGAAAAGACTTGTAATCTTAGTCGAATTCCATGTGTAGATACTTATAAATAGGGGTTTAGAATAGATGAAGAAGGGAGGACAATCTTTGTACAAGCTATACGTATTCTCTCAATAAGATTCATACGCACTTTCGCTCCGTGGACGTAGATCTATCACAATAGATCGAACCACGTAAATCCTTTGTGTTCCTTTTCGTGTTCATTAATTCTCAGTTTTCGTGCATTAAACAACCTTGCGGAAATAAGATCGATCACTTGGCGCCGTCTGTGGGAAATATCGAACCTGTAAATCTCGATCAAATTTTGCAAGTTTTGCTGCAATCACGATGGCCGGGAAATCAACACGATCTACTGCTGCCGCTAATAAGTCTGCCGCCGAGGCTGCCGCTGCCGCTGCTAAGGAGAAGGAAGCCCAGCGTAAAAACGCCCAGCAAACCCCTCATGAATCTGCCGAGGCCTCCAGCCAGCCCCCCAGCTCCAATCGAAAACGCCCCGGGAAAGAACGTGTACAGACTCCAGAAGGGCATGTGGGAGACATCTTGGTGGACCAGTTCGGCAAACCACTCCACCCCAGCCAAGAAGGTCATAACAGTGGCCATGACGAAGAGGAGATTCCAAAGCTTCAGCCGCATGAACTCGAAGATGCAGTGAAGAGTTTCCTTGCATATAAAGGCCCAGAATTCCTACAATTCGTCAACCAACAAAGAGCTGGAATACAGCATGGAGAACGTGGAGCTACATCCCGTTCCCATCAGCAACACGATTCTCAAAGCATCCAAATTGTGGGCGCACGAGACGCGGCACCTCGTCAAAGGAGGTTCGATGATAAACGCCGAGGAAACTACAGACCTTCACCTCGCCGTACCATCACCCCACCTCGTCGTCACACTGCTTCACCTCGGCGTGACGACGATCACCGAGGAGGGAGATTTACTGTTTACAGTAAGATCTCTACTCCCTTCACCAACTATATACTCTACACTCCTCTCCCTGAGAAGTATCGAGTACCTCCTATCAAGCCTTACAACGGCTCATGCGATCCGAGCAATTTCCTGTCCCAATACCAATATAATATGATGAATCAAGGTCTCAGTGAGGATACCTACATGTGTAAGGTATTTCCCGAACTGCTTGTCGATAACGCTCGTAGTTGGTTCGATAGTCTGCCTCCATGCAGTATCGGATCATACGCAGACCTACTCGAAGCTTTCGAACGCAGATTTTTCCAGAAAGCCGAGGCAAAAACTACCCCGGCCCAACTTCTTTCCATTAGGCAGAGACGAGGAGAATCAATAAGTGACTTTATGACTAGGTTTAACGAGGAAAGCCTGAAAGCCGATCGCTTGACCGACGAAGTCCTTATCTCAGCCTTCCAGAATGCCATCCAATCTGGTGCTCTCTACAAGGAGATCATCAGGGAAGAGCCACGGACGTCGAAGCAGCTGTGGAGCATCGCGGATCGTTTCGCACGAGCAGATGAAGCGGATAGGAAGAAGCGCGAGGCTGATAAGCCTGAACCATCTGATCGGAGGAAAGAAGAGCGCAATGACCGAAGTCAGAGCCGCCGAAGTGCCTTAGATAGACTGCAGCGAGGCCCCTTGAATCCCGACTTGGACCTCGGCAAACTTCGGAGAAGACCCAATTCACGCCACTGACAAAGCCGAGGACGGAGATTTATGAGCTTCATACCAACCTGTTTCAGAGACCTCAGCCCATGTCACGTGGTGGGTCAAGACGCCGGTCTAAGGATAAATACTGCCGATTCCATGAGGACTACGGCCATGACACGGAAGATTGCAGGGAGCTAGTTGCGGATATCGAGCACCTGGTACGTGACGGTACGTTCAGAAAGTACCAAAGTCGCGGCCAATATAATGCCCGACCCCAGGGTAGGGGAAAGCGCAGAAACCGAGGAGGGAACAATTGCGCCCCCCATGTCGACAAAAAGCCCAGGCCTGATGATGAGGAGGGAGACGAAGATCAACCCCGGATCGACGGAGTCGTCACTGCTATTACCGGGCTTCCACAAGGAGCAACGAAGTCGTCGCTCAAGGCCGAGGCCAGAAGTCCCTCTACAGACGAGCCTTTACAGAAAAGGTTCAAAAAAGACGAGGTCATTACCTTCTCAGAGAAGGACCCGGTGCCACCAATGATACCTCACCAAGACGCTATTGTGATTGAGGCAGTGGTGGCTAATAAGCTCGTCCAGCGAATCTTCATCGACAGTGGGGCCTCGGTAAGCGTACTCTTTAAGGATTGCTTTGAGAAGTTAGGGGTCGAAGAAGCTCGTTTAACACCAGCACCAATTCCCCTTAGAAGCTTCGTCCAACAAGAGACGCAAACCGAAGGGATAGTTCAACTCCCAGTGACAGTGGGTAAGCACCCATTGTCATCCACTAAGCTCGTCAGTTTTTTTGTCGTGAAGGCGAACTCCCCCTATAACATCATCCTGGGAAGAGATTGGTTGGTTGCAATGAAGGCAATATGCTTGGCGTACCACCTAACGATCAAAATTCCATCGAAGAATGGGGTGATTATAGTTCGCGGTGACCAGAAAAGGGCGAAGGAGTGCATGCAGATCGCCCTACGAGGTGTTGGGACACCTCAGCATCCGCAAGCATAGCAATTACAGAAATCCGAAGTGTTGGAAGACAATTCTGCATTCTACGAGCCAGTAGGAGCTGTTGTAGTGTACGAAAACGACCCAACTAAGGTTGTTAAGGTTGGTTTCGCTGGAGGAGCCGAACTTCGCAAGCAAATTGTCCAACTACTTCGGGAATATAAAGATGTCTTCGCCTGGTCACCACTCGACATGACCGGAGTTTCACCAGATGTTATCACACACCGGCTGAACATTGACCCCGGAGTAAAGCCAGTCCGGCAAAAGCAGCGGCTATTCGCAGCAGACCGGAACCAGGTCATACATGGCGAAGTGCACCAACTGTTAGAGGCACGAATACTCTTCGAGGTCAAGTATCCGACGTGGATTGCTAACCCGGTGATGGTGAAGAAACAAGGAGGAGGTTGGCGAATGTGTATTGACTACACCGATCTAAATAAACACTGCCCCAAAGACTGTTATCCTCTCCCCAACATCGACAAGAAAGTCGAGGCTCTGGTCGGCCACAAGGTTTTCAGTTTCTTAGATCTGTATAAAGGATATCACCAAGTCTTGATGAGTGACGAAGACGCACCAAAGACAGCTTTCATCACTGACTTCGGTGTCTTCGCATATAAGAAAATGCCATTCGGACTAAAGAATGCTGGAGCTACTTATCAAAGAATGGTAGACAAGATATTTGAGCCCCACATCGGTAAAAATGTGGAAGTATATGTGGATGACATCGTCGTCAAAAGCAAAGAGCCAGCCACCTGTGTCGACGATCTCAAGATCGTCCTCGGCCTCCTTCGGAAAGTTAACCTGAAGCTGAATCCTGAAAAGTGCACCTTTATGGTCCGATCCGGAAAATTTTTAGGATGCTGGGTTTCTCAAGAAGGATTAAAGGCTAACCCGTCCAAGGTCCGAGCTGTCCAAGAAATGAAAGTTCCAGAGAAGATTCACGACGTGCACAAATTGACGGGCTGCCTAGCTGCCCTTAGTCGGTTCCTCTCGAAAGCGGCAGAGAAGCAACTCCCGTTCTTCAAGATTCTTAAGAAGAACCCAGTTTTTAAATGGGAAGAGGAACAGAAATCAGTGTTTGCCGACCTTAAAAAATACCTCTCCAAGCTTCCAACTTTGTCGGTCCCGCATGAAGGTGAGATTCTATCCCTATACCTCGCGGCTTCGGATGAGACTATAAGTGCAGTCCTAGTGCGTGAAGAGAAACGTCGGCAACTCCCGGTCTACTTCATCAGCCGAGCACTCAAAGGACCAGAGACGAGGTATCAGCTATTAGAGAAGATCGCACTAGCGTTAGTAAACGCAGCGAGGAGGCTACGACCTTATTTCCAGGCACATCCTATACAGGTCCTCACTGACCTCCCACTTCGGCAAGTGCTATTGAAGCCTGAAGCTTCGGGGAGAATTGCGAAATGGGCAGTCGAGCTAGGTGAGCATGACATCAGCTACTGTCCACGCAGTGCTATCAAAGGCCAAGCCTTAGCTGACTTCCTTGTGGAATCTAAGTTTACGGAAGCACCGAAGCCACCCGATGCCGCCTCGGATATTGTCGGAGCCGAACCCACAAGTAAACCGCCCAAAGACTGTTGGAAGGTATACGTGGACGAGGCTTCTGGAAAATCAGGAAGCGGTGCAGGCATCATACTTCTCAGTCCAGACGAGCAGGAGATAACCTATGCACTTCGGTTCGACTTCCCTACCACAAATAATGAAGTGGAGTACGAAGCCTTAATTGCAGGACTTCGCCTCGCTCAAAGTCTTCAAGTACGAGCTGTACAAGTCTACTGTGACTCCCAAGTCATAGTTAGCCATATGCTCGGCACATACGAGGCAAAGGGCGACAGAATGAAGAAGTATCTCCAAAAAGCTAAGAGTCTGCAAGAAAGCTTCACCTACTTCGAGTTGGTACGAATCCCAAGAGGAGCAAATACCCGAGCTGATGCTTTAAGCAAATTGCGTCCTCGTCAACAAGCTCTCCAGTGGAAGGAATCAAACACCGAAGTATAGAAGAAGCCGAGGTCGGCCTCGTAATTGATGATGAAGCACCGAATTGGATGACTCCTCTTCGGAATTATTTGGAGAAGGGCGAGCTACCCAGTGACAAGCTTGAGGCAAGAAAGATCTTAAGCAAGTCACCAAAGTACGTTCTACAAGAAGGAATTCTGTACAGAAAGTCATACCTTCAACCTCTCCTAAGATGTGTCGGGCCGAACCAAGCAAACTATGCGTTAAGCGAAGTTCATGAAGGGTCATGTGGAAGCCACATTGGAGCTCGAGCACTGTCAAAAAAGGTCATGCGCTGGGGCTACTATTGGCCTACAATGTTTCAAGACGCAGTCGAACTAGTCAAAAAGTGCCCAAAATGTCAAATCCATGGGACGGTGCCGAGATTACCTCAAACCGACCTCATAAGCATGCAAAGCCCGTGGCCGTTCGTGCAATGGGGAATTGACATCGTCGGACCATTTGATAAAGCTCCCGGACAACTCCAGTTCCTCATCGTAGCCATCGACTACTTCACTAAGTGGGTCGAAGCTGAGCCCTTGGCAAAGATCACAAGCAAGAACGCCCTCAACTTCGTATGGAAGAATGTGGTTTGCCGCTTCGGTGTACCTCGCATCCTCGTTTCGGATAATGGAACGCAATTCACCGATCGGACATTCAGAGAATGGTGTGAAGGGCTTCACATTCACCAAAAGTTCACTTCGGTAGCTCATCCTCAAGCGAACGGCCAAACCGAAGTTACGAACAGAACGATCGTCAAGGGACTCAAAACCCGCCTCGACAAAGCCAAAGGAGATTGGGCAGCAAATTTACCCCAAGTCCTATGGTCGTACCGAACAACTCCCCGGACCTCGAACGGTGAAACACCTTATAGTTTGGTGTACGGAACCGAAGCAGTGATCCCGGTAGAGATAGGCCTGCCGAGCCCGCGCACTATCAACTTCATAGCCGAAGTCAACGAGGAAGACCTCCGAACCGAACTGGATCTGCTGGAAGAAAAACGAGAGCTCGCCTACATAAGAGAAGCCAAGTACAAGCAACAAGTAGCTCGGTACTACAACCAAAGGGTGAAGTACCAACAATTCCAAGTAGGCGACCTTGTACTTCGGAATAACGAGGTCAGTAAAGCGGAAAGGCTCGGCAAGCTTGAAGCCACATGGGAAGGACCGTACCGAGTTGAAGAAGTCCTCGGCAAAGGGTCGTACAAGCTTGCCCATTTATCCGGTGAGCCCTTACCCCGCACATGACACATTAATCATTTAAAAAACTACTTTGTATAAGTGGAGGAGAGTAATGTCTAGGATCAGTTCATTTAAAGTCGTAGGTGTCAAGAGTCAGGTCGTCTTGTCAGCTGTTTTTCTTTTTTCGGTTTTTTTTTATCAATAAAGTTTTATTTTTCCTTTATTATTCGTTTAAATCCTTGCATATCATATCTTGCATGTCTCTCTATTCCACTTATGCTTAGTATTTTGATCTTTTATTCTAAAACCCTGACGAGGGTAATTTAATAAACTCCACATTAGGGGTAAATTCTAAACGCGCGCGTACCGACCTAACCTTGTTAAAAATACAAGTTCAAACTGCCTGGGCTTAAAACGAAGGAACCACCTTTGTTAAAAGCTAGGAAGAAGTACTTTTGTTTAAAACGAGGAGGCACCACCTCGGTTAAAAACAAAGATACGGCCTTTGTTTAAAACAGAGAAGAGCCTAAACCTCGTCGGACGACGAGGTCGTGCTAATTAAAGCCTAAACTTCGTCTTTGACGAAGTCGTGCTATTCCAAGCCTAAACCTCGTCGGACGACGAGGTCGTGCTAATTAAAGCCTAAACTTCGTCTTTGACGAAGTCGTGCTACTAAAAGCCTAAACCTCGTCGGACGACGAGGTCGTGCTAATTAAAGCCTAAACTTCGTCTTTGACGAAGTCGTGCTATTCCAAGCCTAAACCTCGTCAGACGACGAGGTCGTGCTAACTAAAGCCTACACTTCATCTTTGATGAAGTCGGGCTACTCAACCCTAAACCTCGTCTTTTGACGAGGTAATGCTCATTATGGCCTACCTTTGTATAATACAAGGAAATATATCTATGTTAAAAACAAGGTAAAAGGCTAATATGAGTACAGAGAATTCCGTTATATTTCAAAAATGGAAAAGTACAATACATGGTGATTAAGACGAACTCGAAGGCTTGGGTTTGCTAAAACTAAGCCATCTTGTAGGAAAATCACCGTCGGAGTTGAAATTTAAAACATCATCTATATTGAAGCGGCCTTGACCTCGTTCACCACTACCTCGTCCTCAACTCCGACCCCTACCCGGTTGAAGACTCCGACCTCGACCACGTCGAGCCAATCTTTGTCGTTCTTGTTCATAAAACTCTTTAGAGTGCCGCGTGAATCTCATGTCTGATCGATCCGCGGGAGTTGACGATCTCGAGGGATCAGTGGTAGTGGACGAACTTGAAGGATGAGAGTCCTTTCCCAGTCGAGCAGCCAATTTCGGATGCCGAGCTAGAATCACATCGTACATACCAGCTATTCGCTTCAGCTCGACCATCTGATCTTGGAGTTGCCAGGAGTCCGCCCCGTATCTTTCTTGGTAATCCTTACACCGGGCTGCGATTTCTGTTACCTTTGCATCCACTTCAGCAATGGTTTTCCCGCCGTTTCGGCAGACAATGGCCTCGTATTCAGCATGCTCCTCGGCGATCCTTCTAGATTCTTCCTTCATGGCATCATACTTATCTCCAAGCTCTAGGAGCCGAGCTTGAAGCTCGTCATTTCTGATTTGAGCGGCTCTAAGTCTCACGTCGGCCTCGTCCTGGATATGGTTAGCTTGGTCTCTCAAACAAAGAGCTTCGACATTCTTAGCTTCAAGAGCCCGCAGTAAGTTATTGATTTCAGCTATATACGGAGATGCATCGAAAAGTTTTGGAGAAGAAGAAGACTACAAAAGGGAAACGAATTTCTAATAAGAAATAAAGTTTTCATTACTTCAGCAAAATGCGCCATCCTACTGATGACGAAGTACATGCTAAAAAAAAAAAAAAAAAAAAAAAGAAAAAGAAAAAAAGGGAGAAAAATTGAAAAAGGGTGATCAACTGACCACTCCGGCATTCTCTTCGTCCTCACAACGAGCTTCATCATTAGCCGGAGCGGTTTCATCCTCACCCCTGACTTCAGCCTCCTCATTCTTCTCAGCTTCCACTTCTTCGTGGCCAGCATCCTTCACCTCGGTCTCCGCAGTGCGGTGGAGGTTAGCGATCACCTCCTCCAGCTCGTCGTCCCGGTCGACTGGGCAATTTTGAACTACCTCGGCAGTCAAAAAAGTGGATGCCGAGGCCAAGCTATCCAACAGAGGGATACCTTGGATACTTTTCAGTAAAGCCTCGGCATACATGCGGTATACGAGCTCATCTGACATCTCCTGATAACCGTACTTGGATTTATCCAAGTCCGGCATATCAGCAGCAATGTCCGTCGATGGTGTCACTGACCGCGCGAGCGTTCAGAACCGAAGCCACCTGCCCGACAAGTTCTGAGAACTTTTCAGACCGGAAGAGTCGCTCTGTATACGCCCGAAGCAGAGGCCCTTGCCCGGCCACCATTTCAGCCTCGCGTCGCCTCACCGCCTCCACCTCAGCCCTCAATGAGATCGCCTCTGTCTTAGCCGCCTCGGTAGCAGCTCGCTCCGCAGCCAGTTTGGCTTCAGTCACAGCCAATTGGTTGGCGAGGCCGCCCTTTTCATTTTCCAGGTTACGGCGAGCCTGAGCCATCTCATTGTACCGATCGACCCCGGAGGTCAGGAAACCGCTCAATTCCGAGGCCAGATCACTCAGCCTCATCACCATATCCTCGGTACCCTACATCAACATATATTAGTTAAAAAATAATAAATAAAATAAAAGGGGGAGGGTGCCGAAGTTTAGATGAGGGCATATGATGTTACCTCGGGAAACGGTTGTCGCCGATTCACCAGTTCTACAAAACCCTGGCCTCCCACACCACGAGACGACCGAACTGCAGTAACAGCGCAATCCTCCTCTTCGTTTGTAACAGCAACAACCAACTTCTGCTGTTTCTTTTTACGAATGAGAGGTCGCTCTGGAAGGGATTCCATTGGTGATGAGATCAGTCCGCTCTCGGTTCGCTCCGAGGACGCCTCGGATGATGGCTTTTCAGTCGAGCTGGATCTCGTCCTCTTCTTACCGAGTAGCTTCACTGCAGACAAACAGTAGAAGCCATATCACAATTACATGACATCAAACAACAAGATAAAAACAGACCAAGTGGAGCCTCACCCTTCACCGGCTCAACCATGGAGTCTGGATCATAAGGGCTTAGACCCGCCCTTGCAAGATCGGCCTCGGTGAAATCTTCATCGACGAGACCTGTTAACACACCCTCAAGTGCACCGAATTTCTCTTCGGTGCCTTAGTTCCTCAACTTACCCACATTCCATACGAAATGTGGGACCTCACCGAACCGGCAAAAAAAGAACTTAGACTGCCAGTTCGGGATTTTTGACTTCGTCTTCACTTTAAAGTCAAGACGGGGTGTCAAGTAGTACCACCCGTTAAATGAATTAAATTGGTAATATTTTAGGATCAGCTCTACTGACAGGCTGACCCCGTGACGGCTACTGATTATGCCTAAACCGATAAGCTGCCTAAACGAGTTCGGCGTTATTTGAGCTAAAGGAATGCCGAACTTCCAAAGAAGATCGGCAAAAATAGGGGGGAGGGGAAGACGAAGACCATGGCTTAAGCAATCTTCGTAGATAGTTACGAAGCCGACCGGAGGGTTGGATGCCCTATCCTCCGGCCGAGGAACTAACATCTCTATCCAATCAGGAAATAACTAATTTCTCGCAATCTTCAGCATTGCAGATGAATCTAGAGTTGAAGAGAATTTGGAGACGGTTCCGACCGAATCAAAGGGAGAAGCAAAAACTACCCTACATTTTGCGGAAATGTCCGACTCTACAGTATATACATCCACATTTATATTTTCCGGCGAATGTGATACCGGCGGCGACGTAGACCTTTCGCCAGAATCTTGACTACTACTACCTCTTGATTCGCAAATAAAAGAAGCAGAAGCCATGGAAACTTACTTTTATGGCGATGGACGACTATGGCCACAATAGATAATTCACTGGGTTCTGGTATAACACCAACGGTGATTTTGCAAGCGAGAATGTAGAAGATGGAGTGCTGAAAATTTTTAGGGTTTCAAAATTTCAAAATGAAATTGTTGTGGCGTCTGAAAGAAGTTTTAGTAACTTTCCGCCTCTTCACTCCAACTCTAACACGCACGCGCCTACTTTATCGGGACCCCAAATGGCGCATTTAATGTAACTGGCACATCACGTGATCGTCCTAACGAGGCGGTACGCATTCCGACTTCGTCGAAATTTAATTTCCGAAGGGGTAATGCGAAAGTTCGTTCGACCTCGTCACCACATGGCGGTACGCATTTCGACTTCGTCAAAATTTAATTTCTGAAGGGGCAATGCGAAATTTCATTCGACCTCGTCACCACATGGCGGTACGCATTCCGACTTCGTCAAAATTTAATTTCCGAAGGGGCAATGCGAAATTTCGTTCGACCTCATCATCACATGGCGGTACGCATTCCGACTTCATCAAAATCCAATTTCCGAAGGGGCAATGCAAATTTTACACCCACCTCGTCCTAACGAGGTGGCAAGCATTCCGATTTCATCAAAATCCAATTTCCGAAGGGACAATGCAAATTTTATACCCGCCTCGTCTTAACGAGGTGGCAAGCATTCCAACTTCGTCGAAATCCAATTTCCGAAGGGGAAATGCAAATTTTATACCCACCTCATCTTAACGAGGTGGCAAGCATTCCGATTTCGTCGAAATCTAATTTCTGAGGGGGCAATGCAAAATTCATACCCACCTCGTCTTAACGAGGTGGCAAGCATTCCAACTTCGTCGAAATCCAATTTCCGAAGGGGAAATGCAAATTTTATACCCACCTCATCTTAACGAGGTGGCAAGCATTCCGATTTTGTCAAAATCTAATTTCCGAGGGGGCAATGCAAAATTCATACCCACCTTGTCTTAACGAGGTGGCAAGCATTCCGACTTCGTCGAAATCCAATTTCCGAAGGGGCAATGCAAATTTTATACCCACCTCATCTTAACGAGGTGGCAAGCATTCCGACTTCGTTGAAATCTAATTTTCGACGGGGCAATGCACTTTCAATACTCCTACTTCAACTTTCTACCCCGAGTCACACCCTCACTTCTATATCTTTTTGGGGAGGGATGTGATAGGATATGGCCTAGCTACTAGGCCCAAGCATCGAGCCCAATATAATTGGGCCCCGACAGTTAAGCTCGGCCAACGTAGCTCGGCCCAACTAAAGCCCTATGCAGCTCGGCCCAGTCAGCTACAACCTACTTCAAAGAGACTTCTACACCAAGGCAACTCCTACATCGACTACAATTCAAGCTCCAAGAGATATATAAGCTCGGTGTTTATCCAGTAAAGGGGGAGATCAAGCCAAAGAGTCCTAGTAGGAAAAGACTTGTAATCTTAGTCGAATTCCATGTGTAGATACTTATAAATAGGGGTTTAGAATAGATGAAGAAGGGAGGACAATCTTTGTACAAGCTATACGTATTCTCTCAATAAGATCCATACACACTTTCGCTCCGTGGACGTAGATCTATCACAATAGATCGAACCACGTAAATCCTTTGTGTTCCTTTTCGTGTTCATTAATTCTCAGTTTTCGTGCATTAACAACCTTGCGGAAATAAGATCGATCAATGGGCATATTAAGTATGCCCACGGTGGGTAGGGGAGCATTCCTCTATAAACATAATCCAAAATAGAATAAAACTCCATTGAAGAGTATTCTTGGAGATGCTTTTAAATAGAAAAATATTCTTGTTACAATACCAAAATTCTTCTTGTTGAATTTAAACTCGTGATTTGAAAATAATAACGCATGTGTGTACATGTAACTTATGGGACGACACCATCGGTTATGTGTTTGTTAATAAATAAGACCATATTCCGTGAGTAAGTACTCCTAAATATTTTTAGGAGAACAACACCGGCTAGAGTAAATACATAGTCTTGATGAGAGAGAGAGAAATAGGCTAATAAGATAAATGTTTTAAAAATCGTTAGGCGCTAGTTAGGCAATTGAAGGGGATCTAGTGCTTAGGCAGCTAGGCTGGAGCTTTAGGTGGATCAGAAATACACTAGTTATTTTTACTATTATTATACGATGTCCTAAAATACAAACTATATAAACATATCATATTCATAATTTTATTACTTAATTGGTGTTCACATTTGGATGAACTAGTGTTCACATTTGGGTTAAGTTGCAACCTTCCTTCTTTCTTCTTCTTTTGGTTTTGATGTTCGGTAGGGGTGAGCAATAACCGGCCGGGCCGATAAAACCTATAAAAACCAACCGAGTTCGGTCGGTGGCGGTCGATTTTTTTAGCCGTTGGTTGTCGGGTTGGCCTAGAAAATCAGAAACCGATGGAGGTCGGTCGGGTAGTCGGTTAAAATTTGAAATTTCGACATATTACCGACCGACCGACCCCTATGTGCACTGAATATTAATATTTACAATTTATACTAAATATACATACAATTTAACAATTTCTAAACCTAATTGGAGCTTGAAACTTCCTTCGTTCGCAACACTTCGCATCATAGATTCGCAGATAGAAGATAGAACTCGTTACTCGCGAACTCGCCGCTACCCGAGCACACACGCGAGCTCGCCGTCGCCGGCGCGCCGCTTCACCGTTCCTTCAAAGTCCAAACCTTCTCCGCAGCCGCAGGGCGCAGCCGTGTTTGCGTCTCTTCTATCTTTGCTTGTTTGAATAAGGGATATATTTCCTAGTATATTGTTTTTTGGATAGTGGAGATCTGATTAGAAGTATGAAGTATTGAATTCAATCTCTATTCTTTGTTCCTTCTTTAATTGGAGCTCTATGTTCCTTCTTCTGAATTGGAGCTTCTTCCATATGTAATACGTTAAAGCTTTAATTATTGTTATTCTATCAAACAAAAATTTGACACCGCAGCCTCCGCTCATTATTTGCTTCTTGCATAATTGCACAGGTTAAATTATCTTCCCCACTATCTCAAAGTGAAGGTCGTGAAAGTCATGAAGGTGAAGGAATGTTTGCTTTTAAGAAGGAATGCTTTGAGTTTTTTATAATTCTTCATGTGTGTATTTGATAGAACTTCATAAAGCTTGGCTTCAGTGTTCAAAATATAGAAAAAACTTAGATAATTATGCAGGAAATTAGCAAGGTCGGTTTTTTCATAGCCGACCGAACCGACCGGTCGGCCGACGGTCGGTTTTGAGGTTGGTTTCCAGGCTTCAATCGGTCGGCGTCGGCTGGATTATTCAAGGTCGGTTCGGCCCATCGGTTAGGAATTTATGGGTCGTCGGTCGGCCGAACCGACCGATGCTCACCCCTAATGTTCGGCACCGGAAAATTTGAGTCATAAATGGGAAAGGAATTGATGACAATGTTACCCCTCTTCGATGCGTGTTATTCTTGCTTTCTTTGTAGTTAAATTGAAGATGACAACGTTACTTCTTCTTGAATATATATATTCATAAACACTCCCCTACCTATAATGGGCACATTTAATGTGCTCACCGCTTATGTGGCAGTGCCACATAGATAATTTTTTCATTTAGGGTTGAGTTTTTTTTTGTATGATTTAGTTTCTTTTTTTGTAGGGTTTAATATTTAGAATATATATTTAAATTAATTTTTTTTATTTATATCAATGTCACATCATCCATGAGCATATTAATTATGTCAACAATGGGCACTATAGCATTACTCTCTCTCTATTAGAAATGCTCCCTACCTACAGTGGGCACACTTAATGTACCCACCGTTGACGTGACAGTGTTATGTCAATGATTTTTCCATTTAGGGTTCTTTTTTTAGTAGGGTTTAGTTTTTTATAGTAGATTTTATTTTTATAAGGTATATTAATTATGATTTTCTTTAAATATAATGTTGCCACCTCAGCCGTGGGCATATTAAGTGATCAATCTTATTTTCGTAAGGTAGTTAATGCACAAAAACTGAGATTTAATGAACACAAAAAGGGACACAAAGGATTTACGTGGTTCGATCTATTGGGATAGATCTACGTCCACGGAGCGAAAGTGTATGGATTTTATTGAGAGTATGCATATAACTTGTACAAAGATTGTCCTCCCCCTTTAATCTATTCTCTCAACCCCTATTTATAGGTATTTACATATGTAACCCGACTAGGATTACAAGTCTTTTCCTATTAGGACTCTTTGGCTTGATCTTCTCCTTTATTGGATAAACACCGAGCTTCTATATCTCTTGGAGCTTGAATTGTAGTCGATGTAGGAGTTGTCTTGGCGTAGAAGTCTCTTTGAAGTAGGTTGTAGTTGACTGGGCCGAACTGCATAGGGCTTTAGTTGGGCTGAGCTGCGTTGGCCGAGCTTAACTGTCGTGGTTCAATTATATTGAGTTCGATGTTTGGGCCTAGTAGCTAGGCCATATCCTATCATTAAGTATGCCCACGGTGGGTAGGGAAGCATCACTCCTCTCTCTCTATATATATATCGTTGAAAATAGTAGCAATTCATGATGTTATCCCAATGCTCTTTGGGCTCGATAGTTTGGATTGTGGTTTGGGCCTTCTCACAAAACAATATGGTAATAGTTATAGCTCCGGGCCGGATATGTATTCTTTGTCCAATTCAGATATTTGGTTGATTAAGTTCACCATTCTCTGGCCCATCAAACTTTCCCACAAGATTTCATTAACAACTTATTATATCTTCAACTCATCTTATAACTAATATTATCATTACTAGTTTAGTGCCCGTCGAAATTCGACGGGGCTCACTTCTCGTGAAAAATAATAATAGAATTATTTGTTTTGAGAGTATAGTTTGTTAGGATCCATTCAAAAAAAAAATTAAAATTAAATTGAATTAGAAAAAAATGGAGAAAAAAAAAATCAATGAGGTGTGACGTTTCTCGATTAGTTTTACTCGTTTACAAGTAGCCCGTTGATCATTTTAATAGAAAAATAGATTAGGTGAGGTCCCGTTTTTCGTATAGTTACACTCATTTTGAATGTTAAGCCGTCAAGTATACGTTGTAATATAGAAATAAATTGACGATTAGTAACATTTTTCATATCAAGTATTCTTTTGGTCAAAAAAAATAGGTCAATGAGAGATAATATTTTTTCGCGTGGTTATATTCCTTTAAAGTAAAGGCGCCCGTTCTTCGATATAATTGAAGGATAGAATGTCAATCAGCCCATCATTTAAATATTGATTAATGATAACTCTATCATATTTAAGTTTTTCTATCGTTGAAATCATTTTCTACATTAAATTGAATTAGAAAAAAAAAATGAAAAAACATCAATGAAGTGTGATATTTCTTGATTAGTTTTACTCCTTTTGAATGTTTAGTAGCCCGTTGATCATTGTAATATAAAGATAGAATAGACGAGGTCCCGTTTCTCGTATAGTTATACTCATTTTGAATGTTAAGCCGTCAATTATACGTTGTAATATAGAAATAAATTGACGATTGATAATATTTTTCATATCAAGTATTATGTTGGTAAAAAAAAAAAAGGTCAATGATAGGTTAGATCTTTTCGCATGGTTATATCCATTTAAAGTAAAGTCAATCATCGTTCAATATAATGGAAGGATAGAGTGTCAAGCAGCTCAGCAGCCCGTCATTTAAATATTGATTAAAGATAACTCCATCATATTTAAGTTTTCCTATCGATGAAATTACATTCTCAAAAGCACCTTCGTACATATAAACTTATTCATCTGTTCGTCCCTGCTCTACTAACAAACTATAAGCCATAATGATATAATTTTCTCGTTAATCATTAGTCTTTTAAATGTTTATCTGAGATAAAAAAAATTAATTAGGTCGGAAATATATACCATTTATCGAGTAGCTTAATTCAATTTAAACGTTAAGCTACCCGTTGTTCGATGTAATTGAAAATAGGTCAAGAAATTTTTTTGGGTAGTTTACTCATTTATATTGTCAATTTGCATGTTGTTTGAGTGTCTATTGTAGGAGACATAAACAATGAAAGTTCATTAGGTTAAGGAGGGCTATCATTTCTTAAGTAGTAGTATTCGTTTGTGTGAAGATATATGTTTTGTTCATTGCAATATAAATAGGGGAAAGAGCCATTACATTTATTGAGTATTTGTATCTATTTCAAATGTCAATCCACTCATTGTTCAATGTAATAAAAGATAGCTCAAGAGATAATATTTTTCAGATAACTGAATATATTTTGAATATTAATTCACTTATTAAAAAATAAGCCAGTTAGGTGTAACATTTCTTAGGTAGCTTCTCATTTTGAATGTCAAGGGTGTTTTTTTTTTTGTTTTATTTTATTTTATTTTTAACACTCTCTTTACATGAATTATCCTATCGATTCTCTAAAAAAATCAATATGTTTAACTTGCATAAAATACCTATCAATCAATTGAGGAAGTTATAAGTCCAAACAATCGGATTAACACAATGCACACGAATCTTGAGTATCGAAAAACTGTAGAATTAATGAATTTAAATGTCAAGCCGCCCGTTGATTATCGAAATACAAAAGTAGGTCAAGAGAGATAATATTTTTTAAGTGACTTGTTTTTTATATTAACAAAAAAATTAGGCCAGGAAAATATATCATTTCTCGAGTAGTTTAATTTAATTGCAAAGAGAATGTTGATTAGTTAATGATTTATAAAAAGAAATGTAATAAAAAAAATTAGCTTCTCACTTTACGTGACTTTTTGTTTTTTTAAACACAGTATTTATTATTGGTACTTTGGTAATGTGTATATATGTATATTAATGTTATTTTATTCATTAATGTATAAAATAAATACTCCTACATAAGAGTCCTTATTGGGATGAGACACATTTTACTATTATATATATATATATATATATAGATAGGTGTTACTATAAAATAATTAAAGATATATATCAAATTAAAGATACATGTTAATTAAATTAAAATATTGATTAATTAGATAAAATTATGAGAATTTAGCAAAATAATCTAAAAAAATCATGATTGATCGACTTTTATTTTGCTATTATATATGTATAAATTTCAAAAGCTCGACTTATGAAGTACACTACTTGTCTGGGAATTTACCAACGCAAAACACACATATATATAGAGAAATGATATATTATTCCCTTGAAGTTTCAAAATTATTTTGGAATCACAAAGTCAAGGGACTATTTTGGGCAGTGGACCTACTTGGAATTATTTACACTATTTTGTAAATTAGTGTCAATAGTTTCATTGTGTGGGCGAAGTCCCGAAATTATTTTGATATAACAAAGTCTATAACAAAGTCAGGAGACTGTTTCGAGTCATGAACTACGAAGAGAGGAGAATTGTAGAAAGCATACGTTGAAAGATAAGTTGAGAGAGAAAAAAAGAAACGTATCGGGGTAAAAATTTGAGGCTGGGGTGGACGAGTTGGGATGAGGAAATAAGACATTTTAATAAATGAATTAATTGAGTAAAAATGAGAAAAAAAAAGTCCAACTCAGTGAAGGTCTAAAATAAAAGTTTTTTTTTTTTTTACTTTATTGTCTAAAATTTAATTTGTGTTAAGATACATAAATATTCCTCCTTCCGTTCACGATTTTTAGATCCTGTTAAATTTTTAGCTAATTCTACGATTTTATTTTATAATAATGGATTTTTCGAGTTTAATTTTTTTATAGGTTACTACTATAAAAAAATTACCCAAAAACTTATTTTAGAATAAATTATTACAAAGATGAAAATCAGTTATAAAATCAACGGGATCTAAAAGACCTTCTTGGACGGAGAGAGTATAATATACTAATATGACTCTATCAAAATTTTCCTAAAAAAATGTTTCTCAAAAAAAAAAAAAAAAAAAATTCCTAAAAAATTGGTATAGGATAGAGGTCTCGATTCCAATTTCCAAACCAAATAGGCCTTCTTTCGTGTGGGCTGCGGCCTAATTCACAAGAGACTTTGAATTTACGGTTTTCTCTCTTTTCTCTTCATTCTTCAGCTTCTTCTACACACATCTTTGGAGTCGAGAAAACGCAGAGTGAATGGCGAAGGTTCGATGCCAGAGAATCGGATGCGAGGCAGTCTTCTCCGAAGACGACAATCCCGATGGCTCCTGCTCTTACCACGATGCTGTTCGTACATCTCTCTCCTCCCTATCACTTACTATATCACCATGGGCGTATTATTCGATCGCCGCAGCTTAACTTAATCAGTTTAGAATTCAATCGATCTTTTTTCCAGAAGAGCTTATTTAGTAGGCGTCTGCTTTCTGATTGTTGAACGCCATGCCTTCATTTTTTATTTTTTATTTTTTTCTTTCCAATTTATCAATCATGTGTGAAAGATTACAAACAATTTACTTGTTCAATGCTTTTTTTTGTACTTCTTCCTAGGGTTAGATAAATGGATGTGATCTTGTAGTCCTCTTTTTTATTTTTATTTTGATTTTTTCGCAACTGCGCCTCGCCCATCATTATCTGGTCTCAATTGCTCTGTTTGATTACATATTTACATATTACCGTCTAACAATTGCACTAGGAAAAAAGAGGGAAATGTAGTACTCCTAGATAATTTGGTTGGATTAGTAATTTTGGAAATGTTGTTATACAATATAGCAACCTTTCTTAGCAATTAACATGCTAATTTATTTTCTTGGTTGTGTGCGGTGTTGTCTATTGATGGGATTTGGCAGCAGAAGCAGTTGGCGGACGGGGGTTTAGCGTCTGTCTAGATAAAATAAAATGTTTAGGATATCCATTCACAGTACTATTTCTGATTGCGACACTCTTTCTTCCGATTACGTGGAACGTCTTTCAGTCTGCTTTTCATCATGCTACAACTATGTGGGCAATTGTTCACTTGATTCATCATAATAACATGTATTTGTTTGTTATTTACCTCTCCTATTCACTGACTAATTTTATTGGTTGGTGCATGGCTTATATTACATGCTACAACATTCATTTACAGGGTGTAAGTTTCCTATCCGTTCTAATAAAAGTATCAGCTCTCAGTTTGTGAAGTCCCAACTGTTATTCCTGATACTAATGGCAATATTTGCTCACTTCCAGCCAAAATTCCATGATGGGATGAAAGAATGGAGCTGTTGCAAGAAAAGGAGCCATGATTTCAGTTTATTTTTGCAAATTCCTGGGTACTGAACCTTTTCTTTTCTCATGACCACTTATTTCTTTAGAACATTGGGGCTGACTTTTGCAAGTATAGATGAGCTTTAGCTAGTGCTTTTCCAATTCAAAGTCCGATTATAATTAGGCTAGCTTATGATAGTGAGTATAATTTCCTCTTTGCTCTACAAAGAATTTAACAGCTTGCTAAGCTCTTGGAAATAGGTATTCTCTAACGTAATTTGTATATATTTTTTATGGCTGGTGTTCTGGAATTTATCTATATTGTGTGATTTGGGGGCTGATACTCTCTGTCATTATGTTTACATTTTCAAAAAGCTTTCTGTCCTTTTCAACATGTAATACTTCCCATTGATAAAGATGTTTATACTACTTCAGATGAGTGTTTGTGTCCAGCTTGAGAATTTAGTTACATATCCTTCTTACGAGCATTCTCTGCATATGTTATGTGATTTATCGTGTTGTTCCGTGCTGATATCTGAGGGTGCAAAACAATTGGCTACTATTTTGAGAAATCCTTTGTTAGTCAAGATGGTTATGATTGTCTTTTCAGTTTTCACATATGCCTACTGCTGATAGAGTCGATGATAGATAGACAAGAATAGCCAAGGCCCACGACATATGTGAGCCCAATGAATAAAAAATTACTTGCCCAACTGAATTAAAGAAAAAAATAAATATAGCCACGGGCTCGAATTATGCAACCTCTCCAAGTGACTGGTGATCCTTTCCTGCCCACATAATCCTGATCGGCAACAGATGTTATATTTTTGTATTGGAAGCTTATTTAATTGAGACTAACATGCAAAGCACTAAAGCATAATACCAGAAAAACTATGCTAGATTGAAGATGGTCTTGATATTTTTTTGTTTCTGTATGTAGCTTGATGCTCTATTTGTTGGTGAAAACTTCATAATTGATTTCTGATGTTGTAGAAACACAAAAGCAAAGTTACTGCAGAAACTTGCTTAACTAATATGGTGATGGTATTAATTTCAAGTTCTTATGTGGTTTGATGGTAATGTTTTATTCTTGTTCATGCAAGTTGAACTCTGCAGCATGCTATTGTTGTGCATATAGTCTCCTTAAATAGATGCTTATTACTTTATATATATCTGAAGTTGCAAGACAGGAAAACATACAGCTGAAAAACCTGTGATTGCAAAGGCAACTGCAGCTCCAAAGCAGCCAGTGTCTGCTCCAACACACCTAGCTAATTCCTCTTCGAAAGATACCTGTCCTAGGTGCCGCCAAGGATTCTTCTGTTCTGACCATGGTATCTCTTTTTTCAGTTGGATGAACTTCTTTCTTTCTTTCTTTCCTACTTTTTTTTTTTTTTTTTTGTTGCTGGGGGTGAACAATTTTCAGAAGAATTATGATATCATTAAACAAATTATGCAAGTTCAACACAAACAAAAGACTACAGTGCTTTTGTAGCTTTGCTAATACTTTGGAGCCTGTAAATGTATCAGATTATACTGGCATTTGAAACCCAATGACTAAATCTTCACGTCATAACAGGTTCACACAACCAAGAATTGAACAAAAAATCTGCAGTGAGTTCAACTAATGGAAGTACTCCGGAGATTCAAGAACCAAAACCACCTCAAGCTAAGAAAATTGTTGATATAAACCAACCCCAGATCTGCAGAAATAAGGGATGTGGAATGAGTTTTAAAGAGAAGGATAACCACGATACAGCATGCAGTTACCATCCGGGGCCACCTGTCTTCCATGACAGGATGAGAGGGGTAAGAACATATAACAGTTGGCCCCTACCGTATGCTCAATTCTAGTTTTCCACAAACTTCTTATTTCCATCGTCTACATAAATGACCTTTTCCATTATTATTGATGTTGCATGTTGCAGTGGAAATGCTGTGACGTTCATGTTAAAGAATTTGACGAATTCATGACCATACCGCCATGTACAAAGGGTTGGCACAATGCTGATCCAGTGGCATGATAGCAGCTTAAGAGTTTGAAAGGTTTGTCTTCATAATCCTATTAAAGAAAAAAAAGGCTGGTGATGCAAACATTTCTATGTAGTTTATTATCATGTACCCGCTTCTTTCTTGATCTTCAGCCAGAACTCCAACTATCTTTTCTCTTTAATTGATTCAACATGATTTAACTCCTATATATTTTTCGTTTTTTGCTTGCATTCTTGCTCTTTTCTGGAAGTGGGTTGCATGGATAGATTGCAAAGGAAACAAGGAGTCCTCACTCGTCTCAGTTAAGATAATAGAGATGAAACTTAAACAAGATATATCTTAATGCAATGATATAATGTGTATGAAAGTGATTAAGAGCAATAGATAACCTTTTGATTGTTTTGAAATAAGTCAGTATTGACGAACTACAAAAGGGCATATGATATTGTTGTTAATGTGCTCCAAAAGGGCGCTTTTGTCTTCTTGCGTTTTTTATCTTTAAAGCAAATACATTTGAGTGGCACAATTTTTTTTATGCAACACAAGTACTCTTATGATTTTTTAGTATCTTAATCGATAAAACAAAGATAAATTCTGGTAAGTTTATCATGGAGACATGATGGTACCAATTGAATCTCTATGATTTTGTAAATTTTAACCTGTCCTTCGAAATTTGGTCAAGTTACCAAATATTTCAACGTACATAGAGTTGTGGTTGTAAACACAAATTTTATATATATTTATATTTAATAAATACAATAATGTGTACAAATAAATTATTTGAGAACTTGAGTTGATGAAGAACGCGGATTTGAGACGATTTCGGTGAAGAACGCGGATTTGAGACGACTTCGGTGAAGAACGTGATATTTTCCACGAAGAACGCCTTTGAAGGACACCTTGAATATTGTGGAGAATTCATAGAGAATTTGTATTCTTCTCTTTTGAGTTTTCCAATATATTCAAAAATAATAGAGAGTTCGTAGAGAATTTGTATTTTTCTCTTTTGAGTTCTCTAATATATTTTCTGGTGTGATTTTTGAAGTGAATGGAAAGCCTTATTTATATGTGTAGAAGGAGTAGGTTTGCTTGGCTTTTGGACTCTATGGTGGACTTTGATGATGATGTATCACAATTCTATTAGCTCTCAATTATAGATATATATATCAAGAAAAGATTTGACTTGTTGCCAAAGAAATCTCCAATATCTTTATTAATAAATACATGATTTAATTTGGATTTTATAAGATTCCAAAACAAATATATAAAATTAATAAAGTATTATTTTTTCTTTTTCCTCAAAATTTCGGTATTTACAAATGCCCCCTCGAGACTTGTTCATGAATGATTTGTCGTGAAAATGGACGAGTCTCGAATCTTCGAACGTATTAGATAGTTTATATTCTTATCAAGGAGTTCTTCAATTTGCTTGAAAGTTTATACTCATCTCAAGGAGTTCTTCAATTTTGAAGTTGGATTTGAATTTGTAAATAGTTTATACTCGTATTTAGGAGTTCTTAAAATTGAACTTGAATTTATAAATAGTTTATACTCGTATTTAGGAGTTCTTCAATTTGTTATAAAGTTTATGCTCGTATCAAGGAGCTTCGTTGAACTTGCAGTTAGATAGTTTATGCTCGTATCAAGGAGCTTTGTTTGACTTGGATTTGAAGTTAGATAGTTTATGCTCGTATCAAGGAGCATGACGAACTTGATTTTTAGTTAGATAGTTTATACTCGTAGCAAGGAGCTTTGATTTGTAAACATTTTATACTCGTATCAAGGAGTCTTTATTTGATTTGGATTTGGAGTTAGATAGTTTATGCTCGTATCAAGGAGCTTTGATTTGTAAACCTTTTATACTCGTGTTAATGAGTCTTCACTTGATTTGGATTTCGAGTTAGATAGTTTATGCTCGTATCAAGGAGCTTTGACAAACTTGATTTGTAAACCTTTTATACTCGTGTTAAGGAGTCTTCACTTGATTTGAATTTGTAGACGTTTTATACTCATGTCAAGGAGTCTTCACTTGATTTGGATTTGTAGACATTTTATACTCGTGTCAAGGAGTATTCACTTGATTTCTTCTTCAATGAGTTTGATTAGATAGTTTTGGCTCATGTCTAGGAGCTTTATTGATAGTTTATGCTCTTATCATGGAGCACTTGAATCTCTTTATTTGGAGAGTTTAGATGGTTTTAGCTCGCATCTAGGAGCTTTCTGGACAATTTAAACTCTTGTCTAGGAGCACTTTTTGTGACACATATTGGAAGATTAGACCATGACTAGATCTGTAGTCTCTTCTTCATCTTTACTTGGAGTTTCTTCAAAAAATTTGCCCCCATCTTTTAATTCTTGACTCTCTTGAAATTCGTGGGGCTTTTGTGTTGAGATTTCTTCAACTTCATTTAGAATCATGTTCAACTCCATGTCGTGAGCTCTAGTAGCCATTTCCTTAAAGGTCTTTGGTTGAATTCCTTTCAAGATGTATCGCAGATTCCAATTCATGCCTTGGATGCACATCTCGATTGCAGAGGCTTCAGACAGTCGATCTTTGCAATTCAAACTTAAGTTCCTCCAACGATTGATGTATTCTATGACGGGCTCTTCTTTGAATTGACTTGTTTTTGTGAGCTCTACCATGCTCATTGTTCTTCGAGTGCTGTAAAAGCAATTCAGAAATTCTTTCTCTAATTGCCCCCAACTATCAATTGAATTCGGTTCCAAGTTAGAATACCAATCAAAGGCATTGTCTTTCAAGGATCACACGAACTGTTTCACCATGTGATCTCCATATGTTCCCACATCATTGCAAGTTTCAATAAAGTGAGCCACAGGTTGCCTATCAATAAGGTAATCACCTTGACCATCAAATTGTAGAAATTTTGGTGGTTGGTAGCCGATTGGCATCTTCATACAATCAATCCTTGGAGTATATGACTTGCTATATGTCCATGATGATTTTGGACTCCCTTCGAATTTATCTTTGATGGACTAAATTCTTTGAGTTGATCAACATGGATCGAACCATCAGAATGAACTTCAAGCTTTGTGGCAGGATGCTTTCCATTTTCTTTTGTTTCGGGGTTTTCGACTTCATGATCTTCCTCATGGTCCTTGTTATTTGCTTCAACAATTCTTGCTTTCTCCAACTTAGCAATTTGGATGTCTCGCTCGTGAACTCGTTTAGCGAGCACTTCGACAAGCTTCGTGAAATTTGTGACTTGCTCTTCCAAGGTTGCAGACATCTTGATGCTTGATCGATTTGGTGAAGAGTAGAGATGAGAGGTAGAGATTGTCCCACTGAGCGTGCCAAAATTTGTAAACACAAATTTTATATATATTTATATTCAATAAATACAAAAATGTGTACAAATAAACTATTTGAGAACTTGAGTCGATGTAGGTTGCGATTTCTACGGTTCCTCTGATTCTCTCTTCAATTTGCTTCTTGAACGACTTTGAGCAGCTTCTAAGATATGCGGAGAATTTGGTACTCCTTGATCTCTTTGGATTTGATGCTTCAATTTGTAACATTATCCGAAGGGCTTTGGCCTTGTTTTTGGATCAAACGTCGGTTTGAGAAGACTTCGGCGAGAAATGCGGATTTGAGACAATTCTGTCAAAGAACGCGGATTTGAGACGACTTCGGCGAGAAATGCAGATTTGAGACGATTTCGGTGAAGAACGCGAATTTGAGACGACTTCGGTGAAGAACGTGATATTTTCCACTAAGAACACCTTTGAAGGACACCTTGAATATTGTGGAGAATTCATAGAGAATTTGTATTCTTCTCTTTTGAGTTCTCCAATATATTCGAAAATAATAGAGAGTTCGTAGAGAATTTGTATTCTTCTCTTTTGAGTTCTCTAATATATTTTCTGGTGTGATTTTTGAAGTGAATGGAGAGCCTTATTTATAGGTGCAGAAGGAGTAGGCTTGCTGGGCTTTTGGGCTCTATGGTGGACTTTGATGATAATGTGTCACAATTCTATTGGCTCTCAATTATGGATATATATCAAGAAAAAATTTGACTTGTTGCCAAAGAAATCTCCAATATATTTATTAATAAATACATGATTTAATTTGGATTTTATAAGATTCCAAATCAAATATATAAAATTAATAAAGTATTATTTTTTTCTTTTCCCTTAAAAATTCGGTATCTACAGTGGTATTCATGTAAGCTACACAAATTTGATAAGGAAAAATGAAAAATATCCAAAAGAATACCCAAATTTATTGAAACTCCACAAAATGTCCTTGAATAAGGTCAACACTTTTTGGTAAGAATGGAAAATAATTATTTACATTCTTTAATTGCATTTTCCCTTTTGTTATATCGAATGAAATTTCAACGATTAATTATGTGTTTACATCATTATTGAAATTTGTTCTAATATTCTTACTATTTTAATTTTCCAACTGGTGGAATAAGCTTATCGCTCATTAACAATCATTTTCATGTCGTACACCTCAGTTTTTCAATCGTTAGTTTTATTTTTTATTATTAATTTTCCAACCGCTAGTATAAATTTTTCGATCACTTATAGTTATTTTCTTGTCGCACGTCTCAACTTTTCAATTGTTAATTGCATTTTTCGATTGTTATGGACCACTTTCCCTCCAAAAGACATTGACTTTTGTCTTCATTCAAGGACATTTTAGAAAGTTTCCATAAGTTTAGGTATTTTTCACAGATAGTTATGCAAGTGGGTATTTTCCATTTACCCTTATGAGATTTGGGTATTTTTGCACAAGCCTCAAAGTAGTTCATGCCGCCTTTAAGATTTTGGTAACTTGTGAAACAAAGCCTAAAGTTGTTTAGAGGTTAATTAACCAGTTGAATAAAACATGAGTAAGAGCAGCCGCAACGCAGGGCGTCCAGTGAGGCTCGCAAATGCGAGCACGCTGCCTGCCATGGCTCGGCTAGCATTGGCAAGTCCGAGGAACATTGTGGCTGTCTCTCATTTCTGCACCAAGCTCGTGCTCATGGCTAATTCTTTATACTACCTCCGTCCTTGAATTCTTGACACTAATACTATATCAGGATGTCCCCCATTTCTTGACCATTTCTATTTTGGGACCTAGGCCCTACAATACACTTTAACACTTTAACATTACAATACAATATGTAAAAATATCATGCAACATGTAACCTGGAGAATTTTATGTACCACAAATTTTGTAAATTTATTTGATAATTTGGTTTAAACTTCCTGGAAAATTATTGCAACGTACTCTAAGAATCATGAGATCAGGTGACTCAGATTGGGCTTGTAAACAAATCAAACAATTTTGATTCGATTTGATATTCGTATTCGATTAGACGTATTCGTATTCAATATTTTTTATTCATATTCGAAATCAATTATTATTTTATGATTCGATTAGAGGATTGGGGTTACTCTTTTTCATCTGTTTATTATGTATTCAATACCCAATTAGGTTTTCGATTGTTGTCCTTGAATTTCTTTCTTCTTTTTTCGCCGTGTGTGTTATTTGTCCAGAGTTTCTCTTATTGAATTGATTGGTGTCTTTGTCTTGAGTATAATTACGTTTATTTTAGGAACAATTTGATTGAATTTGAGGTTGATATGAGATTTTAGAATTTTATTTTATCACTATTTACTTATGTCAGCCACCTTGTTTTTCTCGCACAAAAAGGTCTAAATGTTTAGTTTAATTAGTTCATATGACGTACGTACTTATGCCAAGTAGATAAGATTTTCTTTTTCATTTTAACACTATTTTTTTATATCAAAAGAAGATTCAAAATACAGATTCAATTAAAATGTAAAAAAAAATGATATATTTAAAATACAAAATATTTAAATATTTAAATAATGAAAAATTAACCCCGTCGAATTTCGACGGGACACATACTAGTTAATTATTAAAATGAAAGAATGAAAAGAAATAGACAAAATAGACATTGAATTCGAATTGAATATCCGAATCGAATATTCGAATCGAATCATTTTCTTTCAAAATAGTCAGAAATTACAATTTTGAATAACATTAAAAAACTGAATTGAATTATCGAATTGAATCGAATATTCGCAAATATCATTTCGAACCGAATACGAACCGAATATATTATTCGAAAAAAATCGATTCGAATTCAAATATTCGAATAACCAAACGAATTCGAATTGAATAGGGTGATATTCGTTTACATGCCTAACTCAGATTGCCTCTGCAATTGAAATAATATTTATTCTCGTACATTATATAGAAGTTCCATATACGGCATCAGATCTACACTTAACCCTGATGCAAGTCCGAAATAGTTTCGTGACTAATCAAATCCGTCTTTTCGATCTAATCGAGCGGAAGCGGAAAGCAAGGATTTCACAAATTGAATCTTTCGACATAAGAACATAAATTCCTATTTATTAGATTTATTTTGTTCTACAGATTTGAGATCAAGAGATACCTCGTTCTTGAATCTCCTTCGTCTTGTTTGAACTTTGAATCTTCAAACTCGTACACACCAAAGCCTTCCGACGCGATCCTTCCTTCGAACGGAGCTAGTGGGCACTCAAAATAATATTTGTGTTTCTTTCTACGAACTTCAACTCATGAAAAATGTAGGGTTGGGGAGAGCTCTCTTTTAGAACTCTAGAGGTGGGTTTAAATATAATCACGATAGCATGAGAATCGGAAGAACCGTTTTTTTTTTTTTTTTTTTTCTCAAACTTCAAAACACGGTTAGATTCATTCTACCGTATTTCTCCAATGATATATTTGAAACTTTGTTTTGAGTATTCTCCAAGATAATATCCGGTTCCCATCTCTAATAGGAAGCTCCAAACTTATCTTTTAATTAACTAATTAATAATTATCCAAAATAATCATTAATTAATGTAATTATCAAATATTTAATTAATTCCTTCATTATCGTATATATTAGGAATTAATTAATATTTATATATCAACCCATTATTTATGAAAACTATTTTTCATAAACTCTTAAAACATAATATTATTTCAAAACCCGTTCTTTTTATAGAAAGGCGAATCGGGGACCATGGAGCTATATTCATGAGCTCCAATAAATCGAACAAATTATTAAACTCTTTAATAGTTTATTCAATTTATTTATTCCGATATTACTCCACTATAAATTCAGAATTGCACTCTAATTAAATATAGAACAAATTTACTCTACGAATTGAGCAGTCCATTGATTTAATCATTTCATATAAATTAATCCTCCATAGATAATTCATAACTTAACGCAGGTCATATCCGTTAACCTCTTCAATTATTTATTTCTCATTTTCTATTAATTCACTAGTGAGTGTTGATCCGCCCTACTTTTGAGGGTAGGAGGATGCAATGATAATCGAATAGTATATTCGAGTCGAATCCACAAGGAATGCAAGGGCGTAAGAGATTCAAGTAGTAACCTAGCTATATATATCACTATCCAAGCTATAATATATCATGTTTTTGTGTTTTTCAAAAATTAATGACAAATTCAAATAACAAAATGAACTAGCAAACAAGTATCAAATGATAACTATCAATAAGAGAAAGTATGGTTTCAAATGTAATCCAACATTCACTAGAGGCATAGGTTTTGGAATTTGCAAGGATAAACTGATTTAATCCAATTCATACGGGAGTTCTTTATAAGTTATACATCAACTCTTTTCTCAAAGCAATCAATGTAAGTGGATTAACCTATGACATCTATCTCCGCTAGGTCTCAAGATGCATAAATCAACTCCAAATAGCTCAATTAATTATCTAGAATCTCCTATTAGCAAGAATTACTAATATGTTGTGGTTTGATGCCAAGTGTTATAAACTAAAGCCTACTAAGCATTTAACCAAACACCTTATATGCACTATATGATGGCCAATCACTCATGCAATAAAATTAAGTTCCAAACCACAAGACATATGAATTAGAAGGCAAATCCAACTACAATATCCAAAAACCTATTAATCTAGATCATGTCTTCATATATTTGAAACCAAAAGGAAATTAGCTAGACATAATTAAAGGAAATAAACCATAGAAAGTAAATAAAATCATGCTTAAAAGAAAGAGAATTTAATAAGGAAGAAGAAGATGGTCTTCAATTTCAATTCCACCAAGTATAGCTTCAACAATCTTCAAAATACTAAAAAGGAAAGAAGGAAAATATTCTAGGGTTCTTGGAAAATAAATATGCCAAAAGATACACAAATAGGGGTGAATTCTAGGATTAAATACATTGAAAATCGAGTTTGAGTCGAATCGGAGTGAAATGGGACGAACCGGGGCGAGTTTGGACGAGCCGAACTCGCCCCTTAAGTTGAGGAAATCCGGCCAACCGGCGGTCTGAGAGGTCGCCGGCGGTCTGGCAGACCGCCGGTCAGGCCGCCGTCCTTCCTTCTTTGACCGGTCAACTCCGTCTTCTCTTTTGCGCGCCTTTCCCGTTTCCGCCCGTTCTCTCTCGTACGAACTCCGATTTACGAACCGCTTTTTGTTACGGCTTCCTAACGAACTCCTCTTCGACATGGAATGATCAATTTGGCCAAATGAGTTCTTCTTCAACCTGCAAAAAGACACAAAGAAACTCGAGAGAACAAGGAAAACATAAACAAACTTAAACGAGTGAAACCCTAACTTTATAAATTCAAATTCCACATTCTTAACCCTAGGTTTCACCCTCATCAAACTTGACTCTTCCTCATTTCTAGCCTTCGATCCTTAGTCACATGAATGCTCTTTTCAATTCTTACAAAAATAGATCGAAAACCGAAAAGAAACAAGAAAAGTAAAATGTATGCTACAAGTTAAGAAACCCTAGTATTTACAATCGAGACTTAAACACATGCAAAACACACTCAACATGCACATAAAATATGTGTTAATCACTCTCCCAAACTTAAGCCATTGTTTGTCCCGAACAATGAAACGAACAATCAAAACACTTAACACGTATGAAGTGTGCATTTCAAGTTCATCGATGCCTCATTTCCGTTCAAAACCATTTAAACTCAAGGAAATCATCAAGTCAAGCCAAACACTCATGAAATTATTCACTCTCCTAGCATAGAACTCAATCACCTAAACACATTCGACTCTAGACCTCACAAAAAACATGTGTATCACTCGATCACTCAATATATGGAAAAGGTAAGCACTCATCAAAATCATGCAATACATAACTTTGACCATAAGCTTGCCTATCAACTCATGTTTCTAATACTACAATGCATGCACAAATTATGATCAAAAAGGTCTTTCTTAAGCTTGTAATGTAGGGACATTGGTTAAGGTAGGGAAATTTAGGCTAAGTGGCTTAAATCTTCATCTAAGCTCCTTCACCTCTTTTCTTCACTTCTCTAAAGTATGAATTTCTTCATCTTCCACCTTATCCAACCCCTTTTTAGCTAATGAATTCCAAGCTTCTACCAAATATCTAAAGAAACACCCCTTTATGCTCTTATTCTTCTCTTTTTCTTGTAAGAACTTTGTTCTTACCCCCTTTTTTTTTTTTTAAGGAAGAAGTTTGTTCTTATTCTTTTCTTTTCTAACTTTGAGCTTATAGGAGTGTCCTTTCATTTCAAAATCAATCTCTAGACCCTTCACCATCACCCACCATTTTTCATGAATTTTCAACTTCACCCAGGTTCCCTTAACCATCCTTCACCCCCTATCATCCGGTACAAGAAGAAAAGGCTCTATTCAGGGCTCAAAATGGGACGACAATGGTAATGAAAGATAGGTTAGTGTTTAGGGAAAATGGGCTAAACAATGATGGCCTAAGATCATCTCCTAATTATGCACACATGTAATATTTCTAACAAGAGTATCAAGGCAAGTTCTAGCAAAGAAAATGTAATGCAAGATCAAGCTCTCAAGAAAGTATATTAACTATGTAAAATGCATAGTTTAAGGCTCAAAATCCCCTCAAGCTTTTTGTCTAGAGCCTAAGTGCCTAAGATCAATCCTTCATGCCATTCAAGTGAAGTAATCTAATCATGCTTGACTTTGACTCGAAAAATTTCAAAATATTTCATCATTTTCATCAATTATCGGCATCTCACTTGAAAACACTAGAGCAAATCAACACGATCATTTCACACTCAAGCATGCAAACATTCATTCACTTAAAATTTTCCTTTCTTAAAAGTTCCGCATTCAAAACCACAAACTCATGAAAAATATTCATTTAACCCTAATTCATCCCTAAATGCACAAAATAAAACACAAACTTTCAAACAAATTCAAAAACCATCAAACAAATTCATCAAATAACACAAGATCCTTCAAAATATCCCACCACTCAAACTCATCACCAAACAAATTCATCTCCCACAATCAACAACCAAACATTTTCCTCCACAATCCTAGCAAATATATCTCAATCAAGTAGACACAATCAAACCACAAGAATACCTCAAACCACAATTTTAAAGCCAAGCAACATCAAACATGAGAGGCAAAGAAAAAGAGACTAAGACAAGAGTGTAAAGCAAGAGAGCAAAACATGAAAAAATAGCAAGACATGAAATGAAAGTAATTTAAAGTAATTTAAATTCATTGTCCTAACCCCCTCCCCCAAACTTATTTTAGAAAATAAATTCTAAAATGAGTTTGGAGGGAAAGATATATAATGGATTTAAATTACACTTACAACATTCCAAGCTATGATGATGGTGGTGGTCGGGGCCAAGTCGCCCCTTGAGCAATTTGGTAATCCCGGAAGCTTTCCAAGAGCTCCATCATCGATGTTGCTTGCTTCTCCTATCCTTGTACTCCTTTCCAATTCTTCAAGTTGTGTGACTCTCATCGAAGTCACTTCCCTCCTCATCACCGTTACTTGAGCATCCAAAGCTTTGAAGTTATTCTCCATTCCTTCCATTCTACCCTCGAGGGCCTCAAACCTCTCATCATAGCAAACATCACTCAGACCTTGATTATCCCTTCTAGAGTCATCATCATTATCCTCCATGCCTTCCTCTTCTTCCACCCCCCGGTGCTCTCTTTCAAACTCATCCCGGCCTCTTTCACCAAGAGCATGCTCATCTCCTTCACCTTGCTTGAACATTCGAACCCTCATGATCATCTTATGTAAGGGAGTGTGCAAATACCAATTTACCCTTTCATTGAAATTTGTAACTAGTTTGCTCATAGGGTTTGGAAGAGGGTATAACTCCTTGCCATTGATTCGGAAGTAGTAAGGAGGGGTACTAGAATTGAGGAAACGTAAGTACCGGAGCTTGATAAAATCAAGGAGAAAAGCACCTCCCATTGGAGGATAGCCACCGAGGTTTCCTTTTATCTTTCTTGCAATTGGAGTGAGCATACCTCCAATATTGATCTTTCCTACTTCACCTCGAGAGTGCTTCTTCAATTGGGGAAGAAATAAATCACAAAAACTTATTTTCCTCCCGCTGAGCATAGCATGAAGGATAAACAAATCATCATTCCTCACCGAAGTGTTCTCTCTTCTAGCAATGATAGTATGTGATATGATCTTCAACACCATCCTAAGTACCGGATTCCTCACTTCATTTGACTTGGAATACCCGGATTTATACCCCTCTTCTGAATTTGGCACGAGCATTTTCCAAATGGGCTTTACATCGAACACTCTATCAATGAGTTGATCCCCTCCATGTGGCACGCCAAAGGCATTATCGATGTCCTCATATGTCATCATATGCTTGCTTCCAAATAATTGGAATTCAATGCTCCTCATGACGTGCATATGGGAGGTGTCCAATGTAATTAACATTTCAAGTACAACCTTCAAATATGTCCTCCGATCTTGAATGTGCTCATTAAGGAAATTTCCCCATCCAATATTGTCAAAAAGGGTTTTCACATTGTCATAAAGCCCCAATTCCTTCAATACCTCACAAGATGGAAATCTTGTCTCTTCAATGCCTTTGGTGACTATACTAGCAAATGCGGCCCTTTCTTCATTAGTGTTCAAGTGTAGGTTATGAGTTTCCGGGACTTTCGGATCCATTGTGCGTGAAGTGGTTTCCGAAGGGTGAGATGAAGAGGAGCAATCTTTTCTCCTCTTATTAGAGTAGGTTACTAATGCTTTAGTGGGTGCCTTAGAATGCCCTTTTCCTTTAGCTCCTTTATCCCTACACCAAGTGAAAAAAAATCCAAAATAAGATTCAAGAAATTTAAATCAAGGGATTTGTACTTAAACTAGCCTTCAACCCCCCATTTTACCTTTAAACATCCAAGAAGGGAATATCAATCAAACACCAAGAAAATCATTAACAAAACTCCCCTAAGTTCAAGAAAAAGTTATCTCTATCCATTCATGCATATCCAAGTGAAAATAAATTCAAATGCATATGGAAATTCAAATCAAGAGACTTAAACCATGAATCTTCATATTTCAAACTCAAGAATCCATGAAAACATACCCTCTTCAAGCAATGAAGCATTCAAGAGATGAATATCCTATTCAAGAATCAAGCATAAACATTCACTCATTCATCAAGAGATTAAATATATTCCAAATTCATTCTAAGTATGCTCAAGTGCATAAGAGATATGGTCCATCAAAGAATGCACATTTCAAGACTTGATATAGCTATTCAATTCATGATCAACACCACATTTTTTTATTCAAGAATTTTGAAGATTCAAGCAAAACCCTAGCAAGAATTTCTACCCATTTTCATGAATTTGATAAGCAAGACATACATACCAATTCATATAAAACAAGTAGAAACTCATAAAAGATAGGATATAGAACTCATTACCTCATTGTCTTGAATGAAATTGAAGAACTTCACTTCTTTCAAAAGAAAAATGAATTTTCATTTTTTATGAAGATGTGGGTAAAAATATGATTTTCTTGGTTCAAAATGCAAGTTTTGGGATGGGTAATGGACCTATGGAAGGACTAAAATTGATTCAAAGTGAATTGAGAGTAATTTATGGATGAAAAATTTAGGATTTGGAGAGAAAATGGGCTATGGTCTTCAATGTTTAAAACAAAAAGTGGAATAAATGAAGAAATAGGTGGTTCAAGCAAAGAAATAGGGTTAAGGAAGAAAGGAGGGGCGGCGGCGGTCTGGGAGGTCGCCGGCGGTCTGGCAGACCGCCGCCCAAACCCCCGAAATCTCTGTCCCTCACAGCGGTTTGTGCCACACCCCCGGCGGTTTGGCAAACCTGCCGGCCGTCCTCTTCCGGCTCAATTTTAGGCTGTTTTCCAGCCCTTCCAACGAGAGGGGTCGACTCCCGACCCTCTATCGAGACCCCCTAAATATGTTTTAATTTTAATTTTTAATGTTTTTCGAATTTTTATAGAATTTTCCAAAATAAAACGAAGAGTGAAACGAAAACCGAAAATAAAATTCAAACTAAACTAAAATGAAAAATAAAAGGATATGTGTTGAGGTGCCTCTCAACGAGTGCTTTGTTTAATGTCGTTAGCTCGAAATAGCCTCCAAATCAAGCATCATTAAGAAGAATGGTCGACTCCTCCTTAAACTTCTTTGAATTGAAATAGAGCTTGAGTCGATGTCCATTAACAACGAAGGTAGAACCATCATTCTTGAGAAGTTCGAAGGTGCCATTCTTGAAACTCTTACTCACAATGTAAGGACCGATCCACCTTGATTTGAGTTTTCCGGGGAAAAGACAAAGACGAGAATTAAAAAGAAGAACCTCATCTCCCGGAATGATCACCTTGCTTCGAATCTCCAAATCATGAAACTTCTTAGCTCTTTCCTTGTAAATCTGAGAATTTTCATAAGCCTCGTTTCTCCATTCTTCTAGCTCTACAAGATGATCCTTCCTATTCAATCCGGCCTCCTTAAACTCAAGATTAATCCTCTTTATAGCCCAAAATGCCTTATGCTCAATCTCCAAAGGTAAGTGACAAGACTTTCCAAAGACAAGTTGGTAAGAGGACATACCAATTGGGGTTTTGTAAGCGGTTCGATAAGCCCACAAAGCATCATCGAGTTTCTTTGACCAATCCTTTCGATTAGTGATTCTTTTCTCCAAGATTTGCTTAATTTCCCAGGTTTGCAAGCTCGGCTTGACCATTGGCTTGAGGATGGTATGGAGAGGTAATTTTGTACTTCACTCCATATTTAGCAAGAACATTTCCCAACCACTTGTTGTTGAAGTGAGACCCCCCATCACTAAGCAAAGCCTTTGGAGTCCCAAACCTAGTCAAAATATTCTTCAAAAACTTGATCACGACCTTGGAATCACTAGTTGAAGTTAGAATGGCTTCGACCCATCTTGAAACATACTCAATAGCAAGAAGGATATAAGAAAAACTACAAGAATTAGGGAATGGTCCCATGAAGTCTATCCCCCAAACATCAAACAACTCAACCTCAATCATGATGTTTTGAGGCATCTCATCCCTTTTTGTGATATTTCCCATCCTTTGACATCTATCACAATTCTTCACAAATGATTGACAATCCCTAAAAATTGAGGTCAATAGAATCCACTTTGAAAAACCTTCCAAGCCGTACGATTAGCCCCAAAATGACCCCCATTTGGTCCTTCATGACAATCTTCAATAATCTTGAGCCATTCACTTTCCATGACACATCTTCTAATAAGACCATTGGCACATCTTCTCCATAAGTATGGATCTTGCCAATAATAGAACTTCACATCTCGAAGGAACTTGGCCTTTTGATAATCTGAGAGATTTGGTGGCAACTCTCGAAGCACAAGGTAATTAGTAAAGTCGGCAAACTAAGAATCTTTGCACTTCAACACCATGATCTTCTCATCCGGGAAAAACTCATTGATACTCAACTTTTGATCTTCCCCTTCCACCGGATTCTCAAGACGTGACAAGTGATCCGCTACCACATTCTCACATCCTCTCCTATCTCGAATCTCCATATCAAACTCTTGTAGAAGGAGAATCCACTGGATAAGCCTAGGCTTTGAATCCTTTTTAGCAAATAGATGCCTAATTGCCCCATGATCCGTGTAGACAATGGTATGATTGCCTACCAAATAAGATCGGAACTTGTCAAAAGCATAGACTATCACTTTCTCTCCGTCGTGGTGTAGTTCCTTTGAGTGGAATCCAAGGTTTTGCTAGCATAGTAGATCACACGAAATAAATAGTCTCTCTTTGCCCCAATGCTACACCAACCGCCCAATCACTAGCATCACACATCAAAATGAAAGACTCATTCCAATTAGGAGTGATTAACACGGGTGTAGCTACTAAAGCTTTCTTTAATGCCTCAAAAGCCTTCAAACAATCTTCATCAAAGTTGAATTTAACTTCCTTTTCCAAGAGAGAGCAAAGAGGTTTGGATATTTTTGAGAAATCCTTGATGAACCGTCGATAAAATCCGGCATGGCCTAGAAAACTCCGAACGGATTTCACACTTGTAGGAGGTGGCGACTTCTCAATAGCAACTATTTTTGTTCTATCAACTTCCAACCCTTCTCTTGAAACTTTGTGACCCAATACAACTCTCTCTCATACCATAAAGTGATATTTTTCCCAATTAAGAACTAGGGAAGTTTCTTGGCATCTTTGCAAATCCTTGGTCAAATTTTCCAAGCAATGATCAAAAGAAGTTCCAAATACTAAAAAATCATCCATAAAGACCTCCATAATGTTTTCAATCAACCCATGGAAGATAGCCATCATGCATCTTTGGAATGTGGCAGGAGCATTGCATAATCTAAAAGGCATTCTCCGAAATGCAAATACACCGTAGGGACAAGTGAATGCTATCTTATGTTGATCTTCCGGGGCGATCATCACTTGATTGTATCCGGAGTAGCCATCCAAGAAACAATAATACTCATATCCGGCTAAACGATCAAGCATTT
Organism: Mentha longifolia; assembly: GCA_001642375.2. Taxonomy (NCBI): domain Eukaryota; kingdom Viridiplantae; phylum Streptophyta; class Magnoliopsida; order Lamiales; family Lamiaceae; genus Mentha; species Mentha longifolia. The sequence goes on from CM038118.1 coordinate 21,632,456, forward strand.
GGTCAATAAAGGGCAACGGAAAGTGATCTTTTCTAGTAGCGGAGTTCAATGCTCGATAGTCAATACAAACTCTCCAACCCGTCGCTACTCTAGTAGTGATCAACTCATCCTTTTCATCCTTCACCACCGTAATCCCCCATTTTTTAGGAACAACTTGAGTAGGACTTACCCACTCGCTATCCGAAATAGCATAAATCATTCCGGCATCCAACAATTTCAACACCTCTTTCCTCACGACTTCTTGCAATACGGGATTTAGCCTCCTTTGAGGTTGAACCCTAGGACGACAATTATCTTCCAAAAGAATTCGGTGCATACACATAGATGGAGAAATTCCTTTGATATCATCAATAGACCAACCAATCACATCTGTGAACTCTCTAAGGACAGCAACAACTTGTCCAATTAGGACTCTGACAAGTGTTGTGACACTATAACAGGAAAAGAGTCATTATCACCAAGGAAGGCATACCTTAGGTGATCGGGAAGAGGTTTCAACTCTTGAGAAGTGATTGGAGTAGATTCCACCTTGGTTGAACTTCCATTTTCCCCCGGTTGGTTGATATCAAGGTAATAGACCTCATCCTTCAATGATCCTTGATTTGCTTCCAAATAAGCAATTGATTCCAATAAGTCATCACAAGCATCATCTAAATCGGAATAAGAGTAGAGATAATTGGAAATGATTTCCTCCGTGAGATCTTTTGCCATAGATGTAAGCAATGTGGTGATTGCATTGCATTCCTCATAGGTTGAGTCATCTCCTCGCTTCATAGCATCAAAGATTGAAAGAGTGAGGGTCTCTTCATTCACTCTAAAAGTGAGATTCCCGTCTTGCACATCAATAAGAGCTCTTCCGGTTGCTAGGAAAGGACGCCCAAAAATGAGGGGCATATCCTTGTCCTCCGGCATCGAAGTCCTGCGGGGAAGATAAACTCCTCAACTTTCAGTAATACATCTTCGACTACTCCTTGAGCATAAGATATAGAACGATCGGCCATTTGGAGGCAAATTGATGTAGGTTTAATCGCTCCTATATCCAACCTCTTAAAAATAGACAATGACATCAAATTTATGCTAGCTCCAAGATCACATAAGACATTTCCAAACTTTTTCCCTCCAATCACACATGCTATTATGAAGCTTCCAGGATCCTTCTTTTTCAAATGCATCTTCCTTTGGATCACCGCACTAACGTCCTCCGTTAGGCTAATTATTTCAAATGAACCAAACTTTCTCTTGTTAGCAATGGCATCCTTCAAGAACTTCACATAGCCGGGCATATCTCGAAGTGCATCAAGCAAGGGAATGTTGATTTGTAGTTTGTTGAATATTTCCAAGAATCTCATCAACTTTTCGTCAACCTTATGCTTGGCTAGACGATGAGGAAATGGAGCCTTTGTAATAACATCCTTGGTAGGGAGAGGGGCCTCTACTAGCACCGCTTTAGGAGCTTCTCCTTGAACTTCTTTCCTTGATTCTTTATCACTAGTTGGAGACTCTTCATAGGGTATGTCTTCAACGAGAACCTCCTCTTTTTCACTTCCGGATATATCTTTATTCTCATAGGCTCTTCCACTCCTCAATGTGATAGCATTGCATTGGTTCTTGGGATTTAACTCCGTATTACTTGGAAACTTTCCCGAGGTATGTTGAGTGGTGGCTTAGTTAGCCATTTGACTTATTTGGCCCTCCATCATCTTCACTTGCTTTGTTAAAGAGGTAAGTGAATTATCCAAGGCACTCACTTTTTGCCCGGTTTGTGTGATAAGCGAGCTTTGTTGATTTGTCATTTGTTGGACAAGTTGCTCAATAGAAGGAGTTGTCTTCTTAGGTTCTTCGATTACTCCTTGAGAAACGGAAAATCCGGGAGGTGTGAATTGAGCATTATTAGGATTTCCGTAGGAGAGGTTGGGATGATTCCGGTTGTTGGGATTATAGGCTTGATAGCCTCCTTGATGACCATAGGAATTGCCTCCTTGTGACCTCCCTTGAAATCCCCCTTGATAATTCCCTTGAAAACCACTTTGAGCTCCTTGAAAATTTTGCTTGTTGAAATTCCCATAAGGCCTTTGGTTCACATAGCTCACTTCTTCATTCCCATTGTACTCTTCATTCTCTTGGCTTTGGACCACTTGAACATCTCTCTTCAACTTTTTCTCTTCTTCAAACTCCTTTTTGAGGAGGGTGTATTGTGTGGCCAACTCATCAATCCTTGCATCTTCAAGTATAGAATTCACCTTCTTCGTGGGACCTCTCTCCAATGGCCATTGCTAACTATTAGCGGCCATCTCTTCAATGATCCTAAGGGCTTCCTTTGCATTCCGATTCACTAAACAACCCCCGGATGTAGCATCAACTATGCTCCTCGTGTGTGGAGAGAGTCCACTATAGAAATTGACAATTTGTTGCGCTTCACTGAATCCGTGTTGAGGGCACTTGCGTAGCAAGTCCCGATACCTCTCCCAAGCTTCAAATAAAGTTTTATCGACTTGTTGAGAAAAGTGTGAAATCTCTGAAATGAGCTTTTGGGCTTTGGAAGGAGGGAAGTACTTGGCAAGAAAAGCTTTGCATAGTTTTTCCCATGAAGTGATCTCGCTCTTGTCAAGGTTTTTAAACCACTCCTTCGCACGATCCCTTAGAGAAAAGTTGAAGAGCTTCATCCTTATTGCATCCTCCGGCACTCCATTGTGTTTCACCATGTCACAAATCTTAAAAAATGTGCTCAAATGAGCATTAGGATCCTCATTTGGCCTTCCACCGAATTGCTCCGATTGTACTATTTGGATAAGGCCCGTCCTTATCTTAAAGTTATTTGCATTGACACGAGGTCCCCATGCTCCTCCTTGAAATTGATCCGTAAGAGATTCGAACATTTGATTGAGCGGAGGTTGTTGATCTTCTTGAGCCCTTCTTTCTTGCTCATCTCTCCAAGCTCTCATATCTTCAAGTTCCATCCTAAGAGCCTCATAATCTTGATTGTTAGCCATTTCTTCTTCTTCAATAGAATTCCTTCTTCTATGTCTTCTTTCAAAGTTCAAGATCAAAGGTTGAACAAGTCTTCCCTTAGACCTTGTGTGCATAAACCTACAAAACAAAAATCAAAAGAAACAATGCTTGAATTAATAATTCAATAACCAAATCGACTATTGAAACTCAAACTAAGCATTCCCCGGCAACAGCGCCAAAAATTTGATCCGCCCTACTTTTGAGGGTATGAGGATTCAATGATAATTGAATAGTATATTCGAGTCGAATCCACAGGGAATGCAAGGGCGTAAGAGATTCAAGTAGTAACCTAGCTATATATATCACTATCCAAGCTATAAAATATCATGTTTTTGTGTTTTTCCAAAAATTAATGACAAATTCAAATAACAAAATCAACTAGCAAACAAGTATCAAATGATAACTATCAAAAAGAGAAAATATGGTTTCAAATGTAATCCAACATTCACTAGAGGCATAGGTTTTAGAATTTGCAAGGATAAACCGATTTAATCCAATTCATACGGGAGTTCTTTATAAGTTATCCATCAACTCTTTTCTCAAAGCAATCAATGTAAGTGGATTAACCTATGACATCTATCTCCGCTAGGTCTCAAGATGCATAAATCAACTCCAAATAGATCAATTAATTATCTAGAATCTCCTATTAGCAAGAATTACTAATATGTTGTGGTTTGATGCCAAGTGTTATGAACTAAAGCCTACTAAGCATTTAACCAACACCTTGTATGCACTATATGATGGCCAATCACTCATGCAATAAAATCAAGTCCCAAACAACAAGACATATGAATTAGAAGGCAAATCCAACTACAATATCCAAAAACCTACTAATCTAGATCATGTCTTCATATATTTGAAACCAAAAGGAAATTAGCTAGACATAATTAAAGGAAATAAACCATAGAAAGTAAATAAAATCATGCTTAAAAGAAAGAGAATTTAATAAGGAAGAAGAAGATGGTCTTCAATTTCAATTCCACCAAGTATAGCTTCAACAATCTTCAAAATACTAAAAAGGAAAGAAGGAAAATATTCTAGGGTTCTTGGAAAAATAAAATATGCCAAAAGATACACAAATGGGGTGAATTCTAGGATTAAATACATTGAAAATCGAGTTTGAGTCGAATCAGGAGCGAAATAGGATGAACCGGGGCGAGTTTGGACGAGCCGAACTCGCCCCTTAAGTTGAGGAAATCCAGCCGACCGGCGGTCTGGGAGGTTGCCAGCGGTCTGGCAGACCGCCGGCCCAGACCGCCGAACTCTCTGCACTCCACGGCGGTTTGGCAGCTTGGCCGGCGGTCTGGCAGACCGCCGGTCAGGCTGCCAGCCTTCCTTCTTTAACCGGTCAACTCCGTCTTCTCTTTTGCGTGCCTTTCCCGTTTCCGCCCGTTCTCTCTCGTACGAACTCCGATTGTAATACCCCACTTATTTATTTAAGTTAATCATGTAATTATTTTACTTAAGTACCTATCTAAGTAATACTGATTAAATAATAGTACTCGGGAGCAACTCGCTAACAAAGTATAAGTCGAACCGATATTCAGAATCAATTTTGAAAGTAGGATCATACGAATTACTTCAGCTTAAACTCTCGATTCTATGAACAGTTAGGTAATGAGAAATTAGAATCAAATAGCTATTAAGTAGATAAGCCCCTTTTATCCCCTCAAGCATAGTAGATATTGGGAAATAAGTGGCACTCAATTAAATAAGCTAAATGAGCTATTTATTTTACTTGATGAGAAATGGGCCTTATTTCCAATTTATTAGGTCTTAACCCATTTAGAATTATAAACCAAGCCTATTGGATTTCCTAACTCAATTGGATCGAGCTCGTTGCGGATTAAAAGTGGATCGAAGCCGTTTAATATTTAAATAGACGAGCCCATTAAGATCTAAGTCTAGATCAGGCCCATTAAGACAGAATGATCCATTAATATTAATAAAAAAAAAGGGGGGGAATGGAAACAACAATAAATCGAATACATACAGAGACCCAACTAATTCAAACAAGAAACAAAATACATTTATTTACAATTAGAAGCCATGATTACATTTCCATGGGAAATGAAAATCTGAAGCCTGCAACAGCCACCCCTACTTCCTCTTTGCCTCCTCCTTCACTCCAAATCTGCAAATTACTCCTTGGGAAGACCACCCCAATCTCAGCCCTCTCATTGTAATGATGAAATTCCACTCTCATTCATAAATCAAACCTCTCATTTCCTGCACAGTCACACACATTCAAACACAAAGTTAGAAACTAGAGAGGGTGAGAAAAGAGAATGAGGAAGGAGAACTAGAAGGAAGAAGGACCTAGGACAGCAGCCTTCTCAAGCATCCCAAAACCATCTTTTTCTCAAGGTATTTACCAACCTTCTTTCTGTCCAAATTCAAGATTTACCTTGACATGCATAAATCACACCTATACTTAGCACTTCTCTCAAGGTTTTCCAAGCTCAAACTCTCTGCACAAATCCACACACTCTCTGAAACAAGAAACAAAGGAAGGAAAGCAAGCAAGGAGAGGAGAGAAAAGGCAGATTCAAGAGAAGAAAACCTTGCATCCCCAAAACTACCACTTCAACCCCAACATTATTTATTTTATTTTATCACCAAGTAAGTTCTACCACCCTCCTCAGTTGAAACTAAAACTAGAAGCATGCTAGGATGCAATCTTATGGATAACAAGCATACCCTTAATCTCTACCTAAATCATAAGTATGCAAGTATCTTGTCTAGACGTAAACAAGAGATTGGAATAGAACTTAAGCAAATAAAGCATGTTAATGTTGTGTTCAAGATAAATCTCTCACAATCAGAACTCATAAGTCTCCCCGAATGACCCATTCCCTTTAAATTTAGAAACATTGGCAAGCAAGTTAAAATCAGTTTATTCAGACCCCAAACTAGAGAACTTTTTCACAACTTAATAAAAGAAAAGAAAATTGGATTCATAAGGAAACTTATTCAGTATATCAAATGCTGGGGGAACCATCAAGATTCATAAGTGCACGAAGCTGAAAAATTTTAGAGTACAGCTCGAACTTCAAAATCAAAAACCTAAGTAGGATTTAAGCGCTTGAGTACATTCTGAACTTAAGAGCATGATTCAAACTTCAAAGTCTGAAGTTAAGAATATTTAAACACTTGAAAGCATGCTGTGCAAAAAGGCTCCAAGAAACAGAATTCAAGAGCAAACTTTCCTAAACTTTCACCACACAACCACATTTCTAAAATAAAATAGAGGAAAGGGCATTACCGAAGCAAGGAACGAACCCTCACTGTAGCCGGACGACGGCGGAGCCACGGCTACCGCGCTGGAAATGATCTCGACGGCGATCAGTGACGATGGAGGAGCATAACAGCAGCGACGGCGATGACGTCTTCTTCACGTTGAAACCTGCAAACAGAGAACCGAGGTCAGAACTTCAAATAAAAAATATATATATAATAAAAAAATAAAAAAAAATGTATAATCAAATAAAGAAGAAGCAAGCAGCGTCGAAATCGGAAGGAGGAAGGTGGAGAGGACGAATGTCCCCCAAATCGCAAGGATTTGGAAATTTTAATGTTCGAGCGTATGGGAAACTGGCTCGTTGGCCGCGGGAGTTGCACCAGCAAACACGGCGATGCCGTCTCTACCACATCGGCGGCGGAATCAAGAGAGAAGAGAAAGGCGAGACCTCTCCATCTCGAACCAGGGCGAAAAATGACAATGGGCAACGGCCGTTCGGGAGCAGCCGACGGCGACAACCTCGCTGCAGATCCGAACCAACGACGGAGCACAGATTGAAGGAGCCGCTGAGGAATCAAAGAGGGGTTCGAATTCAGCCCCAATTTTCGAATTAGCGCTCCAAATTAGGGAAACCAATTCTAGGGGCAGAGAGAGAGAGACAGCCGGAGATAGAGAAGAGGAGAACGACGGCGGCGTGAAATACCAGCGCCGGCCGCCGGCGAGTCAGAAAGAAGACGAGCAACGACGACGGAAATCGCAGGAAGGGGAAGAGAGAAATCACGAGATGAGAGAGAGAGGAGTAGAGATCGAGCGTGAATCAGAGAGAGGAGGAGGTTGGGTTAGGATGTTCGGGTTCCGGGTTGGGTACGGGCCGGGCTGGATCTGGTCATTGAAAAACAAAAAAAAGACCTGGGCCGAGCCGAGTAAGGATTGGGCTGGGTAAGAATTGGGCCATGGATCAAGTCAGCTGGGCCGAATTAATAGTTTAAGTTGGGCTGATTAATTAAATTGTGGGCCAGATTTACTTAACTATTAGCACCCAACCCAATACTCCCAAATAAAACAAGTTACCATTAAATAAAGATTTTTTTTTTTTTTTTTTTTTTTTTTTTTTACCAATAATCAAATTACAAGTTTAAGTCGAAATTACCCACTCACTCGATGAATTAATTAAACTTTATAATTTAACCAAGAATTAAATTATTTTCCAAGTCAATTGATTAAGATAATCAATTATAGCCAAGAATTGAGAAACCTCTCAATTAAATAAGAAGAACCTTAATGAAAATAATTATTAAGGAATATTCTTGATAATTTAAATAGCAATAGCAGCGCTTCATTTAAGTCGATTTAGCGATCGAATCAAGAATCTCATTTCGATTCTTTGAATTAAGGTCAAGTGAAAGAAGACCGCAGCAGCGGAAGTACGTCAGCTGAGTGAAAGGAGAAAATAAGCTATCGAGGTGGGCTTTCTAAAATAAAAGAGTTTTATTAGCTGAAGTTAGTTCTTTTTAAAGAATTGTCATGCCATAAAGTTTTCAAGTTTATGTATGATGCCTATCTGTTATGGCTTTGCCAAGTTTATAAGAATCGAGTTCGGGTCCTTGTAAGATAGCGATCTTACTTAGATTAACGTGCACGCAGTGGCTGGCCACCTTAGCGAAGGTGTGTCTGTCTAGTGTCCGTGGAAGGTGTACAACTTCCCGGATGAAAGGAAGTTCGGATATGGCTGATTACTAAAGAACATAGACTGCAGTCGATTTAAGTTTCAAGTGTTTTAGTACACATAGGCCTTTTCCAAAAACCCTATGTGATACTCTTGCATGGCTGACAATTAAGAAAATATTTTGGCAACATGTTCACTGGGTACCTAGAGTACTCAGCCCTGTACATATTTCCCATGTGCAGGTTGAGTAAATCGGAGTGAAGTGGCCGGTGGAGCTTTTGTCGAGCATAAGAAGTCGGAGTCTCTTGATGGTGCATGTCTTCACACATGTATCCGCTTCCGCTGTGCTATTCAAATGTTATTCAATTTGGTTGTATCTTAAGTTAGATTGATGATGTCATCATTGCACTTCGTACAACTTGTTTGGTTTCTGAACTTCTTTTGACATGGTCGAGTTAAGTTATCAATTCTCATTCGTCATTTATATCTTAATCTTTGTAATATTCTGTAAGTCACGAATTACCGAGCTAAGCCATTAATTAGCAAAGCGGGTCGTGACAGAGTGGTATCAGAGCACTAGGTTGCTCTAAAAACCGAGTCTTCGTCTTATTCGAGTAAAGTCTAGATTTGATTCCCTAGACTTGTAGAGTCCTTCGACAAAAGCTCGGCACTTCACTACATCGCGCTCTACCAAGGGAAAAGAAAGGTAACGTTTTTAAGTATAAGAATTTTATTTCTTGAAGTTGTCATGGGAACATATGTCAAGAACTTTTAGAGAACACAACTAAGCTAAGAATTAAGTACTCACATTCTCACTAAGCTAAGATAGTGCTCGAAGAATGGAATTCTCCGACCTCGATAATGAAGCGAGAAGACATGGGAACTATTCTACAACAAAGAGGCCAAGGCAAAAAGAAGATGGAAGTATCAAGCGGGATGCCATCTCAATGGCATGTGACGATTCTTAAATATTTAAACCAAGCAAAAAAAAAAAGAGGCACGCTTACGAATCGCCTTCAAAAAAAACCAAACTTGTAACAACATAGCAATGAAAAGAAAGTTCTAACCCAAGAATCAAAGTTAGTGATACAACGAGAATAAGACCACTCAAAACCATAGAGCGTGGACAAAAGAGCAAAAGAAGAACCCAAGTACCAAGAAAGGAAAGAAAGTAAGATGAGATGCATAGGAGAGCCACCAAACTCGCATCCTACCCTTGAGCTTAATAGATATAATTCTCAGTTATTATGTTATTAGGTCACTCGGATTAAAATCGAGGTGTAGACCCACTTGGAGCAAATTAATAATTCATTGTTGCAGCAAAGTTGCAACACCTATAAGAAATAGATATCTGAATAAGTAATCTTCTTTCAAGATGATAAGCCGTATCCTGAATAATTCCAAATTAGTATCATGCTTTCAAGCCAGAGTAAATCAATCGTCGAGACACCGCTCAGGAAGGGAAACAATTCAGTTGAGAATCTATGATTCGAATGAAATGCAAGACAGTAGCACTACCCGCTCATATACCACGTCAACAACGGTAACATACCTCATTGTCAGCTTAGTCCGTTTTAAGAAACAAGAAAATAAATTTCTTACGTTGAGAATTAGCAAATGATTACCTCCTATTGCATACTCATACCTTGTAACATTACATGTAATTTATTTGGCCCCTTATAACCAATGAAGTCTCTTCTCTAGAGAATGCCAAGACAGTAAAAGCCTCGAATCGAAATAAAAGTTGCTAAACTTTGAGAATTCTTCTTATCATTTCTTGACTGAGCTATCTGAGTACAAATGATTATTTTTCTTTCGTGTGTAACTAAGGAGGTGCTTATGTGGAACTGGCCACTCCACATAATCTCAGCCTTGGTAGCACCACCGCGGCACCTTCAGACCAGAATTCGGATGGGCATCGACGAAGGGTCCCTCTCTTTCGACCCTTTGTCACTTCATTTCTTCCCTCCCGATTATTCCTTCAAATTTGGTCTGAGAGTTTATTGATGGAACTTTCTAATCAAATAGCATGCTAGAATTGAAATAATATTTCCATCGAAAATACCTTCTAATGTCAGTTCATGTTATCCTGTTCCATGAGCCTCATCTCCAATAAAAGCCAATAAGACGTAGCACACCAGTCCATTTGTAAGTTCAGAGTGTGACTTGACACGGTGCACCCTAGGGATACTAGGAGTTGCAAAAGAATATTTCACCCTTCTTAATAACTAGCAAATGATTAACACGTATTTTATGTGCATGTTGAGTGTTTTGGAATGTGTTTGAGTCTCGATTTATGTGCTTATATGTTAAAAATACTAGGGTTTCTTAACTCTTAGTACATTTTAGACTTTTCTCGTTTTTCTTGGTTTTCGATCCATTTTTAGTAAGAATTGGAAAGAGTCGTCATGTGGCTAAGGATCGAAGGCCGGAAAAGAGGAAGAATCGAGCTTAATTAGGGTGAAACCTAGGTTTGAAATGTGGAATTTAAATATATAGAGTTAGGGTTTCACTAGTTTGAATTCAGTTATGTTTTCCTCGTTCTCTCGAGTACCTTTATGCTTTTTTCAGGAACAATGGAGAACTCATTTGGCCAATTTGATCATTCCATGTCAAAGAGGGGTTCGTTGGGAGTCCATAGCAAAAAGTGGATCGGGAATCGGAGTTCGGACGAGGGAGAACGAGCGAAAACGGTGGAGCTGCGCAAAATGGCCGAACCGACGGCGACCGGCTGGACCGCCGGCTGGCCGGCTGAGGAACAGTGTTTTTGGCGACCTAGGCTGCAACCCAGGCGGCGGCCGGCCAGCCCGCCGGCTAGGGCGCCGTCGTCCCTTTTCTTGGTGTTTTGACCGAGTTAGTTCGTCTAACTCGGTCCAACTCGACCCAAAACTCACCTATTATGTATTTAAACCCAAAATCTTCCTATTTTGTGGATCTTTTGCATATTTTAACACTCTTAGAACCCTAGAAACATTTCCCTCTTTCCTTTTTAGTAATTTGAAGATTGTTGAAGATTTATGTTGAAGATTTGAAGACTCATTCCACTATTCTCTTCCTTATTGAATTATCTATCTTTTAAGCATGATTTCATTTATTTTCTATGGTTCAGTTCCTCTAATTATGTCTAGCTAAATTTCCTTTTGGTTCCAATATATGAAGATATGATCTAGAAAACTAGGTTTTTGGATTTTGTTGTTGGATTTACCTTCTAATTCATATGTCTTGTGATTTAGGGCTTGATTTAATTGCATGATTGATTGGCCATCATTGAGTGCATACAAGGTGTTTGGTTAAATGCTTAGGAGGCTTTTAGTTCATAACACTTGGAATCAAATCATACCATACTAGTAATTCTTACTAGTTGGAGCTTCTAGATAATGAATTGAGCTATTTGAAGTTAATTTATGCATCTTGAGACCTAGCGGAGATAGATGTCATATGTTAATCTACTAATATTGATTGCTTCGAGAGAAGAGTTGATGTTCAATATATATAGAACTCCCATATGAATTAGATTAAAATGGCTAATCCATGCAAATCCTAAAACCTAGGCCTCTAGTGATTATCGGATTATATTTGGAACCAAACTTTTTACTATTGTTATTAATCCTTGTTATTAGTTGTTATCTAGTTTGTTAATTACTTTATATTTTTCATTAGCTAATTAAAAACACAAAAACATGTCACTTGCAAGCGTGAATAGTAGTTAGATAAATAGATTACTACTTGAAACTCATTCGCCATTGCATTACCTGTGAATTCGACTCGATTATACTATAATCGATTATTATTGCTCTCTACCCTCACCCCTAAAGTGAGGGCGGGTCAGCAAACTGACAGTTGTTAATCTAGTGTAATGTCGACAAAAGCCAAATCAGGCTGCCGAGGAAGAGTACTAAGGGAGCCTAAAATGGAACATCGGGCGAGAGCTAAAAGGCACACGAGGTATGACTCTGTGGCCACTTCGACCTGAGCAGACGATTGGGGAATTACTTTAAGACATTACCTATTATTGAGGATAATAATATAAATGAATAGATTTTACACCTCACTACAAGACTCGAGCTTTTAGTTGAGATAAAATCCTATCACCTACCCGTTTCCAACGGGATAAGAGACCTACCAGAAGCTGGAATTTGGACATGAAGGATGGAGAGTATATTCAATTGTCTGTGTTGCACAGACCAAGAATACTTAACTTGCGTGTCGTTCCAGTGGCTAGATCAGCCGATCGTTGGTGGAAGCACAACAAAAGACCATGACCCTAGAGTAAAGGGAAAATCTCACTAGGGAGCAGTTTAAATCAAGGCTATAAGCCAAGCGACTTCCTAAGAGCTAACATAAGAAGATGGAAATCGCAGGAAGGGGAAGAGAGAAATCGCGAGACGAGAGAGAGAGGAGTAGAGATCGAGCGTGAATTAGAGAGAGGAGGAGGTTGGGTTAGGATGTTCGGGTTCCGGGTCGGGTACGGGCCGGGCTGGATCTGGTCATTGAAAAACAAAAAAAAGACCTGGGCCGAGTAAGGATTGGGCTGGGTAAGAGTTGGGCCATGGATCAAGTCAGCTGGGCCGAATTAATAGTTTAAGTTGGGCTGATTAATTAAATTGTGGGCTAGATTTACTTAACTATTAGCTCCCAACCCAATACTCCCAAATAAAACAAGTTACCATTAAATAAAGATTTTTTTTTTTTTTTACCAATAATCAAATTACATGTTTAAGTCGAAATTACCCACTCACTCGATGGAATAATTAAACTTTATAATTTAACCAAGAATTAAATTATTTTCTAAGTCAATTGATTAAGATAATCAATTATAGCCAAGAATTGAGAAACCTCTCAATTAAATAAGAAGAACCTTAATGAAAATAATTTTTAAGGAATATTCTTGATAATTTAAATAGCAATAGCAGCGCTTCAATTAAGTCGATTTAGCGATCGAATCAAGAATCTCATTTCGATTCTTTGAATTAAGGTCAAGTGAAAGAAGACCGCAGCAGCGGAAGCACCTCAGCTGAGTGAAATGAGAAGATAAGCTATCGAGGTGGGTTTTCTAAAATAAAAGAGTTTTATTAGCTAAAGTTAGTTCTTTTTAAAGAATTGTCATGCCATAAAGTTTTCAAGTTTATGTATGATGTCTATCTGTTATGGCTTTGCCAAGTTTATAAGAATCAAATTCGGGTCCTTGTAAGATAGCGATCTTACTTGGATTAACGTGCACGCAGTGGCAGGCCACCTTAGCGAAGGTGTGTCTGTCTAGTGTCCGTGGAAGGTGTACAACTTCCCGGATGCAAGTAAGTTCGGATATGGCTGATTACTAAAGAACATAGACTGCAGTCGATTTAAGTTTCAAGTGTTTTAGTACACATAGGCCTTTTCTAAAAACCCTATGTGATACTCTTGTATGGCTGACAATTAAGAAAATATTTTGGCAACGTGTTCACTGGGTACCTAGAGTACTCAGCCCTGTACATATTTCCCATGTGCAGGTTGAGTAAATCGGAGTGAAGTGGCCGGTGGAGCTTTTGTCGAGCATAAGAAGTCGGAGTCTCTTGGTGGTGCATGTCTTCACACATGTATCCGCTTCCGCTGTGCTATTCAAATGTTATTCAATTTGGTTGTATCTTAAGTTAGATTGATGATGTCATCATTGCACTTCGTACAACTTGTTTGGTTTCTGAACTTCTTTTGACATGGTCGAGTTAAGTTATCAATTCTCATTCGTCATTTATATCTTAATCTTTGTAATATTCCGTAAGTCACGAATTACCGAGCTAAGCCATTAATTAGCAAAGCACGGTCGTGACACCGATTTACGAACCGCTTTTTGCTACAGCTTCCTAACGAACTCCTCTTCGACATGGAATGATCAATTTGGCCAAATGAGTTCTTCTTCAACCTGCAAAAAGACACAAAGAAACTCGAGAGAACAAGGAAAACATAAACAAACTTAAACGAGTGAAACCCTAACTTTATAAATTCAAATTTCACATTCTTAACCCTAGGTTTCACCCTCATCAAACTCGACTCTTCCTCATTTCTAGCCTTCGATCCTTAGTCACATGAATGCTCTTTTCAATTCTACAAAAATGGATCGAAAACCGAAAAGAAATAAGAAAAGTAAAATGTATGCTACAAGTTAAGAAACCCTAGCATTTCTAACATTTAAGCACCCAAATCGAGACTTAAACACATGCAAAACACACTCAACATGCACATAAAATACGTGTTAATCAAGTGTTTAATTTATAAACAATTTATAAATTAGAGATCTCATTCACTCAGTACTAGAATTAATAAATGAGAGAATTATCTTTCTACTTTTTATACGAAGGAATGGATTCCATATACATAATCTACAATCTCAACTATTTAATTCAAATGTAATTCTAAAATGCAAGTTTGATCGAATGTTATACAAACATACTTTAACGAGCAAGTTAAGAACGACATTAGAATAAATATGACATTGTAATTACTCAGGATTAAAATTATCTATATATGATCATCTTTATGATTTAATTTGACATTTTCTTTCATTAACGGAATTCAAAGAATATACGTCCAATTTATAAATGCTCTCAACTTGATGTCTCTACATCGACGATCCGGATAAGATAGTCATGAGATTATGAGCCGCATAATTGATATTTTAATTGAAGATCCCTTACTTCAAGTAAATTCATCAAGAACTAATTTTTAAGTTTATTATCATAATATTAATCCTCTTGTATATAACGCTTATATATTAATATTATGGTGACAATTAATAAACTAAGGATTTTCTGTGATGTATAATAAACATACAATAAGCAATTGAATAAGTTCAAATATAAATATCGCTTTCATAAAATAAATAAATAAAACAATTCACAATTGCTTTAAAGGCACAATCCTAACAAACCCAATAAATAATTTGCAATCCATGTGTTTTATTCATCAGCATCCAGTGCTCTTGTAATCACATAAGCTTGCCTTGTTTCAAAATAAAATAAAATAAAATAGATCGATAAATATGTTCACAAAAATAGATGGGATGATTATGACTTTAGAGATGAGACGATATATAGTAACTACAGGTTATGTAGAGAGAGGAGAGTCATATCGAGAGAGGGAGAGAGTCATATCGGTAATGTGTTTGGTTTTGTAGTTAAAATACAATCTAAGTAAATAAAATATCTAATTATATTTAAATATATGAAATTGTGGATCTAGAATCAAAGTCAAACAAGCAAACTGCGCAAATTGCAATAGTTTCTTAGATGCTTGTCTTGCTTAGTTTAATTGCGTGATTTTTAAATATCTTGATTTGATCCATAGTAGAGAAATAGGAATTGAATAAGAGTTGCAAACCGAATAAAATAATGTATACATAACATGCAAAAAAGAGGGTCGTTATCCAACTCTATGGCAGGTCATCTCCCATATGAGGTGGTCGGATCGGAAGAACTTAGCATCTTTTTCATAGTATTTGACAATTTTCTTTATCATTTTCAAATACGGAGTATGAGATTGATAGGATACGGCCTAACTCCTAGGCCCAAGCATCAAACCCAATATAATTGGGCCCCGACAGTTAAGCTCGGCCCAGGCAGCTCGGCCCAACTGAAGATAAGAGACTCCATCACTAAGGCAACCAAGACTCCTACATCGACTACAACTCAAGCTCCAAAAGAGATATAGAAGCTCGGTGTCTATCCCTAATAAGAGGATCAAGCTAGAGTCCAAATAGGAGAAGAATTCGTATTATAGTCGAACTCCATGTAATTACCTATAAATAGGAGTTTAGAATAGATTGAGAAGGAGGAGGACAATCTTTGTAAGCTACACACACATTAGCAATAACATCAATAACCTCTTTTGCTCCGTGGATGTAGATCTATTTCGGTAGATCGAACCACGTAAATCCCTCGTGTCTCTTTACTTTCGTGTTCATTAATCTCTGTCTACGTGCATTAATCATCCTTGAAAAATAAGACCGATCACTGGCGCCGTCTGTGGGAAACGAAAATTTGTGATTTTCAATCAAAAGTTTTCTAGGTAATCTACAGCCATGACAGGAAGACCAACGCGATCCCCCCAAACGCGAAATCGCGATTTGTTCGGAGCAGCTTCTGTTATTCGCCAATTCCGACTGAAATCACCATCAAATCGGACGAAACCACCCGAAAACATGTTCTACTCGTTGAGAGGATTCCAACGGTAGGTTTCCCATCGAACATCGATCACCGGTGCGACGGGAATCGCGTCTGGAAGTTCGTGCTGCTGCACGACTCGCGAAATCACGATTTATTCATAGCATTTTATGTTATTCGCCAATTCCTAACTGAAATCACCACCAAATCGGACGAAACCACCCGGAAACATGTTCTACTCGTCGAGAGGATTCCAACGGTAGGTTACCCCGTCGAAACCTCATCTTACGATGAGGTAGAACTATCTAAAGCCAAAACCTCAGTCCTACGACGAGGTAGAGCTATTTAAAGCCAAAACCTCGTCGTATGACGAGGTCGAGCTATCTTAAAGCCAAAACTTCATCTTATGACGAAGTGAGCTACTTAAAGCCAAAACTTCATCTTGTGACGAAGTGAGCTAATTCAAGCCAAACTTCGTTTTATGACGAAGTGAGCTACTTAAAGCCAAAACTTAACTTCGTCTTATGACGAAGTGAGCTACTTAAAGCCAAACTTCATCTTATGACGAAGTGAGCTACTTAAAGCCAAAACTTCATCTTATGATGAAGTGAGCTATCTAGTACAAACAATTCCAAATAGACGACCTCGTTCTTCGAAATAACGAAGTCAGCAAGGCTGCAAGGCTCGGCAAGCTAGAAGTCACATGGGAAGGACCTCACCGAGTTAAAAAAGTCCTCGGCAAAGGGTCATACAAGCTCGCCCACTTATCCAGTAAGCAAATACCCCGTGCATGGCACATTACTTATTTAAAGAGATACTTTGCATAAGTGGTCGAGAGTAATCTTTGTTTTCTTCATATAGTTCATTTATGTCGTCTTTTTAGGGTCTTGCATACATCATCTTGCACATCTCTCTTCTACTTATGCATATTATCTCGCCCTTATAATTAAAAACCCTAACGAGGGTAACTTAATATCCTTTTGAGGATAAATAAGCTCCAATTATGGAGTAATACCTAAACGCGCGTAAGGGGACCACCCCTATCGATAAATTCGACAAATAAGGAACTTTGAGCCCACTTTAGTTAAAAACAAGGACGAACTACCTTTGTTTAAAATGAGGAGGCACTACCTTCATTAAAAGCAAGGATGAATTACCTTTGTTTAAAACGAAGACAAGCCTAAACCTCATCTAATGACGAGGTCGTGCTATCAAAAGCATAAACCTCGTCTAATGACAAGGTCGTGCTATCTAAAGCCTAAACCTCGTCTAATGATGAGGTCGTGCTATCAAAAGCCTAAACTTCGTCTAATGACGAGGTCGTGCTATCTAAAGCCTAAACCTCGTCTAATGATGAGGTTGTGCTACTTAAAGCCTAAACCTCATCTAATGACGAGGTCGTGCTATCTAAAACCTAAACCTCATCTAATGACGAGGTCGTGCTACTTAAAGCCTAAACCTCATCTTATGACGAGGTCGTGCTATCTTAAAGCCTAAACCTCATCTTATAACGAGGTCGAGCTATCTAAAGCCTAAACCTCATCTTATGACGAGGTCGACCTACATTCGTTTAAAAACGAGGACGACCGTTTAAAAAAAGAAGACGAGCCGCAAGGCATTTCTTTCTACCTCGTCTTTTAACGGGACGAGCCGAACTTGACTTCGTCGAATTTATTTTTCGATGGGGCAACGTACTTTTCTTCGACCTCGTCTTAACGAGGCGGTACACAATTGACTTCGTCAAATTTATTTTTCGACGGGCCAATGTACTTTTCTTCAACCTCGTCTTAACGAGGTGGCACGCGATTGACTTCATCAATTATACTTTTGACGGGGCAACATACTTTATACTACACTCCTACCTCAACTCTTTCCCCTACGTCACACCCTCGCTTCTACATCTTTTTGGGGGGGGATGTGATAGGATACGACCTAGCTTCTAGGCCCAAGCATCAAGCCTAATATAATTGAGCCCCGACAGTTAAGCTCGGCCCAACTGAAAATAAGAGACTCCATCACCAAGGCAACCAAGACTCCTACATCGACTACAACTCAAGCTCCAAGAGAGATATAGAAGCTCGGTGTCTATCCCTAATAAGAGGATCAAGCCAGAGTCCAAATAGGAGAAGAATTCGTATTATAGTCGAACTTCATGTAATTACCTATAAATAGGGGTTTAGAATAGATTGAGAAGGAGGAGGACAATCTTTGTAAGCTACACACACATTAGCAATAACATCAATAACCTCTTTTGCTCCGTGGACGTAGATCTATTCCGGTAGATCGAACCACGTAAATCCCTTGTGTCTCTTTACTTTCGTGTTCATTAATCTCTTGTCTACGTGCATTAATCATCCTTGAAAAACAAGATCGATCAGAGATAATCCTTGATTGGTTTTTTTTTTTTTTGCCTCTGTTGAGGAGGAGGATCAATAACGGTTCCTAATTTTTCTTCCAAAGTGATTCGGAACCCTGACCTTTTGATTAGAGGGAAAACATCTTACCAACTGAACTACACTTTGTTGTCATGATCTTTGATTGGAGTTGTTTGTGCATGTTTGACGTTTTAGTTCTGTAGCATAATTTTTCACATCCTCTTTTCGTGTTCCATTGAATGAGATCACTACTAGAATTTCGCTCATAGACTACGGTTAATACCCGTAGTGTATGCTGTAGACATACCGTACTGTATGCAGGTGTAGAGAAAGGTATGTAGTATAGAATACAGTTAAAGACCGTAGTCTACACGGACAATACACTACGGTTAATAGCCGTCGTAATAGAAAATTTCAACCGTAGAAAAAATGTATGTAGAGAAAGCTTTTTGTCATAGACTACGGTTAACCATGTAATTTTTTCTCTACGGTTGTCAACCGTAGTCTTTGTGTATACAGAACTGTAGAAAAATGGGCTGTAGAGAATTTTTTTTGCATACGGTTGAAAACCATAGTGGTTGTAGACTATTCTGTACGGTTAAAACCCGTAGTTGTTTAAACTTCCTGCCGTAGACAAATTGCCTGTAGAGAATTTTTTTTTTCATAGACTACGGTTATAACCCGTAGTCGTTTTATACTATTCTCTACGGTTAAAACCCGTAGTCGTTAGAACTTTCTGCCGTAGACAAATTGCCTGTAGAGAATTTTTTTTTCATAGACTACGGTTATAACCCGTAGTCATTTTATACTATTCTCTATGGTTAAGATTCGTAGACTTTGTATACTTTTCTCTACGGTTTTAGTTCTAAAACTGTAGTAAAATGTAGCAATCTGTTTTAGATAGACTATGGTTTTCAGTGTAGTCTATCTTGATATTAAAACACCTGTAGTATATTTCATCAATAAAACAATTGATATCAAAACAAATTCAAAATAAAACATCTACATAGAATTGAACATTCAAATACAAAAGATTCAAGGTTCAGCCTTTGAATATACAAAAGGTGCAAGGTTCAAATTATGCAAAATACCTATACAAAATATTCAAGGTTCAAAGTCTATCAAAAATATACAAAATCAGTTCTGATGCAAGGTGCAAGCTAGCTAGGTTCTTCCACTGAAAAGACCAAAAAATCAAGGTTTAGCTCGTAGCACAATCTTCCCATCCAATTAAGCAACCTTGTTTATCGTTAAGAGACACAAGCTATTGAGATATCAAGACCACTCATATAAGATGACAACAAAATTTGTTCAATTATGCAATAAGATAAGGCAAGAAGACATGCAGCTAACACAAATAAGATAAGGCAAGAAAAGATTAAGAATATATATAGATCATCATATAAATTACAGAATAAGATAAGGCAAGAAGACATGCAGCTAACACAAGTAAGATAAGGCAAGAAGACATGCAGATAAGATAAGACATGCAGCTAACGCAAATAAGATAAGGCAAGATTATGGAAAAACTTCATTGATAAAAAAGGAAGAAAATAACTAAAAACAAACTTAGCTCCAAATATAACATACAACGACAAAGATGCAACACCATTCGGAGAGATTCAAAATAATTTATCTTAACTATCTCTTTAGCACAAACCATAAACACATAATATTAAACAAAATCATTGGATGTTAAGATATACTCACCTAAGTTATCCAAGCTGCAAACCCGATGGAGATCAACAGAGTAGCACAACTAGCTCAAGCATTCACACTCAAAGCAATTTTCTATCTTGAACAAAAAAAGGCCAAATAAGAAAGGAATATTGAAAGTATGAAATTCAGATCAAGAAATTAAATTATAGAATGAAAAGGTAAAATCAAAATTGAGATTCAAAATTGAATAGAATTCACTGCACGATTTTCTGAGAGATAGCCAATAACATGAATTCACTGCTAACAGATGGATAGATCACAAGAATTCCTGTCACAGAAAGAGCCCTTTCTTTTACTTCAACCTGCAAAAAAAAAAAGTAGCACAGAATTAAAAGGCAAACTTTTGCAACAAACAGGGGCAGTACTTAGCCTAAAAAATGCCTAGACAGGGAACACTGCAGATTAAACAAGTTCTAAGAACACTTAAGATTAGTTACAGCAGATTAACCAAGTCCTAAGCACACAAATGGCTGCAATTACCGATTAGATCCTCAAGCAACAGAAAGTTAGGTACTTTCAAGGCCAGTTTAGAAACAGGAGAAGCACTTAAAATTGCAGCAGCTATCCCAAGAAAATAGGAGCAATTTCAGCAAAGTGGGCAAAGAAATGATCACAGATAGGAGCACAAATATGTGGCTGCACCTAGCCTAAATACACAGCAATTAAGCTCCCAAACCCAAGCAACGAGCAAAAAAGCACACACCGACTGCACTCGGCAAAGGCAGCCACAACAAAAAGTTCTTAGTGTGTAGTGTTGCAGTCAATCACTCAAATCAGTTCAAGAAACCTACACACTAAGCACACAAACACACATAGAACGTAGCTGCGCCTAGCTTAAAAACACACAACGGCTGCACTCGGCAAAGGCAGCCCCAATTTTATGAAAACTTATCGAATGCAGAAACGGGCTGAAGCAGGAGTAAGTAGCAGCAAGTAAATCATCGCCTAATTTCGCAAAAACTCCACACCAAAAAACATAATCCTCACACTAATTAAACTTTCTTTATCTTTTTTTTTTCTATGATCATTGCCTCAAAATTATATTCCAAGAAATTAGAAGTCAAACAAACTCATAGCGCCGAATTATTCATTTTATATGTATTCTGTTTCTTGCATTCTTCAATTCTTTTCTAAATTAGTATATAGAAATATATATTACCTCCGCACCTCTGTGACCTTCAGTGAGATGGAATTCTTCACAAGGGCCTCCGCACCTCCGCCGCCGACGACCAGGCCTCGACGCACCAGAGAATTCAGGAGTGATGGATTTAGGGCTGAAGAGGACGTGCAGTTTGAATTGGGGAAGAGGCTTGAATTGGGGAATTGGGAAGAGGAAGATCAGCGCGAAAGAAAGAGGTCGATAATTACTAAGGGAGGGAAATTCACTCCAAGGGTTTTTAGGAAATTTTCTGTAATAAGTATAAACGTAATATACTATATTTCACTCAACAACAAAACAATTGCTACGTGTAGCTCAGTTGGTTGAGGAGCTTAAAAAAATTTTGTTCACCTGAGTTCGAATCCTAGTAGACGCAGCTATAATTCTTATTTATTTATTTTTTAATTCTCATTCACTATATTTCTTAAGAAAACCGTAGTCTATAATAACTCGTTCATACACTACGTGTCTAAAATTTCGTAGTGTATATGTATAGACTACGCATCTAATAACTAAGTGTAGAGTATAAGGATATACGCACATAGACTACGGTTAATAAAAACCGTAGTCTTTGTAAAATGACGCTCATACACTACGGTTGATGTCACAACCGTAGACTATGTTGCATAATACACTACGGTTATTTTTAAAAAATGTAGTCTATACTACTGTAGGAACGCACATATACTACGGTTTGCAAAAAAATCCGTAGTCTATACACATACACTACTGAGTTCAACAACAACCGTAGTGTATGTAGTGTAGTAAAAGGTATTTTTTCTTGTAGTGGATGAATCACAACTTAATCGATTCGACCACTTTTTACCCACTTATCCACTTTTTCCCTTTTCTTTCTCTTGTCTAACAACTGTTCTAACATGAGTCTATGGGTTGACTCGGCTTTCCATTATGCTGCTGCTGCATCTCGTTAACTAGTTCAAGATCTTCTATTGCATTTGTATGTGATATTTTTTATTGCATTTATGGATAATTGACATGTGGCATAATCAATGATTAAGAATTTAAGATTTATATAAGAAAAATATATACCACAATATTTGAAATTTCTAAACCTCTAGGATTTGCCACATGTCATTAATCTATTTATGTAATAGAAGATGTCACATACAAATATAATAGAGGATCTCATTCGCTCATTAACTACTCTGGAAAATTGCCCCATTGCAATTTAAAGACGTTTAATTGTAGCTTCTTGAGTTTCACGTGCTAGTTTGCTCTCTTGCATTTTATGCAGCGAAACTTGCCTCCAATGAAGATTGTTGTTGTGGAGGTGGAGATTGGGGTGTTGCATGGGAAATTGCGGATGTGCCTGTTGAGGAGGTAGGTAGAATTGCGATTGTGGCAGATAATATGGCTGCTGTGGAGAGTAGAATGGTTGTTGCAGCGGAAACTATGAAGCAAACAAAAGGAGGCAGGCAATGATTTTGAAAAGTAGCATCCAATCCTTGCCCTTGTTGAAGCGGAACTTGGGGTGGATAGCAGTGGCGGAGCCAGGCCCCGAGAGTAAGAGAGGGCAAAATTTTATTTTTTACCTTTACTCGTATTTTTTTTTTAAATTCATAGTGGGGCAAAACATGAATAATTTTAAAATTTATGTATAATTTTTATAAAATTATACTATTACATAATTAGTACTAACACACAAAATTTGAGGTGGGGCGTTTGCCCCACCACTTCATAAGTAGGCTCCGCCCCTAGTGGATAGCCTTGTGCCGCATAAACTTTGACACCTCATTCATATATGAGCTCGTTCATCCTTGTGCATTATTCAACTACATGGCAAACTCTCCACACATGTCACATGGTTCAGGTTCACTCTCTTGTGTCGGAGGAGGAGTTGTTGGCTTCTTCATTTTATTTTTATTTTTTGGGTGTCCCATAGACCATAGCATAAGCTATTTTTCCAATTAGAATTATATTAGAACTTATTTTTATTAAAATAATCTTATCTGATTTTTATTAAAACTCACAATTTTATGGGTAAGAGAAATCCACAACCCCCAATTTACTCCTCACAGCCCCCTTATTTAAAAATAAACTAAAAATAATATAAATTTTACTGGATTACCCCTTAGCCCCAAATAGCCTCCATGGAAAGAACATATATCGTTGACAATAAGTAGTGAGATAAGCCCCTATGATTTCTCTGGAATGTGTCAGTTCAACTAATTTAAGTTTTTTCACCCAGAATTTTATTAATTTTCTAACTTTGAATTCAATCTTGAATTTCTCATTGCTCACTCAAAATTTAAACAAAATGTTTTACTAAATCACATGGGTAGGGAACAGAGGTTCACAAAGATATCTGCAAACATATCCAAACGTCATAGTGTTGGTCCCAGAAAAAGTATAATTTGTGTATGGGCGGGGGGGGGGGGGGGGGGATACGCCAATTTCCAACAGTTTTCGAATTGTGCAAATTGAGTCTTACAAACTGACTTAGTAAACTGAGCTAGAGAGTTTGATCAGAGTGAGTTCAGTTTGTTCAACTCAGACTGTGAAAGGCTGGGTTGCCAAATTGAACTTGGGTGCAGAAGATGGTGGTGTGAAGTTGGAAAAGCTCTTTTAAGAAAATTTATTTTTAAACTTAAACTACCAATTTGTAACGTCAAAGGTTATGCAGTATGCTGGTTAGTTTAATGACAATTTATCAAGTGAAATAAGACAAAAGAGTTTGAGAGAGAAAGAGAGATTGGCACGAGTGATTTTAGCGTGGTTCGGAGATAACCCTCCTACATCCACGTTAGATCTAGCTCGATCTGAAATCCCTTACTTTGGATCTTCCTCTATCTTTTTTATACTGGTTGAGTACCAGCCTTATATTTTCTTCTAACTTGAAGAAAATATAAGCACGATTAGAGTCGTGACTGTTGCAACCTTTATGTTGGGAACCCTTTGCAGTTTGATTTTGATGATATTTTTAAAACCACACTTAGGTTGATTAGAACGACCTTCCCTGTCTTCTATAGGTCGACACTTCTATCTGTCTGTAATAGGTTGATCACCTTGTAAGGGTAAGATCGTGTTAACGATCTGACCTAACCTGTTGTTCTTAAGTCAACCTGCCCTAGGAGTCCAGCTGTCCTACCTTGAAGACTTCAAGATCACTGAAGCTTTATAGATCAAAGGTCAAGCAGATTCACCTTCATGAATCCGGATGACCTGTTCTCTAGTACCTGCTGCCAGATAGGATGAAATCTCCTAACGGCTAGAAGTGAGTCAGCAGTACGGCCTCTCTTCCATCACTGACTTTTTCCAACGGCTAGAATTCAAATTCGAAGCCTATAAATACTTCAAGACTCATTCCAGAATCCTAACGGGAAATTTAATATCAAAGCCAAAACTCTACAGAAATCTCTATCGATCAAAGCTCAACTTAGCACTCGAAACAAGATAATTTCCTAAGTGTTAAATTTTCAAGATTTTTGATTCTGGAATCATTGTTCTTAAGTATTCATTGATGCTTAAAAATATCTTTATTTCTTCACTTAAAAGTTTGTAAAGTCTGAAAGTGTTAGAAAGATTGTTAGATATCTCAGTTGTTAGGTTTGGATTAACTTAGCAGTTTAGAGGTCTGGATTGTTAAGAGTTTATAATCTCTGTTTTAAGAGAAGATTGTAAGGTCACGACACAAAACTTTGTGTTTAGTTTTCATCAAGATTAGACGGAGACTTAAACTAATTCTCAGTCAGTATAAAGAAGAAGATGAAGTAAGGAATTTCAGCTATGACGGTAGCTGACGTGGACGTAGGGGGTTTTTCCGAACCACGATAAAAATTGACTGTCTTAATCTCTCTCTACTCTACTCACAGTTGATTTTATTTCTTATTTACTAACCTGCATACATAGCATTCAAACTCTTCATACAAACTTGTGATCTGTTTTGAAAGAAAAGATTTTCAAAGAGTAGCCAAACTCAGTCACCAACTTCCACACTGCACATACGATCTGTAAGCTCAACAGTGAATCTGTTTTTGCTTAACAATTCATCCTCATCTGATACTAGTTGACCCAACGAGTCAATCTGGTCATAGATTTGTTTTGAAAGTCAAAACTGTTGGCAATTGATGTATTCCCCCTCCCATACACCAAATTACTATTTTTAGGACCAACAAGTGGTATCAGAGCGGTGGTTCTTTTGACCATCGCCTCTGTATACTGAAAGTTTTTCAAAAGCTTTTGGTCAAATTGGACTAGATCCAAGAAAATCTTTTTCATTCATTCTTTCACTATCTGTCATCATGGAAGCATCACTTCTTAGAGTCTGTGAAGACTTTTCTATTCAGGGTTATGAATATTGGAGCTTTAGAATGAAGATGTGTCTTGAAGCCCATCATATTTTGATGTGGAAAGTTATTCAGAATGGCCCCACTCCAATCTACATCCATCATGACACTGATGTCACGGACAGATCCGAGTATGTACCCAAGTTAAAAGATCCACGCTCGTACATAGCTGAAGAAAGAAAAGAAGCTAGTCTTGACAGTTTCACTAAGGGACTGATCTCCAGCACGGTAAAAGGAGTTCATCTTGCCAAGATCAGAAATCTGAAAACTACTAAGGAAATGTGGGATACCTTGAAAACAATAAGTCAAGGATCGGAAGAAATGCTTGAAAACAAACTCTTTATGGTTTGCAGCAAACTTGATGATTTCAAAATGCAGCCTAGAGAGACAATAGAACAGATGAAGAATCGCTTCATCGAGATCATGCTAGAGATTGCAGCCATCAGAACCAACAAATACTCTCAGCGTGAACTGAATCAGAAAGTGTTGCGTGCCCTACGTGCAAGCTGGCATGTATACACTGCTTATCATCCAGGCCGACTCGACTTCAACGACCTGCAAACTGATGATCTATTTGATCTCCTCATTGGGAACAAATATGAGATGATTCGTCTTCACGGATCTAATCAACCTTCCATCAGCTCGAGTAAACAAACAGCTGAGAAGAAGGAGGTCGAAATAACCTTCAATGCTGAGGTCACAACAACAACTCAAACTGTCAAGTCAGATCAGCCTACTAGAATGGAAAGGCTGATTCAAGCTTTTGCATTACTTGCTCGACGGAATGAGAGAATTGAATCCAGGATGAACAAATTCCGGAAATTCTATAAGGATTTGAAGAGAAGCCACAACAATCAGGCTTCACCTCAAACTGACAAGAAAGGTTAAGGTAATCCTAGCCCTTCAAAATTCAATTCTACTAACACTCCACCTGGAGATTGCTTTGAGTGTGGTGAACCAGGACACTACAAGACAGACTGTCCTGAGCTGACTCAAGAACAATGTGACATTCTACGTGCAAAATGAGACTGCAAACTCAAAGAAAGAAGGAAAGCCCTACTCGTTGAAAAGGCATAAAAAAAGGAGCCTTCACTATCTGACACTTCATCAGAGGAAGATTTCATCACAGATGTAGACGCTGATGATGAAGTAATCATTATGGAACAAGCCTACCTTGCTGATGAAGTAGATGAAAATGATGATGATGAAGAGTGCTGCATGGGACTCGAAGATAAGATCAATGAAACCAAGGTAGATTTTCAACTTCCACTCTCAATTATTTATGACGACAAAATTACAGGCGAGTACCCTCTCGAGATGGTACCTTGGGAAGAATTCAATCAACAAATGGAGGATTACAAGAAGCTTGCAACCATGTTCAAAGAACTGGTCTTAGTTGGAAAGGAATTGGAGGAAGAAAATGAAAAATACAAACTGGCACTAAAAGAACAGTTTGTGCCTTATGATGCTGACAAGGAATAGGAAGTGAAAACCCTAAAATCACAACTTGATCAAGCTACATTGAGAGAAGAACATATAAAGAAGATGCTCACTGAAAAGGATGGAGAAATCAACTCTCTGTCACAAAAATTGACAGATCTCCAACAAAAGGTTGATCGCATGATCAAAGGAAAAGAGAAGATAGAGGAGATCCAGTCAGTTCAAAGAAATCCCATCATCAAAACTGGATTAGGGTTCAAAGGTCAACAGAAGGACAAAAGTCAATCTATTGATGGAATGATTCATTTTGTCAAATCAAAAGACAAACAGATTATAAAGCCATCTCAGCAGACCCTACCAGACAAGAGGGTTGAACTGAATAATCCAGCCCGTCAACCTCAAGCTATTCTGATAAAAGAACACAAGACCTCAATCTCGAAATATCAGCTTAAGCAGTCCAGAAATGTTCAGATAAGCCTGAACCTGTTAAGAAAAAGGCTGAAAAAAAAAGGAGAATAAATCTGCTCCGAAGATGAAAAAGAGACAACCTGTCTACCCAAGACAGAATTACTATGAGCAATGGCCAAATCATCAACATGACTACTATGAACAGTGGAACCAGCCTCACTGTTCACAGTATTAGTTTTACCCGACAGAACACTACTACCCGTCCAGCCAACAGATCGCATACCTGATCTACCCCACTTTAGGGGTAAGGGAGAGAGCAATGATAATCGATTTAGTATAATTGAGTCGAATCCACAGGGAATGCAATGGTGAATGAGATTCAATAGTAATCTAGTTACCTAACTACTATTCAAGCTATCAACTAACATATTTTTATGTTTTTGATTGCTTAATAACAAATGAAAAGTAATTAACAAGTTTAAGACTTAACTAAATAAGTAACAAATAGCAAATGATATAAACTCAATAGGAAATGCAAGTGACTCCAATTATACTTTAATTAGGTCTAAGTGATAGGGATGTAACACTCTAATTGGAATTAGCCATTTTAATCCAATTTCATGTGGGAAACCTCCTATGTATGATTCACTCAATTACTCATTGTAATGAAATCAAGTAGATTAATGAAAGACCTAATTCCTACTAAGATATTAAGCAATTCATTAACTCCCAATAGATCATGGAGTTCCTTAACCCTACTATACTCCAACATGCAAATCTCTTGATCCTAGCATCTAATCTAAGCCTTCTAAGCATTAGATCAAACACTTGGTATGCAACTATAGTGATCAATTATAATTACATAATAAAACATAGCCCCAAGAGAAATGAACTTGAAATTAGAAGGTAAATTCACAGTTAGAGCCTAATCCCTATCACTTATCCCTAATCTACATATAATTGGAATCACAAAGAGATCTAGCTAAACATGATTAAGGAAATTAAACCATAAAAAGTAAATGAAATCATGCTTAAAAGAAAGAGAATTTAATAAGGAAGAAGAATATGGTCTTGAATCTTGAATCCACAAAGTATAGCTCCAACAATCTTCAAATTACCAAAGTAGAAAGAGGGAAATATTTCTAGGGTTCTAAAATATTAAAGTATGCAAAAGATATACAAATGGGGTGAATTTTAGGATTAAATACATAGAAAATTAGGTTTGGGACGAGTTGAACCGAGCTAACTCGGTTTCATTAAAGAGAGAAGCACTCCCCGGCGGCGGCCTGGCCGGCGGTCTGGCAGGCCACCGTCCTTCCTTGCCCGGTCCGGTTTGCCTCTTGTTCGGTTCGTTCTTCGATTATTTCTTCGATCCTTTCTTTCCTTTCTTCAAACTGACTTTAAACCTTCGATTTTCAACTCTTGAAGCTCGATTCTTCCTCATTTCGGCCTTTGATCTTTAGATATTTCAAAGCTCTTCCAATTCCTACAAAAATAGATCGAAAATCGAGAGAAGATGAAAAAAGTATAAAGTATGCTACGAGTTAAGAAACCCTAGCAAGTTCAACATTTAATCACCTAAATCAAGCTTCAAACACATGCAAAACACACTCAACATACACATAAAATACGTGTTAATCAATACCCAGATCAATGGTACCCGGGAGATTGCAATGAGCAGTTCACGCATCAAAACTATTACTATCCTGCTTATCAACCGTTACAACAATCTGGCTACCATGAGAACCCATTCTTCTATGAAGACCAACATCAGTCTGCACCTCAAATCTTCAGAAAGAGGTCAAAGAAGAAGAAGCTCCCCAAACCTGCTAACAAAGCACCTAAGTTCGAATGGGTTGCTAAATCTATTTAATTGCAGGTAGGAAAGCATGAAAGAAGGCGTCAAGCTGCTGGTGGACCTGTCTGGATCATCGACAGTGGATGCTCAAAGCACATGACCTGCAACAAAAGCTTGCTGACAGACTTCATCGAATATGATGGACCTAAAGTTACCTTTGGAGGTAACGACAAAGGAAAAACTAGAGGCTACGGTAAAATTTATGTTGGTAAAACAACAATTAATGATGTCCCATTCGTTGAAGGTCTAAATCATAACCTCTTTTCTATTAGCCAACTATGCTCGAGTGGTAAAAGAGTGGAATTCACTACTAATAAATATTTTGTGAGAAATGAGGAAGGAGAAGAGATTCTTCTTACCAGAGTTTTGCAGGACAATCTCTACATAGTTCAATGGACTAATGAACAGGAAACCAGCCTTGTCTCCAAATCATCAAATGAGCTAAGCTGGCTATGACACAAAAGATTGAGCCATCTGAATTTCAAATCAATCACTAAACTAGCTCGTAGCAAACTGGCGCTAGGAATACCAGATCAAGTATTCCTCAGAGATCATGTTTGTGAAGCTTGCCAAGCTGGAAAATAGACCAGGGCTTCCTTTCCACCTATAGCAGCACAAGCAGTTACCCGGATACTTGAACTTCTCCATTTGGATTTGTTCGGACCAGTTACTCCTCTCAATATAAACGGTAGAAAATATACTCTTGTAGTTATAGATGATTTTTCTAGATTCACGTGGGTTATTTTCATGTACAAAAAGAAAGAGACATTGGAGAAGCTACCTGCTCTAATCACATTATGGAATCATTCTGCACAGAGAAAGAAATTCTTCATCAAACTTCAGCAGCTCGTACACCTCAATAGAACGGTGTTGTTAAGCATCGCAAAAGATCATTAAAGGAAGCAGCTCATACGATGCTAAACGAGACCAAACTTCCCAAGAAGTTTTGGGCAGAGGCAATCAACACTGCCTGCTATACCCAGAACAGATATGTGAAAATAGTTCGACACGGGAAGACGCCGTACGAACTATGGAGGAACAAACTACCCAAAATTAAGTATTTCAAATCTTTCGGTTGTTTGTGTTACATTCACAATAATGGAAAATCTCAATTAAAGACCTTTGATAGCAAAGCTGATCCCGGAGTGTTCTTAGGATACTCTGAGACCAGTAATACGTTTAGGGTTTATAATAAGATTACCATGACAGTGGAGGTAACACCTCATATTGTGTTTCATGAATCTACCTGTGTGTAAAGGGAAATTCCTTCTACTAATCAGCCCGCAGAACAGATCACTGATCAGACCAGATCACATGATCAACTTCTTGAAGAAATTCTGAGCTGGGGACCTAACGATCGGAAGAAGATGCCACAAACCCAGTTCAAGATGATCCTAACTCGGGCTCACAACAAGGGGGAACAAATCCAACCATTACAAACTGTCAACAGACAGTTGAAGATACACAACCTGTTCTCTCCAGCCTGATCCACAGATCTCTCAAAACTATTCATGAGTTAGACAGACCACTGATCAACCTGCCCCTGATCAACAGTTCGTAGTGGACCAGTTAGTAGATCAGCTTGAACAGTTCAATCCCTTCACTCCTCAACCTCTTCTAGAGTTTGAAGATCCCATTGATGAGTGATCGCTCTCACTTTTGGGAGTGATATAGATGCAATGATAATCGATTGAGTATAATCGAGTTGAATCCACAAGAAATGTTATGGCGTGAGAATTTCAAGTAGTAATCTAGCTATCTAATCACTAATCAAGCTATCAACTAACATGTTTTTGGAATTTTTGTTTAACTACTAATCAATGAAAGTAAAACAAATCCAACTAATTATAAACTAGCAACAAATGATAAAAAGAACAAGTAAATTCAATAGTAAATGAGGGTGATTCCAACTATACTTCAATTAGGCTTAAGTGATGGGCGATTAGAACTCTAACTTGAACTAACCATTTTAATCTAACTTCATGTGGGAAACCTCCTAACTATGATTCACTCAACTCTCATTGCAATGAAATCAAGTAGATTAATGAAAAGCCTAATTCCTACTAAGATATCAAGCAATTAATTAACTCCCAATATGATACGATCCTTGCAGAACGTATATCAAACACACAAGCGGAAGACTAAATTGGATACCGATGGAAATCCCAAAACCTCTAAGGTCGAATCCAAGAAGTAATATAGGCAAGAATTATCTCCCTATACCCCAATGTGGTATTTCCTTAGCAACTTAGGGACGATGAATGACACATGAACGAGGGATGATTGACTCGTCGATTCGCCGGATAAAAAAATTTCTTGGTCACACCAAAAGAAATTCAAAGATAAATCTCAAGAGAGAAATAAACTCAAACTTTATTCATGAATAATTGTTCTATTTTCGTCACCCTTATGAGAGCCATATTTATAGGCTTCATAAAGTCCTAATCCAACAAGGAAATTAGTTAAAAACCTATCCTAAAATATACCAATCCAAATGCTAGTCTAAAAAGGAATAAAATCACCAAAATGATGCTGAAATAACCCTACCAACTAGAGTATTAATAAAAAACGAAAATTAATAAAAATAAATAACTAAATAAATAACTAATTATTATCTTCACTCTTCAGCCCATATCATCTTTAATTCTTGGCCCATGAAGTAAAATCCACGATCTATGGGCTGCATCACAATAGCACATTGAGTTATTTAACCTTACTATCTCTAGCATGCAAATCTCTTGTTTCCTAGCATCTAATCTAAGCCTCCTAAGCATTAGATCAAACACTTGATATGCAACTATGGTGATCAAGCATAATTACATAATAAAACATGGCCCCAAGAGAAATGAATATGAAAATAGAAGGTAAATTCACAATTAAAGCCTAAACTCATCACCTAATCCTAATCCACATATAATTGAAATCACAAAGGCAATTAGCTAGACATGATTAGAGCAAATGAATTATAAGAAATTAGTGAAACCATAATCAAAAGATAGAGAATTCAAAATGGAACAAAATTATGGAAGGGTCTTCAAATCTTCAAAGTAAATCTTCAACAATTCATCAAAATACCAAAGTAAAAAGAGGGAAATGTAATTAGGGATCTAGAGTGAATATTCAAACTAAAGATACCCAAATGGGGAAGATTTGGTGGTTAAATACATTAAAAAAATGGGGTTTGGGACGAGTTGGACTGAGTTTGGTCGGACCAAACTCGGCCATTAAGTGAAAGAGGGCGGCCCGGCGGCGTTTTGGGAGGAGGGATGGTGGTTTGGCAAAGTGCCGTGACAGACTGCTGAAGTCTCTGTGAACAGTAGCCAGAATTTCGGCGGTTTGAGGGAGGATTTCCGGCGGTTTGTCAAACCTGCTGGCCAAACCACCGGTCTTCCTTCTCTTGCACAACTTCGCCATTTTCGCTCGTTCTCTCTCATCCGAACTTTGATTCTCAATCCGCTTTTTTGCTATAGCTTCCTAACGAACTCCTCTTTGACATGGAATAGTTCAATTGGCCAAATAAGTTTTTCATTTTTCCTGCAAAAAGCATAACAAGACTCGAGAAAATGAGGAAAACGTGAATGCGAGCAAACTAGTGAAACCCTAGTCATATCACTTGAAACTCCACATATTTAAACATGAATTTCACTCTAATCAAGCTCAACATGCACATAAAATACGTGTTAATCACTTCCCCAAACTTAAGCCATTGTTCGTCCCGAACAATGGAATGAACAATCAAAACACTTAACATGTATGAGGATGTGCATTTCGAGTTCATCGATGCCTCATATCACTTCCAAAACTATTTTAGTTCAAGGAAATTATCAAGTCAAGCCAAGCATTCATAAAATCACACACTATCCTAGTTTAAAACTCAATCACTTAAGCGCATTCAACCCTAGACCTCACAAGAAGTGTGTATATCACTCGATCACTCGATATAAGGAAAAAGGGTAAACACTCATCAAAATCATGCAATACACTACTTTGACCATAAGCTTGCCTATCAACTCAAGTTTCCAATACTACCATGTGTGCACAAATTAGCATCAAATAGGTCTTTCTTAAGCTTGTAATGTAGGGACATTGGTTAAGGTAGGGAATTTTAAGCTAAGTGACTTAAATTTTCATCTAAGTTCCTTCACCTCCCTTCTTCATCTTTCTAAGTATGAATTTCTTCATCTTCCACCTTATCCAACCCCTTTTTATCAAATGAAAACCCAAGCCTATTCTAACCCTTCATCAAATCAAAAGACATATTCATTTATGCTCTTATTCTTTCTTTCTTTTCTTTTTTTCTTCTTGTAAGAACTTTGTTCTTACTCATTTTTTTTTCTTCTAACATTGAGCTTATAGGAGTGTTCTTTCAAAGCAACACAAATCTCAAGGCACTTCATTTTCACCCACCATTTCCAATGAATTTTCACTTTCAAGATGGTTCCCTTAACCATCCTTCACTCCCTATCATCCGATTTTAGAATGAAAAGCTTATTAAGGCTCAAAATGGGACAACAAAGGTTATGATAGATAGGTTAGTGTTTAGGGATTATGGGCTACGGAATAATGGCCTAAAATCATTTCGTAATTCCTTACACACAAGTAGTACTTCCAACATTAGTATCAAGCAAGTTCTAGCAAATAAAATGTAATGCATGACCACCAAACTCACATGAAAGAATATTAACTATGTAAGATACATAGTTTTTAGGCTCAAAATCCTCCCAAGCTTTTTGCCTAGAGTCTATGTGCCTAAGATCAATCATTCAAGCCATTCAAGTGAAGTAACCTAATCATGCTCGACTTTAACTTGAAAAATTTCAAAAATATTTCCACTTTTTGCATCAATCATCGGCACCTCACTCAAAAGCACTCGAGTAAATAAACACGTTCCTTCACATTCACACATGTGAGCATCCAATTCAAAACATTTAATTCATTCAAAACTTTTCCAAAGATTCCCCATTGTAAGCTCACATTCAACAAACCAACAAACCAAATTCACCCAAGAAGGAATTTTCATCACTTAAGCTCATAAACCCAAACTCATCAACAAACAAACATTAAACAAGCAAGATTCTCCATTTAACCCCTAATCAACCACAATCATCAAACAAGCCTGAGCATATAGTCAATGAAATCATAAGGATACCACATCACATAGAAACTTGAAAAACCAAGAGTAAACTAATTTAAATTTCTTATCCTACCCCCTTCCCCCAAACTTATTTTAGATCATAAAGTCTAAAATGAGTTTGGAGGGAAGAATAATATGATATTTAAATTACACTTACAAAGGTCCAAAGCTATGTTGAAGGTGGTTTTGAAAGCCATATAATCATTTGTTTGCTTGATCAGTTTGATTCTCTTCCTTCACTCGTTCCAATCACGATTCGACCTCGTGCATTGACAATGAAACACATGGAACTTGTGAAGTAGAAATGAACTTTAAAATAGAAAGTATTAGCATAGAGATAAGGAAAAAATAGGAGAAATGACTAAATCAAAAATAAGAAATAAAAACCAAAATCAAACTAAAACTAGCTAAAATGAAAAAAAAAGAAAAGGATAGTTGTTGGGGTGCCTCCCAACTAGCACTTAGTTTAACATCGTTAGCTCGACAATACCTCTTTGCCCTTTCAAGGGACCTGAATGAAGTCCAACCTCGATCAAACACCAACTCTTCATCAAGCTCATCAAACTTCGGTTCATTCATTCTTGACTCCCCCGGTTGGTCCAAAGCATTTGACATGTGGAATATTTCCTTTTCTCCATTCATTCGAAGGGTGATACTCCTTTCGAAAACATCAATGAGGGCTCAATTTATGGCTAAAAAGGGTATTCCAATGATTAAAGGAGTGACTCGATCATCCGGTATGTCGAGAATAACAAAATCCACCGGGTAAATGAGTTTTCCAACCTTATAAGCACATCTTCCACAATGCCTCTTGGGTAAGACATTGAACGATCCGCCATTTGGATAATAAGTGAGGTGGGCTTAAGAGTTCCAATCTTCAAACAATTGAAGATGGAATGAGCCATCAAATTCACACCCGAGCCCAAATCACACAAGACATTCCTAAAAGTTTGGCATCCTATCTCACAAGGTAAAGTGAACTTCCTGGGGTCCCCTTCTTTGTTTGGAATCTTCTTTTGTAGACGAGCACTACATTTCTCCGACAACACAATGGTTTTACCCTTATCAAATTTCCTTTTCTTTTTAACCAAATCCTCCAAGAATTTCTCATGATCCGGAATTTCACTCAACAAACCAATCAAAGAAGCATTTATCTCTAATTTCTTGAATGCATCTAACAAATCACCTTTACTCTCATGCAAATTCTCATCAATAGGCTTAAGGGAAGATGCTAGATTAGCCAAACAATTCGGTTCCATATGCTCATGAGAAACTTTAGAAGATGGAGTAGAAGGAGTACCTTTTTGATTCTTCTTGTGAACACTCTCCTTCTCTATAGGTTCTTGAGCACCAAGTTTACTCCTTAACTTTGAAGCTTCATAAGCGTCCTACCTTCTTTGTAGATCTTTTAGCTTATCAAGAACCTCATCAAAGGGAATTGCCTTGAAAATCCTCATTCTTGAATAGTAATCAAGAATGTCCCATTTTGTCCAACCTTCTATAGATGGAATAATTGGACAAAGGTCTATGATTATTGGATCGGACTCATCAAATTCCACAAGATTGCTCTTAGCAAAATTCGGAGATTTCTCACAAGGTATATGTGAAGGTGTTGAAGAAACTTCACTTACCACATGAATGCTTTGCATTGTTGCTTCGTATTCACTTGAGCTTTGCTAGAAGCTTCTCTGGCCTTTTATAGAGAATTCATTTGGTTGGCTATTTGCTTCACTTGTCCTTCAAGCATCATTACTTGCTTAGCAAGAGTCGTCACCAAAGTAGCAATTGTTGACACCGAATTCTCTAATGCATTCATCGTTTCGCCGGTTTGAGCTATGAAATTTTGTTGTTGGGTAACCATTTGACTTTGATTGCTCACCAATTATTGTATCAATTGCTCTATAGAAGGCGATATCTTCTTAGGCTCTTCAATCACCCCTTGAGAGACGGGGAATCTGGAAGGTGGAACTTGAGCATTGTTCGGATTTCCATAGGAGAGGTTGAGATGAGTTCGATTGTTGGGATTATAGGCTTGATAACCTCCTTGTTGACCATAAGAGTTGTTTCCTTGTTTCCCTTGAAATCTCCCTTGATAATTTCTTAGAATCCTCCTTAAGGCCCTTGAAAACCTTGTCTATTGTAGTTACCATAGGACCTTTGATCCACATAGTTCACATCTTTATTCTTGTTGAACTCTACACTCTCTTGAGCTTGAACCACTTGAACTTCTTTCTTTGATCTTCTCTCTTCTTCGAACTCTCTTTTGAGGATGGTATAATGAGAAGCCAACTCATCATATCTTGTATCCTGAAGAATCGAATTCACCTTCTTCGTAGGGCCTCTTTCCATCGGCAATTGATAACTATTGGCCGACATTTCCTCTATGATCCTCAAAGCTTCCTTTGCATTCCGGTTCACAAGACAACCACCGGAAGTTGCATCAACTATGCTCCTTGTGTGGGGAGAGAGACCACTATAGAAATTCACGATTTGTTGCGCTTCACTAAAGCCATGTTGAGGGCACTTGCATAGCAAGTCCCTATACCGTTCCCAAGCCTCAAACAAAGTCTCGTCACCATATTGGGAGAAATGAGAAATTTCGAGATGAGCTTTTGTGCCTTTGAAGCTGGAAAGTACTTGGAAAGAAATGCCTTGCACAACATCTCCCATGTGGTGATCTCGCTCTTATCTAGATTTTTGAACCACTCCTTGGCTCAATCCCTCAAGGAAAAGTAGAAGTGCTTCATCCTTATAGCATCTTTCGGCACTCCATTATGCTTTACCGTATCACAAATCTCCAAAAATGTGCTCAAGTGAGCATTAGGGTCCTCATTCGGCTTTCCTCCAAATTGTTCCGATTGGACCATTTGGATAAGGGTGGTCCTTATCTCAAAATTATTTGTATTGACACAAGGTCCCCATTCTCCTCCTTGAAATTGGTCCGTTGGAGATTCGAACATTTGGTGAATAGGAGGTTGTTGAGCTTCTTGAGCCCTTATTTCTTGCTCTTCCTTCCAAGCTCGCATATCTTCTAGTTGTTTCCTAAGAGCTTCCAACTCTTGATTGTTAGCCGCCATTTCTTGTTATTCCAATGAATTCCTCCTTCTATGCCTTCTTTCAAATTCCAAGATCAAATGTTGAACTAGTCTTCCCTTGGATCTTGTGTGCATACACCTACAAAACAAAAATCAAAAGAAACAAATGCTTGAATTAGCAACTTAATAACCAAATCAACTATTGAAATTCAAACTTAACATTCCCCGGCAACGGCACTAAAAATTGACCGCTCTCACTTTTGGGAGTGAGATAGATGCAATGATAATCGATTGCGTATAATCGAGTCGAATCCACAATAAATGTTATGGCGTGAGAATTTCAAGTAGTAATCTAGCTATCTAATCACTATTTAAGCTACCAACTAACATGTTTTTGGGATTTTTGTTTAACTACTAATCAATGAAAGTAAAACAAATCCAACTAATTATAAACTAGCAACAAACGATCAAAATAACAAGTAAATTCAATAGTAAATGAGGGTGATTCCAACTATACTTCAATTAGGCTTAAGTGATGGGTGATTAGAACTCTAACTTGAACTAACTATTTTAATCTAACTTCACGTGGGAAACCTCCTAACTATGATTCACTCAACTAGCATTGCAATGAAATCAAGTAAATTAATGAAAAGCCTAATTTCTACTAAGACATCAAGCAATTCATTAACTCCCAATAGCACATTGAGTTCTTTAACCCTACTATCTCTAGCATGCAAATCTCTTGTTTCCTAGCATCTAATCTAAGCCTCCTAAGTATTAGATCAAACACTTGATATGCAACTATAGTGATCAAGCATAATTACACAATAAAATATGGCCCCAAGAGAAATGAACATGAAATTAGAAGGTAAATTCACAATTAAAGCCTAAACCCCTCACCTAATCCTAATCTACTTATAATTGAAATCACAAAGGATCTTTAAATCTTCAAAGTAAATCTTCAAAATACCAAAGTAGAAAGAGAGAAATGTAATTAGGGTTCTAGAGTGAATATTCAAGCTAAAGATACTGATACTATCCTTGCAGACCGTATATCGAACACGCAAGCGGAAGACTCGATAGATAAAGATGGAAAATCCCAAAACCTCCTAGATTGAATCCAAGAAGTAATATAGATGAGACGAAGCTCCCTATACCCCAACTGCTATTGTCTAAGCAATTCGGGGATGATGAATGACATACAAACGAGGGTGATGAACTCGATTGATTTGCCGGATAAACATTCATCTTGGACGAACAAAGAGAATAATTGAAATTCTCAAAAGAGAGAGATAAACTCACCAAAATAATAATAATCAAGCTGATTTTCGTCCATTACGTAAAGGCCATATTTATAGGCTTCAAAAAGTCCTAATTCTATAAGGAAACTAGTTAAAAACCTATCCTATAATATACCAAACCAAATCCTAGTTTAAAAAGGAATAAAATCACCAAAATAAAGCTGAAAATAGCCCTACCAACTAGAGAACTAATAAAATCCGAAAATAATAAAAATAACCATCTAAATAAACAACTAAATATTAATATTACTCTTCAGCCCATATCATCATTAATTCTTGGCCCATGAACTGAAATCCATGATCTACGGGCTGCATCACGAGCCACGAAGATTGCTTGATAATCGTGTTTCGGATCCTTGTAGATTCGAGGTTCGGTTCTGGTAATTTTCACCCTTTTAATTTTTTGAATATTGTTAATCCTTTGTTTGATTTTCATTGTCAGCCATTACTCATCTTTTATACATCCCAAATATTCATTATCCATCATTCGTATAACCATCCGATCCCAGAAACCCTTAGAATAATTCTAGATCCATTTTTGAACCCTAAAACTGTCCCGAAAATAACCACCATGCCAAATCGAAAACTACTCGTGCGTTTTCACTGAATTTTGGATATGTTCTTCATAACCCTAATTTGTAACTCTTGTTAAAATTTGAGCTTCATCGGAATTGAATTTCTTAGGTTTCTGTTGACACCTATTCAGTGTATTTGTGGGTAGAATTTAGGGATTATCATTCATATTTCATAGTTGTCGTTTGGATTGACTCCTTTTGTAGTTGACGTGTGTTCAATTCGAAGCTTCTGCATATTTAGATCGCATCATAACCATCCTTCATCCCCTATCGTCCGGTTCAAGAAGAAAAGACTCTATTCAAGGCTCAAAATGGGACGACAATGGTAATGAAAGATAGGTTAGTGTTTAGGGAAAATGGGCTATGCAATGATGGCCTAAGATCATCTCCTAATCATGCAAACATGTAATATTTCTAACTAGAGTATCAAGGCAAGTTCTAGTAAAGAATATGCAATGCAAGATCAAGCTCTCAAGAAAGGATATTACTATATAAAATGCATAGTTTTAGGCTCAAAATCCTCTCAAGCTTTGTGTCTAGAGCCTAAGTACTTAA
The DNA here is from genome assembly GCA_001642375.2 of Mentha longifolia. Classification (NCBI taxonomy): domain Eukaryota; kingdom Viridiplantae; phylum Streptophyta; class Magnoliopsida; order Lamiales; family Lamiaceae; genus Mentha; species Mentha longifolia. The sequence goes on from CM038118.1 coordinate 21,672,373, forward strand.
GTTCAATCATCCCAAGCCATTCAAGTGAAATAACCCTAATCATGCTTGACTTAAACTTGAGAAATTTCAAAAATATCACCATTTAGCATTAATCATTGGCATCTCACTCTAATGCACATGAGCAATTAAACATGTTCTTTCACATTCAAGCACACAAGCATACATGCATTTAAAACTTTCCTTCCTTTAAAAATTTCGCATTCAAAACCACGAACTCATGAAAAGTGTTCATTTAACCCTAATTCATCCCCAAATGCACAAAACAAAATACAACCTTTCAAACATATTCAAAAAAACATCAAACAAACTCAACAAATAATACAAGATCCTTCCAAACATTTCCACCATTCAAACTCATCTCAAAACAATTTCCTCTCCAACAACCAACAACCAACAATTTTCATTCATAATCCATGCAAACCCAATATTCAAACAAACTTCTTTCACACCTTAAATCAAATACACACCAATCAAACCTTCACAATCCCTTCTCAACTATAACACCAAGTAATTCTTTCAAACCAAGTAACCCAAGTAATAACAACAAAAGCAAGGAAAACTAAGGACACGATCATAATGGAAAGTAGCAAAACATGAAATGAAAGTAATTTAAATTCATTATCATACCCCCCTCCCCCAAACTTATTTTAGAAAATAACTCTAAAATAAGTTTGGAGGGAAAGATAAATAATGCATTTAAATTACACTTACAACATTCCAAGCTATGATGATGAGGCGGTCGGGGCCAAGTCGCCCCTTGAGCAATTTGATAATCCCGGAAGCTTTCCAATAGCTCCATCATCGATGTTGCTTGCTTCTCCATCCTCTCACTCCTTTCCAAGTCCTCAACTTGTGTGACTCTCATCGAAGTGACCTCTCTCCTCATTACTGTTACTTGGGCATCTAAAGCCTTGAAGCTATCCTCCATTCCTTCCATTCTACTCTCGAGAGCCTCAAACCTCTCATCATAGCAAGCACCACTCGGACCTTGATCGTTCCTTCTAGACTTATCATCATTATCTTCCATTCCTTCCTCTTCCTCCACCCCCCGGTGTCCTCCTTCAAAATCATCCCGGTTTACCTCACCAAGAGCATGCTCATCTCCCTCACCATGCTTGAATATTCGAACCCTCATGATCATCTTATGTAAGGAAGTGTACAAATACCAATTTATCCTTTCATTGAAATTTGTAACAAGTATGATCATGGAATTTGGTAAAGGGTATAACTCCTTGCTATTAATTCGGAAGTAGTAAGGAGGGGTACTCGAACTAAGGAAATGCAAATACCGGAGCGTGACAAAATCAAAGAGAAAATCACCTCCCATTGGTGGATAGCCACCAAGGTTTCCTCTTATCTTCCTTGCAATTGGAGTAAGCATGCCTCCAATATTGATCTTTCCTACTTCACCTCGAGCATGCTTCTTCAATTGAAGAAGAAATAAATCATAAAAACTTATTCTCCTCCTAGTGAGTATAGCATGAAGGATAAACAAATTATCATTCCTCACCGAAGTGTTCTCTCTTCTTGCAATGATGGTATGCGACAAGATCTTCAACACTATCCGAAGCACCGGATTCCTCACTTCATTTGACTTGGAATACCCGGATCTATACCCCTCTTCCGAATTTGGCACGAGCGTCTTCCAAATGGCCTTTATATCGAACACTCTATCAATGAGTTGATCCCCTCCATGTGGCACACCAAAGGCATTATCGATTTCCTCATAAGTCATCACATGCTTGTCTCCAAACAATTGAAACTCAATGCTCCTCATGACATTCATATGAGTGGTGTTCAATGTACTTAACATCTCAAGGACAACCTTCGAATATGTCCTTCGATCTTGAATGTTATCATCAAGAAAATTTCCCCATCCAATATTGTCGAAAAGAGCCTTCACATTTTCATAAAGCCCCAATTCTTCCAACACCTCACGAGATGGAAATCTTGTCTCTTCAATTCCTTTGGTGACTAGAGTAGCGAAGGCGGCTCTTTCTTCATGAGTGTTCAAATGTAAGTTGTGAGTCTCCGGGACTTTCGGATCCATTGTTCTTGAAGTGGTTTCCGAAGGGTGAGATAAAGAGGAACCATCTTTTCGCCTCTTATTGGAATAGGTTACCAATGCTTTTGAAGGTGCCTTAGAAGACCCTTTTCCTTTAGCTCCTTTATCCCTACATCAAGTGAAAAATCCAAAATAAGATTCAAGGAACTACATCAATGGATTTTTATATAAACAATCATATTTGTTTCTAACCATCACCCCCCATTTTGCCCTTAAACATTCAAGAAGTGAGTTTCAAGCAAACACCAAGCACTTCATTACCATAACTCCCCTAAGTTCAAGAAAAATTCATCTCACTTCATTCATGCATATCCAAGTGAAAATAAATTCAAATGCATATGGAAATTCAACTCAAAAGACTTAAACTATGAATTCTCATATTTCAACTCAAGAATCTATGAAAACATATGTTCTTCAAGCAATGAAACATTCAAGAAATGAATTTCCTGTCCAAGAATCAAGCATATGCATTTATTCATTCATCAAGAGATCAAAAATATTCCAAATTCACTCCAAGTGTGGTCAAGTGCAAAAGAGACATGGTTCATCTAAGAATGCAAATTTCAAGGCTTGATATAGCATAAATCCTAAAGAGAAGAATTAATGCTATCCAATTCATGACCAAATCAATATTTTTCATTCAAGAATTTCCAAGATTCAAGCAAATCCTAGCAAGAATTTCTACCCATTTTCATGAATTTGATAAGCAAAAACATACATACCCATTCATATAAAACAAGTAGAAACTCATAAAAGCAAGGATATAGAACTCATTACCTCATTGTCTTGAAGAGAATTGAAGAATTTCACCTCTTCCAAAAGAAAAATAAATTTTCGTTTTTTGTGAAGAAGTGGGTGAAAATGTGATTTTCTTGGTTCAAAATGCAAGTTTTGGGATGAGTAATGAACCTATGGAAGGACTAATCTTGATTCAAAGTGAATTGAGAGTAATTGGTGGATGAAAATTGAAGTTTTGGAGAGAAAATGAGCTATGTTCTTCAATGTTTAAAACAAAAAGTGGAAGAAATGAAGAAATAATTTGTTCAAGCAAAGAAATAGGTTAAGGGGGAAACAAGGGGGACTGGCAGTCTGGGAGGCCGCCGGCCCAGACCGCCGAAATCTCTGAAATGGCCGGCGGTTTGTGGCTCACTCCCGGCGGTCTGGCAGACCGCCGGCCAGGCCGCCGGTTCCTTCCGGCTTGATTTCGGGCCGTTTTTCGGCCCTTCCAACGAGGGGGGCTGACTCCCAACCCTCTATCAAGACCTCCTAAACATGTTTTAATTTTTAATTTTTTTAATTTTCTATTTTTTATGGGTTTTTTCGAAATGAAATGAAAAATGAAACAAACGACGCAAAAATCGAAAATAAAATAAAAACTAAAGAAAACGAAAAGAAAAGGATACATGTTGAGGTGCCTCTCAACTAGCGCTTTGTTTAATGTCGTTAGCTCAACATAGCCTCCAATGATCAAGCATCATTAAGAAGAATGGTCGACTCCTCCTTAAACTTCTTCGAATTGAAATAGAGCTTGAGTCGGTGTCCATTAACAACAAAGGTAGAACCATCATTCTTGAGAAGTTTGAATGTGCCATTCTTGAAACTCTTACTCACAATGTAAGAACCGGTCCACCTTGATTTGAGTTTTCCGAGAAAAAGACGAAGACGAGAGTTAAAGAGAAGAACTTCGTCTCCCGGAATGAACACCTTGCTTCGAATCTCCGAATCATGAAACTTCTTGGCTCTTTCCTTATAAATCCGAGAATTTTCATAAGCCTCATTTCTCCATTCCTCTAACTCGACAAAATGATTCTTCCTATTCAATCCGGCCTCCTTAAACTCAAGATTAATCCTCTTTATAGCCCAAAACGCCTTGTGTTCAATCTCCAAAGTAAGTGACAAGACTTTCCGAACACAAGTTGATACGGAGACATACCAATGGGGGTTTTATAGGCGGTTCGATAAGCCCACAAAGCATCATCAAGTTTCTTTGCCCAATCTTTCCGAGTAGTGATTGTCTTCTCCAAGATTTGCTTAATTTCCCGGTTTGCAAGCTCCGCTTGACCATTGGCTTGAGGATGGTAAGGAGAGGTAATCTTGTGCTTCACTCCATATTTAGCAAGAACACTTCCCAACCACTTATTATTGAAGTGAGACCCCCCATCACTAAGCAATGCCCTTGGAGTTCCAAACCGAGTTAATATGTTCTTCTTCAAAAACTTGATCACAACCTTGGAATCACTCGTCGAAGTTGGAATGGCTTCGACCCATCTTGAAACGTACTCAATAGCAAGAAGGATATAAGAAAAACCACAAGAATTAGGGAATGGTCCCATGAAGTCTATCCCCCAAACATCAAACAACTCAACCTCAATCATGATGTTTTGAGGCATCTCATCCCTTTTTGTGATATTTCCCATCCTTTGACATCTATCACAATTCTTCACAAATGATTGGCAATCCCTAAAAATTAAAGACCAATAGAATCCACTTTGAAAAACCTTCCAAGCCGTACGATTTGCCCCAAAATGACCCCCATTTGGTCCCTCATGACAATCTTCAATAATCTTGAGCCATTCACCATCCATAACACATCTTCTAATAAGACCATCGGCACATCTCCTCCATAAGTAAGGATCTTGCCAATAATAGAAGTTCACATCTCGAAGGAACTTGGCCTTTTGATAATCCGAAAGATTTGGTGGCAATTCTCGAAGCACAAGGTAATTAGCAAAGTCGGCAAACCAAAAATCTTTGCACCTCAACACCATAATCTTCTCATCCAGAAAACACTCATTGATACTCAATCTCAAGTCTTCACCTTCAACCGGATTTTTAAGCCTTGACATGTGATCGGCTAGCACATTATCAACTCCTCTTCTATCACGAATCTCCATGTCGAATTCTTGTAGAAGGAGAATCCAACGAATCAAATGAGGCTTTACATCCTTCTTTGCCATGAGATGTCGTATAGCATATGATCCGAATAGACAATAGTGTGATTCCCAACAAGATATGACCGGAATTTGTCAAAGGCAAAGACAATGGCCAAGAATTCCCTCTCGGTTGTTGTGTAGTTTCTTTGAGCACCATCCAAAGTTCTACTAGCATAATGAACACTTTATCTCTCATTTGCCCCAAAACCACTCCTAAAGCATAATCACTTGCATCACACTTCAAATATGAAAGATTCACTCCAATTGGGCTTAATTAGAATAGGAGTAGAGATGTGGGCTTTCTTCAATGTCTCAAAAGCTTTCAAACATTCTTCATCAAAGACAAACGTCACATATTTTTGTAAGAGATCACAAAGTGGTTTTGTGATCTTTGAAAAATCCTTAATGAATCTTCTATAGAACCTCACGTGACCAAGGAAACTTCAGATTTATTTCACATTTGTTAGGGGTGGAAGCTTCTCTATAGCAACAATCTTGGCTCTATCAACTTCCAAACCATCTCTAGAAACCTTGTGCCCAAGCACAATTCTATCTCTAACCATGAAGTGGCACTTCTCCCAATTCAAGACAAGAGAAGTGTCCTTACACCTTTGCAACACCTTTGTGAGATTATCCAAACAAGAATCAAAGGTCTTCCCGAAAACCGAGAAGTCATCCATGAATACCTCCATAATATTTTCTATCAAACCTCAAAGATAGACATCATGCACCTTTGGAAGGTGGCCGGAGCATTACACAACCCAAAAGGCATCCTCCTATAAGCAAATACTCCATAGGGGCATGTAAATGCCGTCTTGTGTTGATCCTCCGGGGCTATGACAATTTGATTATATCCCGAATACCCATCAAGAAAGCAATAGTACTCATAGCCCACCAAACGATCCAACATTTGATCTATAAAGGGCAAAGGAAAATGATCTTTCCTTGTAGCCAAATTCAAAGCCCTATAATTGATACAAACTCGATATCCGGTGGCAACCCTTGTAGCAATAGTCTCATCATTCTCATTCTTGACCACTGTCATCCCCCCTTTCTTCTGAACAACTTGGGTAGGACTCACCCACCCATTCACTATCCGAGATGGCGTAAATCATTCCAATAACATCTTTAAACTCCCTAAGGACACGCAACAACTTGTCCAATTAGGACTCTGACAAGTGTTGTGACACAATTACGGGTAAAGAGTCATTATCACCAAGGAAGGCGTACCTTAGGTGATCGGGAAGAGGTTTCAATTGTTGAGAAATGTTTGGAGAAGATTCTACTTTAGTTGAACTCCCACTCTCCCCCGGTTGGTTGATATCAAGATAATGAACCTCATCATTCAATGATCCTTGATTTGCTTCCAAATAAGCAATAGACTCCATAAATCATCACAAGCATCATCCAAATCGGAATAAGAATAGAAAGAATTACAGATGATTTCTTCCGTGAGATATTTTGCCATAGATGTAGGCAAGGTGGTGATTGAATTGCATTCCTCATAGGTTGAGTCATCTCCTCGCTTCATAGCATCAAAGATTGAAACTGTGAGGGTCTCTTCATTAACTCTAAACGTGAGATTCCCATCTTGCACATCAATAAGAGCTCTTCTGGTTGCTAGAAAAGGACGCCCAAGAATGAGTGGCATCCCCTCATCTTCCGGCATATCCAAGATAACGAAGTCCGAGGGGAAGATGAACTTCTCAACTTTCACTAATACATCTTCAACCACTCCTTGAGCATAAGATATGGAACGATCGGCCATTTGGAGACATATAGATGTAGGTTTGATCTCTCCAATATCCAATCTCCTAAAAATAGACAATGACATCAAATTGATGCTAGCTCCAAGATCACATAGGACATTTCCAAACTTTTTCCCTCCAATCACGCATGCTATTGTGAAGCTTCCAGGATCCTAATTTTTCAAAGGCATTTTCCTTTGAATCACCGCACTAACCTTCTCCGTTAGGCTAATTGTTTCAAATGAACCAAACTTTCTCTTGTTAGCAACGGCATCCTTCAAGAACTTCACATATCCGGGCATATCTCAAAGTGCATCAAGCAAGGGAATGTTGATTTGTACTTTGTTGAATATCTCCAAGAATCTCATCAACTTTTCATCAACTTTAGGCTTGGCTAGACGATGAGGAAATGGAGCCTTCGTAATAACATCCTTGGTAGGGAGAGAGGCCTCTACTAGCACTGCCTTAGGAGCTTCTCCTTGAACTTCTTTCCTTGAATTCTCTTCATTGGTAGGAGACTCCTCATAGGGTATATCTTCAACAAGGACTTCCTCTTTTCCACTTCCGGATGTAGCATGATTCTCATAGGCTCTTCCACTCCTCAATATGATAGCATTGCATTGGTTCTTTGGATTGACCTCCGTATTACTTGGAAACTTTCCCGGAGTATGTTGAGTGGTAGCTTGGTTAACCATTTGACTTATTTGGCCCTCCATCATCTTCACTTGCTTTGTCAAAGAAGTGAGAGAATTCTCCAATGCACTTACTTTTTGTCCCGTTTGTGTGATAAACGAGCTTTGTTGATTTGCCATTTGTTGGACAAGTAGCTCAATAGATTGAGATGTCTTCTTTGGTTCTTCAATAACTCCTTGAGAAACGGAGAATCCGGGAGGTGGCAATTGAGCGTTGTTAGGGTTTCCGTAGGAGAGGTTAAGATGATTCCGGTTGTTCGGATTATAGGCTTGATAGCCTCCTTGATAACCGTAAGAATTGCCTCCTTGTGGCCTTCCTTGGAATCCTCCTTATTGTCCTTGGAAACCTCCTTTGTTGAAATTTCCATATTGCCTTTAATTCACAAAATTTAAGTCTTCACTTCCACTAGGCTCCAAGTTCTCTTGATATTGATGAACACTTTGAACTTGAGCTTGAGATTGAGCTTTCCTCTCTTCTTCATATTGCTTCTTCATATTAGCAACTTCCATTGCCAATGCATCGAACTTATCATCATCAATAGAAGCAACCTTCCTAGAAGGGCCCTTTCCATTGGCCATTGATAGCTATTGGCAACTATCTCTTCAATAATCCTCAAGGCTTCCTTGGCATTTCGATTCACTAGACATCCTCCGGAAGTAGCATCCACGATGCTTCTTGTGTGTGGTGTGAGACCACTATAAAAAGTGGTAATTTGTTGACCTTCCGTGAAGCCATGTTGAGGACATTTTCTCAAAATGATATGAACCTTCGCAGATCCGTAATTCAACACGCACGCGGAAGACACAAATTGAGAATACAACCGATGGATATCTCAATATACCTAAAGTCTAATCCCACAAATGATATAGAATCGGCCTAAACCCCCTATACCCCAAGTGATGATCGCCTTAGTCACATGGAGACGATGAATGACACACAACGAGATTTTATTGGCTCGTTGATTCGCCGATAAGAGAATTCGTCTTGGAATAATCAAGAGTAACTCGAATAACTCTCAAGAGAGAATAAAACTCACAATTATGATTAATGATAGATGATTTTCGGCCATTACATATGTTCCCTATTTATAGTGCAAATAAACCTATCTAGACCTAGTCAAACTAGGAAATAACTTAAACAAAGTCAAAGTATGGTCCAACCCACTTAATTAACATAACAAAGTCCATAAATAAAGCCTTTTAAGGCACAAAACATTGGCTGTTAATTAAACACACAAAATTAAAACAAAAGTCTTTAATCTTCAGCCCGAACACACTCGATGAAATTGATAACTCGCGGGTTGTCCAGTCCGCCTTCTCCAATGGGCTTCTTCATCCATTCTTGAGCCCAAACCTCTTGAATCAAGCCTTGTAAACCTTCCTTGAACTTCTTAACTCGAGCTCTTGTCACCGGCCCACTTGGAACACGAACGGGATCTTGACTCCATGATTCTTGGACTCCATCATTTTCCTCCTCTTGAAGAGGATTTGTCCTCAAATCCAAAGCGTCAGCTACATAAAAAGGACTCAAATTAGTAACATTGAAAGTAGCACTAACATTATACTCACCAGGTAAGTTCAATTTGTAGGCATTATCATTAATGCGCTCCAACACTTGAAAAGGTCCATCGCCTCGAGGTAGCAGCTTCGAACGTCGTTGCAATGGAAACCTCTCCTTGCGCATATGCACCCAAACCCAATCACCGGGTTCAAACACCACTTGTCGACGCCCTTTGTTGGCTTGTTTGGCGTACTGTTCTGTTCGCCTCTCTATGTTCATCCTTGCCTTCTCATGAATCTGTTTCACAAAATCAGCCTTTTTCTGGCCATCAAGATTAGTATGCTCATGCTCAGGTAAAGGAGATAAATCTAACGGAGTTAAAGGATTAGAACCATAGACAATCTCAAATGGTGAAAACTGAGTAGCAGAATGAACAGAACGATTATAAGAAAATTCAACATGAGGAAAACATTCTTCCTAAGACTTGATGTTCTTCTTAATGATAGCTCTAAGCAAAGTAGATAAAGTCCGATTAACTACTTCAGTTTGACCATCAGTTTGTGGATGACAAGTAGTAGAAAACAAGAGTTTAGTACCCAAATTACCCCACAAAGTCTTCCAAAAGTAGCTCAAGAACTTAGAATCTCTTTTAGAAACAATAGTCCTAGGCATACCATGCAATCTAACGACCTCTCTAAAGAACAAATCAGCCACATGAGATGCATCATCAGATTTATGACATGGAATGAAATGTGCCATCTTAGAAAATCTATCAACAACCACAAAGATAGAATCTCGACCACACTTACTGATGCGATCTCAATATGCGGAAGCTACGAATCGAACACACGTCAACTACAAAGGGATTCAATCCAAACGACAACTATGAAATATGGAAGATAATCTCTAAATTCTACCCACGAATACACTGAATAGGCGTTGACAGAAACCTAATCAATTCAATTCCGATTAAGCTCAAATTTTAACACGAGTTACAAATTAGGGTTATGAAGAACATATCCCAAATTCAGTGAAAACGCACAATTATTTTTCAATTTGGCACGGTGGTTATTTTCGGAACAGTTTTAGAGTTCAAAAACGAATCTAGAATTATTCTAAGGGTTTCTGGGGTCGGATGGTTATACGAACGATGGGTAATGGATATTTGGGATGTATGAAAGATGAGGAATGGCTGAGAACGAAAATCAAACAAAGGATTAACAAAATTCAAAAATTAAAAGGGTGAAAATTACCAGAATCGAACCCTGAATCTACAAGGATCTGAAATGTGATTATCAAGCAATCTTCGTGGCTCGACTAACCCGGATACTACGAGATATCACAAACGAGTTGATTGAATTCAAGTTTGAAGTGCCAACAACAAACCCTACCAAGAACTCAAAAGAATTCGTGAACCAAAGCACGATGGAGACAAATCGATCAATAAGATTTCTGATTCAAAATTGTCTGCATGAATAGTGTTTCTCCAAGACCTAAATACTACAAGGGTTCGAAAATACTGATGGGCCAAGCTATCAGATTTTCAAAATAGGCCTACTTGAGCCAATTCGTCACCTAACATGTTGTGACAATTGGGCTACAATCAAATTAAATAAATACTAACTGTTGGACTTACTACTTAAATTAAATAAAACAAAGTCTGAGCCCAATCAAAAAATATAACATAAAACAACTAAATAAAAATAAGCCCGAGTTTTCGAACCAATGGTTTGTTCGAAACTTGGCTCTTCCACAACTTCAGTCTTGGACACTGGTCAAGATCACCAACTGGGGCTGCTTAAGTCGAACAACTTCATCTTCAAGTTTCTTCCGGATAATGCACTGGAAATAGTCTTGCAGCTTCTTGGCTCTCAATCTTGTAACTGGACTTCTCAGCTGCAACTCCGGGTTTGATTCATCAGTGCTGAACCCCGGCTCATCATTCCCCCCCTGCTAAAAAGAATTCGTCCTCGAATTCGGCTCCTCCTCTGTATTGAATTCATCTACAGGAAAAGGAGATAAGTCAGCAACATTAAAGGTACTGGAACACTTATACTCACCTGGAAGATCATTGCGGTATGCATTGTCATTGACTCGAGCTACCACAGTAAACGGTCCATCTCCTCGAGGCATCAATTTCGATTTCCTCAAGTTAGGGAAGCGCCCTAGACTAAAGTGGATCTAAACCTTATCGCCTGGTTTGAATAGCACTTGCTTGCGATGTGCATTAGCCTTGGTTGCATTTTTCATACCTTGAAGCTCGATCCTATCCTTGATCTTCTTATGCATCTCTTGAACCTGTTCAGCTCTACGAGAACCTTGCAAACTCGAAAGATGATCAATAGGCAAAAGAATAAGATCTGTAGGAGTAAGAGGATTAAAACCATACACAACCTCAAACGGAGACATATTAGTGGAAGAATGCACTACACGGTTATAAGCAAACTTAGCAAAAGGTAAGCACTCTTCCCAAGACTTCAAATTATTTTTCACTAATGCACGAAGTAAAGTACCTAAAGTCCTATTAACTACTTCAGTCTGACCATCAGTCTGAGGATGACATGCAGTAGAAAATAAGAGTTTAGTACCTAACTTTCCCCAAAGAACTCGCCAAAAATGTCCCAAAAACTTAGAATCCCTATCAGACACAATAGTCCTAGGCATGCCATGTAGTCTAACTACTTCACGAAAGAACAGATTAGCAATATTAACAACATCGTCAGTTTTTCTGCAAGCAATAAAATGAGACATTTTTGAGAATCTATCGACTACTACAAACACAGAATCTTTGCCAGACTTAGACCTAGGCAAACCAAGAATAAAATTCATAGATATATCAATCCAAGGTGCAGAGGGTGCCGGTAGTGGAGTGTACAAACCAAATGGATTAGAACTAGATTTAGCCTTTCTACTTGTAATACATCTAGCACAGATCCTCTCGACATCTCTCTTTATGTGAGGCCAATAAAAATGCTCATGCAATAAACTCAAAGTCTTTGCAACACCAAAATGACCCATCAGACCACCTGCATGAGACTCTAAAATAAGTAAATCTCGCATGGAACAAGTAGGAACACACAACTTTGTATCTTTAAATAGAAATCCATTAGTCACATAGAAGGAATCAACAGTTCGAGGCCTAGACTGACAATTCTTAAAAATATCACCAAAGTAAGGATCAGATGCATAAAAACTCTTGAAATTCTCTAAACCTAAGCACTGGGCATGCATCACAAAAAATAAGGTATACCTGCAAGAAAGTGCGTCAGCAACCACGTTCTCCTCACATGTACTTAATCACATATGGGAAGGATTCAATGAATTCAACCCATCTGGCATGTCTCGAATTCAGATTCTGTTGCCATTTCAAGTGCTTCAATGATTCGTGATCAGTGTGAATCACGAACTCCTTCGGTCTCAGATAATGCTGCCAACTCTCCAAAGACCTCTTCAATGCATACAGCTCCTTGTCGTACGTAGAGTACCTAAGGGCTGCTCCATTCAGCTTCTCACTAAAATAGGCGACCGGCTTCTTATCCCATATCAAAATAGCACCAATGCCTATACCAGAGGCATCACACTCAATCTCGAACATCTTAGTAAAATCAGGCAAAACCAACAAAGGAGCATTACATAACTTCAACTTCAACAGATTAAAAGCATGCTCTTGGGCTTTGCCCCACTCAAACTTCTTGTCTTTCCTACTCAACTCAGTCAATGGTGCAGCAATAGATGAAAAATCACGCACAAAACGACGATAAAATCCAGCTAAACCATGGAAAGACCTAACATCAGAACTAGACTTAGGTGTTGGCCATTCCTCAATGGCTTGCACCTTAGCTCTATCAACTTCTATACCTCGACTACTAACCACAAAACCAAGAAAAATAACCTCATCCATACAAAAGGAACACTTAGACAGGTTGGCATATAACTTAGCACCACACAATAACTCAAAAACATGCCTAAGATGTCTAACATGCTCAGGAATACAAGTACTATAGATAAGGATATTATCGAAGTAAACAACAACATATTTCCCAATAACATCACGCAGCACATGATTCATCAATCGCATAAAAGTACTAGGAGCATTAGTAAGTCCAAAAGGCATTACAAGTCACTCATACAAACCATGCTTAGTCTTAAATGCTATTTCCAACTCATCCCCTTCAGACATCCTAACTTGAAAATAACCAGAACGCAAATCAATTTTAAAAAAGACAGACGATCCAAATAATTCATCTAACATGTCATCTAACCTAGGAATGGGAAAACGATACTTAACCGTGATCTTATTGATAGCTCGGCAATCCATGCACATGCGCCATTCGTTGTTCTTCTTTGGTACGAGGATGACAGACATTGTTCACGATGACAAGCTCTCTCTGATTTACTTCTTCTCCAGCAACTCTTTAACATGTCGGTCAATCTCCTTGGTTTCCTCAGGGCTGGTATGGTAGATAGGTCTATTTGGAAGGACTGCTCCCGGCTGGAAGTCGATCTGATGCTCAATTCCTCGAATTGGCGGCAGACCACTAGAAATTTTGTCCGGGAAAACATCCTTGAATTCCTCTGTTAGAGAGCGGGATGGAGTGGGTTAATTGCTGGGAACGGGCTTTGGCCTTACAGGCCTAGTTTATTTATTATCTTTGTTTTCTATTTTATTATTAAGATTTGATTAAGTTTAATTATGAAAGGATATATTTTAATTATGGTATGATATATTTATTTTAATTATGGTAGGATTAGGGCTGGAGTATTATAAATATTGTTATCTAGAGTTTTGGAGATTATTATTGAAGTATTGGAATTATTGAGCCCTAGGCTGAACGGCTTTGCCGTGTGGTGTTGTTTTCTTTCTGTTCTTATTTTTCTGCTCCTAACAATTGGTCCGACCTGCCGGATCCCGTTCCCACCGACACGATGACGCGTACAATTGAAGAACGATTGGACAAGCTGGAATCTGATCAAGCTGAGATGAGGAAGTCACTGGAGGAGATTGCTGCGACTTTGGTGATGATTTCGAAAACGATCCAGAAGTTACCTGTGTTTGGAGCGACGACAGAGGATGTGGAGGGGAACAAGCCACCGGTGAATTCCCTGCAGGCAGCGACGGTGCAGCTGCCACCCTTCAATGGCGCTGATCCGATTGGGTGGTTGGCCCGTGCCAATCAACAGTTCGAGATACACGAGACAGGTGCAGGGCAGAAGGTGGTGCTAGCAGGGGTTGCTATGGAAGAATCGGCCCTGTTTTGGGTTACCTGGCTTTGTTCTCTCAAGCCGGAAATAACGTGGGATGAATTTTCGCAGGCGTTGGTAGAGAGGTTCGATACCCGATTCAAGGGGAATCGATTTGAGCGATTGGCAGATGTGAAACAGACTGGGACGGTCGACGAGTACACCACCTCATTTGTTCATATGGTGTACCAGGTTCCGGGGTTAGGTGACGAGCATTACCTCGGTCTTTTCATGAAGGGGCTGGAGGAATCCGTTTGTGGACAGTTAAGGTTGCTCCGACCGTCTGATTTGGAAACAACAATGGAGTTGGCGAGAGATGTTGAGGACAATCTGGAATGTTTTCAGGGGGATGATGCCACTTTATTGGAGGAGCCATTTCAGCAACAGTTTTCTGATTTCAACCTTGGGGACAAGGTTGTTTCGAAGGGGGAAGGAATTGTTAGAGAGCGGGATGGAGTGGGTTAATTGCTGGGAACGGGCTTTGGCCTTACAGGCCTAGTTTATTTATTATCTTTGTTTTCTATTTTATTATTAAGATTTGATTAAGTTTAATTATGATAGGATATATTTTAATTATGGTATGATATATTTATTTTAATTATGGTAGGATTAGGGCTGGAGTATTATAAATATTGTTATCTAGAGTTTTGGAGATTATTATTGAAGTATTGGAATTATTGAGCCCTAGGCTGAACGGCTTTGCCGTGTGGTGTTGTTTTCTTTCTGTTCTTATTTTTCTGCTCCTAACATCCTCCATCAACGGCTGCAAAATAGAAGGAATAACAACATCAGGAGTATCATTAGCCTTAAAATTAAGTAGAACGATAGCATTACCTGATTTAATGGCGGTTTGAACTCTTTTTACACCGATGAACAAATTCCGGTGCGCCGTATCTGAACTGGAAGGGATGGTAACGTGGGCAGCCTTAGCCTTAGGGAGGCCCTTGGTTCCCTTAGTACACTGAGACTCTGTCGTGGATTGTCTAGATTGGATCGGCTGCTTGCTCTCAACACGTTTCTCCTTCTCTTCTTTGTACTTCTCTTGCATGCGTTGCTGATCTTCAATCACATCTTTCGGCGCTAGTGGCCACAATCGCGTGGTGCGTCCTTCTCGAGTCACGGCATAAGTGTTGGCGAATCCATCGTGTATCGCCTTCCTATCGAACTGCCAAGGACGACCAAGCAAGATATGTGCCACCTCCATAGGGATGACATCACACAAAACAGTGTCAGTAAAATGACCAATAGAAAAGGTGACAGGTACCTAGTATCCAACACGAATCTCACCTCTGTCTGTCAACCATTGCAATCGGTACTGTTTTGAATGCTTTTGTGTTTATAATGACTTCAGCTTTCCCACTGCATACTGACTAATGGTGTTTATAATGCTTCCACTATCAATGATGAGCGAGCACACCTTATCCTGAATGGAACAGCGTGAATAAAATATGTTCTCCCGCTGATCATTCTATTCTTCCTCTCGAATAAGGCTTAATGCTCGGATCAAAACAAGGCTGACGTGCGTTTGCTTCGGCTGCTCATCCACAATATCAATGTCACCCATGAGTGAGCTGACTAGGGGCTGCTCGATATCACCTTTTACTTCTTCTTCTTCTTCTTCAAATTCCTCTTCACTCGCTGATTCTAACTCATTCTGCTCGGTAATGATGAGGACTCTGTGATTCGGACACTCGGCTTGAAAGTGTCCCCATCCTTTGCACTTGTGACACTGAATGTCACGTGCTCTTCCTGGAGTACTTTTCTGCTGAGGCTGGCTAGATGGGGTAGGTCGAGGTGGAGGGGTCCGATTCTGTGTAGAGGAGTTGTAATCAGATCTGCGGCTGGATGAAGGAGCAAATTGCTCAAATCGACGAGCGGGCTGCGTGGACTGGTCCTAAGGACATGTAGGAGCTGTCCTCGGCGTGGATGTCCATGGTGCCCGGGCTGGTGCCGACTGGTATGATTTTCTGCGTCCCTCTCTGAGCTGTCGTTCGACGATGGAAGCATAGTGAATCATAGCCTCAATGCTGGTGAAGTCCCTCAACTCGACTTCACATGATATGTCTGGATTCATCCCCTCAATGTATCGGTTGATTGTGGCAACCAATGTCTCTTCCTTCCTGACCCGGTTCATAGCCGTCTCAAGTTCTTTGTGGTACTCCTCAATCGAACGGGTGCCTTGTTTAATCCTGTTCAACTTCTTCTCAAGCTCTCGTTCATAGTGCACTGGGATGAATCTGCCTCTCATCACATCTTTCATTTCTTGCCAAGTGTCAATAGGTGGATATCGATCACGGCGTCTTCTCTCTTGCTAATTTTCCCACCATGAGGCTACATATCCTCTGAACTCCAAAGAAGCAAGCTGAAACTTCTTCAACTCAGGAAAGTCGCAACATTCAAAAATCTTATTGACTTTCCTCTCCCAATCGAGGTATAGATCAGGATCATGTATTCCCTCAAACTCTGGAATGCTTGTTTTGATGTTGTTCAACAAACTATCTCCATCTCCACGTCGTTGCTGATGGCCGTGAAAAGCACGCCTGGGAGGTTGACGTGGGCGATCACGTCTCTGATTCCTCTGTGGAAACTCAATTTCAGCCTCTGATTCCTCATCATAGTCATCATATTCTTCTTCATGATCATCAGACACTAGCTGGGGCTGGGGACGACGTGGTATCTCTTGGCGGACAGGTTGTCGTCTGAATGGTGGATCTTGCTGGATAGGCTGATTTATGATTGGTGGAGGTAATGTTGCTCGATTGTTGAGATGTTCGAACTGCATCATTACCTTATCCAACGTATCATCGATCTTCTGTTCCAGTAATTGGTTGCACCTCTCAAAGTGTTGTGCCAAGGCATCGAAGTGATACTTAGCATCCCAAGGCTGTTGAGACGATGAAGACATATCAAGAGGTGGGGAAGACGACTTGAGTGGGCTGTCTTGATTCTTGGAACCGTCTCCGGATTTCATGGTACCTGCAAAATGAGCAAACGTAAAAGAAACAGATAAAAGCCTCACAGTTTCTCACTCGCTTGTTCTCTCAGGTTTTTTTTTTATCACTCGTGTATGTGTATGTCACTTAATTTGCAGTCACTAGAGTCTCTAAACCCTAAACCCTTGGCAGAACCGATGTGGACTTCTTGGCTTGAATCAAGAACTCGAACTTGACTCTCAAAGGATCACAAGTATAGTATGAAACATAAAGTTGCTGCAATGTAGGGTAATTTGCAAACTAGGTAAAGGAAATAAGAAGGCTAACAATTACGGAAGTGTATTGGTATGGTGGCTAGGTAATGGTTAAGCAAACAAGAAAGGCTAGAAAAAGAAAGACTGGGAGGAAGAAAGGCTAGAAAGAATAAAGGCTAACTAGGAACTTTGGATATAAGTCGTAACAAGTTATGAGCACTAATCCGACTTTGAACCGACTTAGGAACTGAAACCTACACTATCCAATGTACTCAAATAATATAGACGAAGAGACGCTCTTTTTTTTTTTTTTTTTCAACTGGACGGTATCACCTTCAAATGACTATTTTTGGCCCTAAACGTGAACCAAACATAGCATAGCGGTGTTAACTTCTTGGCCTCGTCGAGGCATTTCCGAAATGGTATTATGGAGATTGAACAGACAAGTAGATCAAAAGATACGTCCGTTTTAAGTTTTACCGACGAAAACTCGAAGAAACGAAGACACAACTACTACCCAATACAAGAATGACGCAAGAACCAATCACGAAACACAGTGACACACTAGGGCCTTCGATTAACTCTTTTTTCTTTTTCTTTTTATCAGAATGTTTTTTTTTATCGAAATGTTTTTTTTTTTTATCGATCGAAACTTTTGCCCCTAATATGTCACGACACCTATTTGGATTGAACCACGACCAGCAAGACTGACGTGGCTCTGATGCCAAAATTTGTGATGCGATCTCAATATGCGGAAGCTACGAATCGAACACACGTCAACTACAAAGGGATTCAATCCAAACGACAACTATGAAATATGAAAGATAATCTCTAAATTCTACCCACGAATATACTAAATAGGCGTCAACAGAAACCTAAGCAATTCAATTCCGATTAAGCTAAATCTTTAACACCAGTTAAAACTTAGTGTTATGAAGAACATATCCAAAATTCAGCGAAAACGCAAGAGTAGTTTTCAATTTGGCACGGTGGTTATTTTCGGGACAGTTTTAGAGTTCAAAAATGAATCTAGAATTACTCTAAGGGTTTCTGGGGTTGGATGGTTATACGAACGATGGGTAATGGATATTTGGGATGTATGAAAGATGAGGAATGGCTGAGAACGAAAATCAAACAAAGGATTAACAAAATTCGAAAATTAAAAGGGTGAAAATTACCAGAATCGAACCCCGAATCTACAAGGATCCGAAACACGATTATCAAGCAATATTCGTAGCTCAACTAACCCGGATACTATGAGATATCACGACCGAGTCGATTGAATTCAAGTTTGAAGTGCCAACAACAAACCCTACCAAGAACTCAATATAATTCGTGAACCAAAGCACGATGGAGACAAATCGATCAATAAGATTTCTGATTCAAAATTGTCTGATGTAGGTTTGATCTCTCCAATATCCAATCTCCTAAAAATAGACAATGGCATCAAATTGATGCTAGCTCCAAGATCACATAGGACATTTCCAAACTTTTTCCCTCCAATCACACATGCTATTGTGAAGCTTCCGGGATCCTAATTTTTCAAAGGCATTTTCCTTTGAATCACCGCACTAACCTTCTCCGTTAGGCTAATTGCTTCAAATGAACCAAACTTTCTCTTGTTAGCAACGACATCCTTCAAGAACTTCACATATCCGGGCATATCTCAAAGTGCATCAAGCAAGGGAATGTTGATTTGTACTTTGTTGAATATCTCCAAGAATCTCATCAACTTTTCATCAACTTTAGGCTTGGCTAGACGATGAGGAAATGGAGCCTTCGTAATAACATCCTTGGTAGGGAGAGAGGCCTCTACTAGCACTGCCTTAGGAGCTTCTCCTTGAACTTCTTTCCTTGAATTCTCTTCATTGGTAGGAGACTCCTCATAGGGTATATCTTCAACAAGGACTTCATCTTTTCCACTTCCGGATGTAGCATGATTCTCATAGGCTCTTCCACTCCTCAATGTGATAGCATTGCATTGGTTCTTTGGATTGACCTCCGTATTACTTGCAAACTTTCCCGGAGTATGTTGAGTGGTAGCTTGGTTAACCATTTGACTTATTTGGCCCTCCATCATCTTCACTCGCTTTGTCAAAGAAGTGAGAGAATTCTCCAATGCACTTACTTTTTGTCCCGTTTGTGTGATAAACGAGCTTTGTTGATTTGCCATTTGTTGGACAAGTAGCTCAATAGATTGAGATGTCTTCTTTGGTTCTTCAATAACTCCTTGAGAAACGGAGAATCCAGGAGGTGGCAATTGAGCGTTGTTAGGGTTTCCGTAGGAGAGGTTAGGATGATTCCGGTTGTTCGGATTATAGGCTTGATAGCCTCCTTGATAACCGTAAGAATTGCCTCCTTGTGGCCTTCCTTGGAATCCTCCTTATTGTCCTTGGAAACCTCCTTTGTTGAAATTTCCATATTGCCTTTGATTCACAAAATTCAAGTCTTCACTTCCACTAGGCTCCAAGTTCTCTTGATATTGATGAACACTTTGAACTTGAGCTTGAGATTGAGCTTTCCTCTCTTCTTCATATTGCTTCTTCATATTAGCAACTTCCATTGCCAATGCATCGAACTTATCATCATCAATAGAAGCAACCTTCCTAGAAGGGGCCCTTTCCATTGGCCATTGATAGCTATTGGCGGTCATCTCTTCAATAATCCTCAAGGCTTCCTTGGCATTTCGATTCACTAGACATCCTCCGGAAGTAGCATCCACGATGCTTCTTGTGTGTGGTGTGAGACCACTATAAAAAGTGGTAATTTGTTGACCTTCCGTGAAGCCATGTTGAGGACATTTTCTCAAAATGATATGAACCTTCGCAGATCCGTAATTCAACACGCACGCGGAAGACACAAATTGAGAATACAACCGATGGATATCTCAATATACCTAAAGTCTAATCCCACAAATGATATAGAATCGGCCTAAACCCCCTATACCCCAAGTGATGATCGCCTTAGTCACATGGAGACGATGAATGACACACAACGAGATTTTATTGGCTCGTTGATTCGCCGATAAGAGAATTCATCTTGGAATAATCAAGAGTAACTCGAATAACTCTCAAGAGAGAATACAACTCACAATTATGATTAATGATAGATGATTTTCGGCCATTACATGTGTTCCCTATTTATAGTGCAAATAAACCTATCTAGACCTAGTCAAACTAGGAAATAACTTAAACAAAGTCAAAGTATGGTCCAACCCACTTAATTAACATAACAAAGCCCATAAATAAAGCCTTTTAAGGCACAAAACGTTGGCTGTTAATTAAACACACGAAATTAAAACAAAAGTCTTTAATCTTCAGCTCGAACACACTCGATGAAATTGATAACTCGCGGGCTGTCCAGTCCGCCTTCTCCAATGGGCTTCTTCATCCATTCTTGAGCCCAAACCTCTTGAATCAAGCCTTGTAAACCTTCCTTGAACTTCTTAACTTGAGCTCTTGTCACCGGCCCACTTGGAACACGAACAGGATCTTGACTCCATGATTCTTGGACTCCATCATTCTCCTCCTCTTGAAGAGGATTTGTCCTCAAATCCAAAGCGTCAGCTACATAAAAAGGACTCAAATTAGTAACATTGAAAGTAGCACTAACATTATACTCACCAGGTAAGTTCAATTTGTAGGCATTATCATTAATGCGCTCCAACACTTGAAAAGGTCCATCGCCTCGAGGTAGCAGCTTCGAACGCCGTTGTAATGGAAACCTCTCCTTGCGCATATGCACCCAAACCCAATCACCGGGTTCAAACACCACTTGTCGACGCCCTTTGTTGGCTTGTTTGGCGTACTGTTCTGTTCGCCTCTCTATGTTCATCCTTGCCTTCTCATGAATCTGTTTCACAAAATCAGCCTTTTTCTGGCCATCAAGATTAGTATGCTCATGCTCAGGTAAAGGAGATAAATCTAACGGAGTTAAAGGATTAAAACCATAGACAATCTCAAATGGTGAAAACTGAGTAGCAGAATGAACAGAACGATTATAAGAAAATTCAACATGAGGAAAACATTCTTCCTAAGACTTGATGTTCTTCTTAATGATAGCTCTAAGCAAAGTAGATAAAGTCCGATTAACTACTTCAGTTTGACCATCAGTTTGTGGATGACAAGTAGTAGAAAACAAGAGTTTAGTACCCAAATTACCCCACAAAGTCTTCCAAAAGTAGCTCAAGAACTTAGAATCTCTTTTAGAAACAATAGTCCTAGGCATACCATGCAATCTAACGACCTCTCTAAAGAACAAATCAGCCACATGAGATGCATCATCAGATTTATGACATGGAATGAAATGTGCCATCTTAGAAAATCTATCAACAACCACAAAGATAGAATCTCGACCACACTTACTGATGCGATCTCAATATGCGGAAGCTACGAATCGAACACACGTCAACTACAAAGGGATTCAATCCAAACGACAACTATGAAATATGGAAGATAATCTCTAAATTCTACCCACGAATACACTGAATAGGCGTTGACAGAAACCTAATCAATTCAATTCCGATTAAGCTCAAATTTTAACACGAGTTACAAATTAGGGTTATGAAGAACATATCCCAAATTCAGCGAAAACGCACGATTATTTTTCAATTTGGCACGGTTGTTATTTTCGGAACAGTTTTAGAGTTCAAAAACGAATCTAGAATTATTCTAAGGGTTTCTGGGGTCGGATGGTTATACGAACGATGGGTAATGGATATTTGGGATGTATGAAAGATGAGGAATGGCTGAGAATGAAAATCAAACAAAGGATTAACAAAATTCAAAAATTAAAAGGGTGAAAATTATCTGAATCGAACCCCGAATCTACAAGGATCTGAAACGTGATTATCAAGCAATCTTCGTGGCTCGACTAACCCGGATACTACGAGATATCACAAACGAGTTGATTGAATTCAAGTTTGAAGTGCCAACAACAAACCCTACCAAGAACTCAAAAGAATTCGTGAACCAAAGCACGATGGAGACAAATCGATCAATAAGATTTCTGATTCAAAATTGTCTGCGTGAATAGTGTTTCTCCAAGACCTAAATACTACAAGGGTTCGAAAATACTGATGGGCCAAGCTATCAGATTTTCAAAATAGGCCTACTTGAGCCAATTCGTCACCTAACATGTTGTGACAATTGGGCTACAATCAAATTAAATAAATACTAACTGTTGGACTTACTACTTAAATTAAATAAAACAAAGTCTGAGCCCAATCAAAAAATATAACATAAAACAACTAAATAAAAATAAGCCCGAGTTTTCGAACCAATGGTTTGTTCGAAACTTGGCTCTTCCACAACTTCAGTCTTGGACACTGGTCAAGATCACCAACTAGGGCTGCTTAAGTCGAACAACTTCATCTTCAAGTTTCTTCCGGATAATGCACTGGAAATAGTCTTGCAGCTTCTTGGCTCTCAATCTTGTAACTGGACTTCTCAGCTGCAACTCCGGGTTTGATTCATCAGTGCTGAACCCCGGCTCATCACTTACTCCTAGGCAAACCTAACACAAAATCCATAGATATATTAATCCAAGGTGCATCAGGAATAGGCAATGGTGTATACAGACCATGGGAACTCACTCTAGACTTAGCTTGCTTACATATAACATATCTACCACAGATTCTCTCAACATCACGTTTCATATGAGGCCAAAAGAAATGTTCATGCAAAACAGCTAAGGTCTTAGCAATACCAAAATGTCCCATCAAACCCCCACCATGAGATTCAAGCAAAAGCAATTCACGTAAAGAGCATCTAGGAACATACAACTTATTCTTCCTAAACAAATAATCATCATGCCTGAAATACTCCCCATTAGCAGATTTCTCACATGCTTGATAAATCTCACCAAAATCATCATCACTTACATAAAGACTCTTGATGCACTCAAAACTAAGCAACGTAGCATCTAGAGTAGAGATCAAGACATACCTCCGAGAAAGTGCATCAGCCACCACATTCTCTTTACCTTGCTTATACTTGATGACGTATGAAAACGTCTCAATGAACTCCATCCACCTAGCATGCCTCTTGTTCAGCTTGTGATGCCCCTTCAAGTGCTTCAATGACTCATGATCGGTGTGAATGACAAACTCCTTGGCCCACAAGTAATGCTGCCACGTTTTCAAGGCCCTCACCAAAGCGTACAATTCCTTATCATATGTTGGATAGCTCAACGTCGGTCCACTTAGCTTCTCACTGAAGTATGCAACGGGCCGCCCCTCTTGCATCAAAACTGCACCAATTCTAACACCAGAAGCATCACATTCAATCTCAAAAGATTTAGAAAAGTTAGGAAGAGATAATACCGGGGCGTGTGTCAACTTGTTCTTCAAAAGCTGAAACGCCTCTTCTTGATCTTCTCCCCAATAAAACTCCACATTATTTTTGATCACTTCAGTCAACGGTGCTGCAACACTGTTGAAATGTGGCACAAATCGCCTATAGAAGCTAGCAAGTCCATGAAAACTTCTAACATCTCCAATGCTCTTCGGACTTGGCCACTCTTGGATAGCTCGTATTTTCTCCTCATCAACCTGTACACCCTGTGCACTAACAACAAAACCAAGAAAAATAAGCTTGTCCGTACAAAAGATGCACTTCTTTAGGTTACAACTTCTCTTTCCTAAGTACATCTAAATCATCACTCCGATCAAGTAAAGACTGATGCATCAACTTATTCTCCTTTGTATCTACTTTCTCCTCCTTGGACTCCACCATCTCCACATCCTCTTGCAATTGCAGTTGATCCTCACAAACTTGTTTCGGAGCAAGTGACACTTCATCCTCAACATGAAAAAGGTTATCCCGCTGCTCTTCATCATCTACTTGATTCTGCACACTCAGAATACCATCATCGAACAAAGTAAGTGGCCCAGGAGGTGCTTCGATTTCTACCACCTCATCGTTATCTTCCAAGACTGTTGTTTTTGGATCTTCTCTCTCATGTTTGGTCACAACTTTATCATAGTCACGAACTAGATTAAAGAAACTCAAAGAATCTAACCTTGGCTTCATATATGGACGTATGACCTTCTTCGGCTGCTCTTCTTCCTCCCAAAAACTTCTATTTGAATATGAAACATCAGCAGCTTGAGGTCGCCTCCAATCGGTCTGAATCGCAGGATAGTAATGCGAAGGCGCATAACACTTCCTCATCACCGCCTTCATCTCTTTCCAAGTCTGGATAGGCTACTCTCCATATCTTCGCCTATTCTTCACAAACTGATCCCACCAAATTAGAGCATAGCCCGAAAACTCATTGGCTGCCAACTGCACTTTCATGAACTCATAATAATTATGGCAATCAAACATGAGCTCCGCCTTTCTCTCCCATTGATATACAACTCAGGATTTCATTTCCCTTGAAAAGACGGCATCTTCTTCTTCATATGTCTTGAATTGCTATCTTCTCTTCCTCTTAGACCTCCTCTATGCCAATACCCCTCCTCTTCATCTCCATTCTCCCAATCTTCTCCATACTCATCATATTCTGACTCAAAATGATTCCACCAGTTATTTCCTCGACTTCCTCTACCTCCGAACACCGACAGACCTACAAAACAATTTTTTTTCTTTTTTTTTTCAAACAAGAAGCAGAATGTTAGCTAAAATAGGATCCTCACCACCTCACAAGCACTCATGTATCACTCAGAAGAGAAATCACGTGTATCACTCAATGATATATGGCTTTTACCCTCTTTTAGTCTCACACTCTCTTGCCTTTTACCACTCAAATCTCTCTCAAAAACTGAAATCAAATAACTCCAATCGACGAATCAACGAGCACAAAAAATAGGAAAACAGATTCCAAAAAATGTTGCTATGAAATTGATCCTACAGGCTCTAGATGACTAAGGAACTCTTTTTTTTTTTATATCCGAAATAGCTGAAACAAAACCAAAATAGATATCGAATCGCTTTTTGTGTAATTAACGAGAACAATTACACGAGACCATTACTCCCTAAATTTAAGATGCAATATTAATGGCCACAAGAAGATAAACAATAAACCTAAACTTTAGTATTGGAAACGACACCAATTAATGACTAAAGATAAGTGACGTATAAATAGAATTGATACCAACCCAAACACGCCACTCAATCAAAACACAGATCTAATATCCGCCATTAATGAGAACAATCCACTAACGCAAATTGCAAATCCTACAATACGACAATAGATCTAAGAATATGTGTTTTTTTTTAATCCTTAACGTCAATAAGAATAACAATAGAAACCAGCGACACGATTAAAGGTGACCAACAAACGCAGAACAAAAGACAAACGCGGAAAACAAATAGATTTTTTTTTTCTCTAATCACGACACGAAAAAAAAACCAATACGAAGACACTAGACAAAAATGAATCTAGAACGAAAAGACACGAAAAGAAAAGGAACAAATAACCTGATAACGCAACCTAGGCTCTGGTGCCAAATAATACGAACCTTCGCAGATCCGTAATTCAACACGCACGCGGAAGACACAAACTGAGAATACAACCGATGGATATCTCAATATACCTAAAGTCTAATCCCACAAATGATATAGAATCGGCCTAAACCCCCTATACCCCAAGTGATGATCGCCTTAGTCACATGGAGACGATGAATGACACACAACGAGATTTTATTGGCTCGTTGATTCGCCGATAAGAGAATTCGTCTTGGAATAATCAAGAGTAACTCGAATAACTCTCAAGAGAGAATAAAACTCACAATTATGATTAATGATAGATGATTTTCGGCCATTACATATGTTCCCTATTTATAGTGCAAATAAACCTATCTAGACCTAGTCAAACTAGGAAATAACTTAAACAAAGTCAAAGTATGGTCCAACCCACTTAATTAACATAACAAAGCCCATAAATAAAGCCTTTTAAGGCACAAAACGTTGGCTGTTAATTAAACACACGAAATTAAAACAAAAGTCTTTAATCTTCAGCTCGAACACACTCGATGAAATTGATAACTCGCGGGCTGTCCAGTCCGCCTTCTCCAATGGGCTGCTTCATCCATTCTTGAGCCCAAACCTCTTGAATCAAGCCTTGTAAACCTTCCTTGAACTTCTTAACTCGAGCTCTTGTCACCGGCCCACTTGGAACACGAACGGGATCTTGACTCCATGATTCTTGGACTCCATCACAAAAGCTCTCTATACCTTTCCCATGCCTCAAATAAAGTCTCATCGCCTTGTTGAGAGAAATGTGAAATATCGGAAATAAACCTTTGAGCTTTTGATGGTGGAAAGTATTTAGAGAGGAAAGCCTTTCATAAATCATCCCATGTGTGAATGTTGGCTTTGTTTAGTCCTTTATACCAATCCTTGGTCCGGTCCCGTAGAGAAAACCCAAACATCCTCATGCGAATAGCATCATTTGAAACTCCATTAAGCTTGATAGTATCGCAAATATCAATGAACATACCAAGGTGGGCGTTTGGATCCTCTATAGGACTTCCACCGAATTGCTCACTCTTCACCATTTGGATGAGTCCGGATTTGAGCTCAAAATTATTGGCATTGATCGTCCCCCATTCTCCTCCTTGAAATTGTTCCGTTAGAGATTGGAACATATGGTTGAGAGGAGGTGGTTGAGCCTCATTTGCCCTTCTTTCTTACTCATCCTTCCATGCTTTAAATTCTTCCATTTCTCTCATAAGAGCTTCCATTGCTTGATTGTTAGTCATTTCTTGATCTTCAATAGAATTCCTTCTTCTATGCTTTCTTTCAAAGTTCAAGATCAAAGGTTGAATGAGTCTTCCTTTGGACCTTGTGTGCATAAACCTACAAAACACAAATTAAAAGAAACAATGCTTGAATTAGTAACTTAATAACCAAATCAACTATTGAAACTCAAACTAAGCATTCCCCGGCAACGGCGTCAAAAATTGATCCGCCCTCACTTTAAGGGTGAGGGAGAATGCAATAATAATCAATTATAGTATAATTGAGTCAAATCCTCAAGGAATGCTAGGTCGTTTAAGATTCAAGTAGTAATCTAATTATCTAACTACTATTCAGCTTACAAGTGACATGTTTTTGTGTTTTTGATTAGCTAATGAGAAATATAAAGTAAGTAACAAACTAGATAACAACTAATAGCAAGAGTTAACAAACAATAGTAGAAAGCTTGGTTCCAAATATAATTCGATAATCACTAGAGGCCTAGGTTTTAGGATTTGCATGGATTAACCATTTTAATCTAATTCATATGGGAGTTCTATATATAGTAACCATCAATTCTTCTCTCGAAGCAACCAATATTAGTGGATTAACCTATGACATCTATCTCCGACTAGGACTCAAGATGCATAAATTAACTCGAAATAGCTCAATTAATATCTAGAAGCTCCTATTAGCAAGAATTACTAATATGTTATGATTTGATGCTAAGTGCTATGAATTAAAGCCTACTAAGCATTTAACCAAACACCTTGTATGCAATCAATGATGGCCAATCAATCATGCAATAAAATTAAGTCCCAAACCACAAGAAATATGAATTAGAAGGTAAATCCAACTACAAAACCTAAAAACACAAGGATCTAGATCATATCTTCATATATTGGAACCAAAGGAAATTTAGCTAGACATAATTGAAGGAATTAAACCATAAAAAGTAAATGAAATCATGCTTAAAAGATAGAGAATTTAATAAGGAAGAAGAAGGTGGTCTTCAATTGCAAATCCAACAAGTCTAGCTTCAATAATCTTCAAAATACTAAAAAGGAAAGAGGGAAATGTTTCTAGGGTTCTACAATATTAAAGTATGCAAAAGATATACAAATGGGGTGAATTTTAGGATTAAATACATTGAAAATTGAGTTTGAGTCGAATCGGGGCGAAACGGGATGAACCGGGGCGAGTCTGGGCGAGCCGAACTCGTCCCTTAAGTTGAAGAAAGACGGCCAACCGGCGGTCTGTGAGGTCGGCAGACCGCCGAACTCTCTGTCCCATGAACGGCGGTTTGGCAGCTTGGCCGGCGGTCTGGCAGACCGCGGTCAGGCCGCCGGCCCTCCTCCTTGACCGGTCAACTCCGTCTTCTCTTTGCGCGATGTTTTCGTTTTCGCTCGTTCTCTCTCATCCGAACTCCGATTTCCGAACTGCTTTTTGCTATGGACTCCTAACGAACTCCTCTTCGACATTGAATGATAAAATTAGCCAAATGAGTTCTTCATTATCCTGCAAAAAGGCACAAAGAGACTCGAGAGAATGAGGAAAACATAAACGAACTTGAACTAGTGAAAACCTAACTCCATAAATTCAATTTCCACACTTTTAACCCTAGGTTTCACCCTAATTAAGCTCGATTCTTCCTCGTTTCTAGCCTTCAATCCTTAACCACATGAATGTTCTTTCCAATTCTTACAAGAATGGATCGAAAACCGAGAAGAAACGAGAAAAGTAGAATGTATGCTACAAGTTAAGAAACCCTAGCATTTCTAACATTTAAGCACATGAATCGAGACTTAAACACACACAAAACACACTCAACATGCACATAAAATATGTGTTAATCAATAATCATGGATTTTTTTTTATGATAAATGTTTTTGGTGCAAGCCCACTGGATACACTAGTACTCAGCCTGCAATTCATTTCCAAATATTTTGAAGATTAAGGAGTTGGTGGAACCGGCGAAGCTGGAGAGGACTTGATACAAATCTTGGCAGATCCGTAAAACTCTCGCACGCGGAAGACTTAATCGAACCGATGGAAATTCCAATACGTCTACGAACTAAACCCCCTAAGTAATATAGATAAGCCGAAACCTCTATATCCCAAAGAGACGGTCGTCGAGCCACACGGGACGCTGAATGACACACAACGAGGGATGATTGACTCGTTGATCCGCCGGATAAATGTTCATCTTAGACGAACAAAGAGAATTATTGAAATTCTCTAAAGAGAGAGATAAACTCACCAAAATATATTCATCAAAAGTGATTTTCGTCCATTACATAAAGGCCATATTTATAAGCTTCAAAAATTCCTAATTCTACAAGGAAACTAGATAAAAACCTATCCTAAAATATTCCAAACCAAATCCTAGTTTAAAAAGGAATAAAATCACCAAAATAATGCTGAAAATAGCCCTATCAACTAGAGTACTAATAAAATCCGAAAGTTAATAAAATAAACAACTAAATAAACTATAAAATATTATCTTCACTCTTCAGCCCATATCATCTATAATCATTGGCCTACTGGCTTCAACCCATGATCTGCGGGCTGCATCATTCCCCTCCTCTTGAAGAGGAATTGTCCTCAAATCCTGCTCGTCGCCCACATCAAAGGGAATGAAATTTAGCTTCTTCATCTCTTTAAATTCCTCCAACTTTTGTATCCCCTTGAACTCGATTTGATGTTAGCTCCCTCGAATAGAAAATAAACCATCAAATGCATCCATGGAAGAAACATCATCTAATTCCTGCAAATTAGAATAAATAGAAGAAGATAGATGATCGTGATCAATGGTAGACCATACTCCCCCCTTGCACTCATGTGGCTCCATAGACCTCCCCTCACTAATTGCCATCTCCATTTCACCATTCTGATCAAGTAAAGACTCATTCATCAATCCATTCACCTTTGTCTCTACTTTCTCCTCCTTGGACTCCACCATCTCCACATCCTCTTGCAATTGCACTTGATCCTCACACACTTGTTTCGGAGCAAGCGACACTTCATCCTCGGCATGAAAGATGTTCTCTTGCTGTTCTTCATCATCTACTTGATTATGCACACTCGAAACATCATAATCAACTAAAGTAAGTGCAGGAGGTGCTTCGATTACTTCCACCACTTCATACAGTTCTTTCAAGATTTCCAAGATCGCCATTTTTGGATCTTCTCTCTCATCTCTGGTCACAACTCCACCATCATCTTAAACTGGACTAGAGAAACTCATACAATCTGACCTTGGCCTCACATATGGACGTTTAACCTTCTTCGGCTGCTCTTCTTCCTCCCAAAAACTTCTCTTTGAATATGGAACATTAGCAGCTTAAGGTCATCTCCAAGCGGTCTGAATCGTAGGATAATAATGCGAAGGCGCATAGCGCTTCCTCATCACCGCCTTCATCTCTTTCCAAGTCTGGATAGGCTGCACTTCGTTCCTTCTTCTACTCTTCACAAACTGATCCCACCAAGTTAGAGCATAGTCTGAGAACGTAGTGGCTACTAACTTTACCTTCTTCAGCTCGGAGTAATCTTGATAATCAAACATCAACTCCACCTTCCTTTCCCACTCAAGATAAGCTTCTAGATCATTCCTCCCTTAGAATGAAGGAATGTTCATCTTGATGTTTCCGTGATTGTTATCCAAATGATATAAATCTTCGCAGATCCGTATTCAATGATACGAACCTTTGCAGGTCCGTATTTAATGATATGAACCTTCGCAGATCCGTATTTCTCACGCACGCGGAAGACTGAATCGAACCGATGGAAATCCAAATATGTCTACGATCTAAACCCCCTAAGTAATATAGATAAGCCGAAACCTCTATACCCCAAAGAGACGGTCGCCGAGCCACACGGGGACGCTGAATGACATACAACGAGGGATGATTGACTCATTGATTCGCCGGATAAACGTTCATCTTAGACGAACAAAGAAAATTATTGAAATTCTCTAAAGAGAGAGAGATAAACTCACCAAAATATATTCATCAAAAGTGTTTTTCGTCCATTACATAAAGGCCATATTTATAGGCTTCAAAAAGTCCTAATTCTATAAGGAAACTAGTTAAAAACCTATCCTAACATATACCAAACCAAATCCTAGTCTAAAAAGGAATAAAATCACCAAAATAATGCTAAAAATAACCCTACCAACTAGAGTATTAATAAAATCCAAAAATAATAAAATACTCAACTAAATAAACTAATAAATAATATCTTCACTCTTCAGCCCATATCATCTATAATATTTGGCCTACGGGCTTCAAACCACGATCCATGGGCTGCATTAGGACTGTTGTTGTTGCTAATGTATAATAAAAGCTTCCGCTATGCCTATAAATAAAATCTCTATGTTTTCTTACACCACAAGTTAATGCATATGTTTATGGGTATTCAGACACAAGTTGGCCAGCACGGGTTATTTGGTTTAGCCAACCTCATAGTTAGAGCAGTATGTCCCGATCCCATATTTATATATTTTATTATTTTGTCTACGGGTATTCAGATATAGGCCGGCCGATACAGGCAGTATGGTTTACCTACTCCGTAACTCATG
This sequence comes from Mentha longifolia, assembly GCA_001642375.2. Taxonomy (NCBI): domain Eukaryota; kingdom Viridiplantae; phylum Streptophyta; class Magnoliopsida; order Lamiales; family Lamiaceae; genus Mentha; species Mentha longifolia. Next base: position 21,704,002 of record CM038118.1, read on the forward strand.
TTGTGCATCTCGATCCTATATTTAATTTATTAATAATAAGATTAAATTACCCCTTTCTATTCCCGCTTCTTAATTGCAACCCCTTGCCACGTCCCGACACATGTGCCTTCTCTCGAGAATTAGGGCATGACAAAGTGGTATCAGAGCGGAAGACTATGAGACCTTAGTGTATGTCTAGTCTAGGATCTTAATTCTAGCAATAGTAGTTAAGCAACAATCCCCTAGCTCGCCATCCCACCATGCTCAATAAAATGGAGGTACGTTTCTTATGAAAGTAATTTTATGGAAATATGTTCATGATAGGATGTTATACCAATTGACATATTTGATGTATGAATTTCTACGTAATATATTTAATTATGAGTCATGAATCTTCTTTGATCAAAAAGGTATATGAGAGAATATGTGTTCAAAATGGTTATCTCAAGAAGTTACTGCCCTTATGATAGACGAAAAGGTTATGATAGAATTAATAATAGTTATAGCATGGAGTTATTAATAGTTATGGTGTATGCTCATGGTTCATGTCATGATTTTAGTTACGTTTGGGACAATCGAACCCAAGTAACTCATGTGCAAATGATTCGTGTTACGTTTGGGACAATCGAGCCAAAGTAACTCATGTGTAAATTATTCATGTTATGTTTGGGACAATCGAACCCAAATAACCATGTTATGATTCTAGTTATGCTTGGGACAATCGAACCCAAATAACTCATGTTATGATTCCAGTTATGTTTGGGACAATCGAACCCAAGTAACTCATGTGTAAAAGATTCATGTTATGTTTGGGACAATGGAACCCAAATAACTTATGGATAAAGGATTCATGTTATTATAATATGAGTTTAAGATTCATCATCATGGATACATCAGGAACATGCAGTTATTTGAGAAAATGATTACCCAAGTAGGTCAAAGAATGATCATCATGGTTTTTGATTATTTTTACCTATATGCCATATTCTAGGTTACAGGTACTATAGATGGATCAAAAAGAAAGTATCACACTAAGGCAACTATAGGAGTGTCAACGTACGAAGTCTTATATAGACAAAAGTGTAAATCGCCACTTTACTGGGATAAATTTGGCAAAGAAAAAATGTTAGGTTCATATTTAGTTCAGGATGTGACTGGGACCGTCGATTTGGTTCAAAAAATGATAAAGGATTAATATCCCGATCTAGAGGGATGTAATATCCCAAATTTTCGTATTAAATTTAATTTGTTAATATAAGTCTTATATATGAATTTAGAAATTTTTTCTATTTTCTTGAGGATTTAGAATAAGATAATATACTCTATTAAGAATAATTCTTTTAATTTTGATAATTTTTTGTTTATGGATAGAAGTGTAATAATAATAATAATAATAATAATAATAATAATAAATATGAGTATACATATTTAGTAAATAGATATATTTTGTTTAGCATGTTATATATAGAGAAATGATATGCTACTCACCTCGCGGTGGGCACCTTCGTGGGCACCATTGCCGTTTGCTCACTTGAGCATTATTTTGTTCAAATTTTTTCAATTGTTCTATATTCTAGTACCTTATAAATTAATATAGGAATCACAAAATTTAAAAAATCAATGCTCGATTTATTATTTTTTATTTTTAATTTCAAAAATGAGTAATAAAACAAATCGAGCTTTGATTTTTATTTATTTTATAAAATAAATAATTTATATATTAATTTATAAGGTATTAGAATATAAAATAATTGAAAAAATCAAACAAAATAATGCTCAAGTGAGCAAACGACGATGGTGCCCACGAAGGTGTCCACCGGGAGGTGAGTAACATATCATTTCCCGTTATTATATATATATATATATATATATATATATATGTGTGTGTGTGTGTGTATTTATACGTATATATAATGATAGGACTACATGTATACAGTAGTATATATATTAGGATGAATTTCATTAGTAAATTATAATTACACTATATACGTCTATCTTACGTGCATGCATGAGCATGTCCAAATATGTATGAATTTATAATATATGATTGTTGCCACTTGTATTTTGTTTATACGTGGCGCTCTAACATATAGTACAGCTTTATCAAATAAGATGTTGCAACTTGTTTATGTTTATACGTGTCACCTTAGGAGTTACTATAGGTTTTGATGAATAAGGTGTAAAGGCTTTATTGCCTAGAAACGTGTAAAAACATAGGGTGATGATGAATAATCAAATCTCATTGCCTATAAATATCGAATGTAGAAATGCGAGGTTGTTGGTCTTGAAAGTGACTAACACACGTAGGGGGTGAATATGTGTATTGAGAAGTGTTTAATTTCTCTATCGTTTTTTATCCTTTTAACAGAATAGACGCTTCGAATGCTACTAAGGCTTTCAAAGCTTCTCGCTCGTGTGAAAGATGTGCGGAAAATGGTGAGACATTAAAGTTTTTCTTGCAATTAAAACCAACTTGATATTTAAAGCGTATGTGTGTGTATGCAAATAATCAAAGAGATAAATAACTTAAAGTAAAGAGGCACAATCACTTATAGTGGTTCGGAGAGCCTCTCCTACATCCACTCTATCAACGACGGGATGAATACCTTTACTTGGTATCTCTTGTTTAATACTTCCAAGGGGAAGTGATTCAAGGCTAGTAACAAACTTGCACTTGAATCCTCAGAGATTTCACGGGCTCTCGAGAAGCCTTACAACAACAAATTTTTTCTACAAAAACTTTACAACCTTACAACTCAATCTAACACAATAGACATGGTTTTGGGGTTTTGGATTTTCGTAAATGAGAATCCTTTACAATGAAGATCTCAAGTAAAGGGATAAGGATTCTCGAAGCTAGGTTATGGATATATGCGGTTGAACCTAGAAAGAAAGTAATTGCAATACTCAAGAAAAAAAATATTTCTTGAGGACACACTAATGTGAAGCACTTCGAAAGAACTAAAGGAATGTAAATAATAATTTGCTTGAGTTCTTGTGAGTAGTATGCTTGAATTGTTTGTACGTGCGTTAGTTTTAGTGTATGTGCAACTTCTTCTATTTATAGGAAGAGGAACCCTACTTCCTGTTGAGATGGAAGAGGTAGCGTGTTCCTCAATTTCCGGATAATTCGGCCTGCGTCAGTCTTTTTCAGACTGCAAAGCTAGGAAGGGATGTCCGCCGCACCTAGAGGTATGGCAACTTCACCTAACTTTGACTTCTTGAACTGTAGCCGTATCCGTTGTGCAATAGTATGTTGACACGTAAGCTTTATGCGGTGAGGTGTCAGACATTTGAAAGTTTGAAAGTCAAACTTATCACACTAACACTGATTGACGCTTTAAGTACAGCTCTAGATTAGAGAAGCTTTGGATGAGCTGACTTGAGAGCGCTTCGCTTGCACTGAACGGAAGCTAGCTCTAAGCATCTTTATCTGAAGTGTTCCATGACGCTTTGTCAAACTTTACTGTTGACGCTTTCACTGCTGGAGCCGCTTCGCTTCCTGACTCTTCGTGAACTCTGACTGCTTCATCCTTAACGCTTCTAGACTAAAATAAAAGCTTCCTAACATGCAAGCATTGCTAAGTATAAATTGTCCAGGTTCATCAAAAATAATAAGGGAAATATTCTACTTAGGGTTTTGGAATCGAATTAAAACAAATTGTTTATTAACTTTATCCAAGTTCCTCCTTAACATAATATCCCAACTATTTCCCCCTTTTTGATGATGTCAAATCCCGACGTCAATTACTTACATAAATCTAGACAATTCTAGGCTCAGTATAAGAAGAATAGTGGGTTAGGCAAAGTGCAATATCAATGCAGATATGAACAGTTAAATGAAAGCATATAAATAAATAAAGACAATGAGAAATTGTCTTAAGGCAGTAAAAGATATCATTGTATTAGTGAGATTGAGAAAATAATACAAATACAATGAGTATCTACTTGGAGCATTTTCGAGGGGCAGGAGGAATTTGACCGTAGGCACTGTAGACCCTATCCTTGATGGCAGCTAGAGAGCGGTTAGGACGATCGTTTTGTTCAAGCCATTCTGCACATTCATCGATCTCCTTTCTGATTGCTTCCTCATCAGGGATAGCGCCTCCAATGAGTGGGAGTTTGTAGCTTTCTTTCTTTGGCAGTTTGAGAGTCACTCCATCTGCCAACTCCAAAATTTTGTTGAAGAGAAAGGCTTTGTTACTATCCATGTATGCAATGAAGCAGTCCATGGTATATTCAGTGCGAAAGGCCTTGCCAGTAGTAGAAGCGTTTAATGAATTTCATCTTGGCAACATTCCACTCCTCCTTGAGGTCAGCTGGAATGATCTCATCAACAAATTTGGCGTTAGGAGCCTCATCCCTCTGCCTTTTCCTTTCAAATTCATCTCTTGCAAATAGCTGCTTTCTACACTTCTCGAAAGCTTCTATTTGCAGGCCCTCGACGTAGACTCTTTGCTCTTCAAGTGCTTCTATCTTCAAAAGGTGAAGCGCCTTCTCCAAGTCTGTCACCACCTCTTCGTTGAAAACTTTCTCCCTGCATTTCGACACCACTTTATAATTTGCCATCACTTCCAGGCATTCTCTTTCAGCGTCGTTTGTCGGTGTGTGCTTCAACAGATACCTACGGAGGTGGAATTTCATTTTGTGCACCAAAATCGCGTCTAATTCCTCATGGAATTCGCATTGTGCTCCAGCCTCCTTGGTCATCATTGCGGGAGTCAGCTTTTTCTTTTTCTTGGGGTTGGTGTCAGTAGGCTCTATGGTTTTGCACTTCTCCTTCTTTGGTTGAGGCGCTGCTGACACCGCTTGAAGTGGAGCGGCATCAATCGGCTCTTTGGAAATGATTACTTGCCACTCTGCTTCCGCCTTCTTGGAAGCGTCCTCTTTTGCCTTGGCAATGTGGAGGGACCACTTGACGTCCCAGTCGCTTCCCCCTTTTTGGCAGCATCAGCGACAGATTTGGAGGGAGCGGACTGTACGGCGGCGCTTTGGTTGGCGGCTCCTGGCAAGGAGATGTTTGGCTAATTTGGCTTCAAGAGACCTTGTGCCAGGAGAGTGCCGAGGACTTGTGCGGAAAGGATTGGAGCCGGAGAGCGCGCATTGGTCAAAATGATTGACCTCTCAAGGCTGGTGCGGAAAATTCGGAAGTCAAATTGCACCAAGTTCGAGAGCGCTCCAATTTGGTTAGAGATGCGCTCCAACGCTTCATTTGCGATTGGCCCAACCTGGCTCGAACCACTTTGCACTCCAGCTCGGGCTTGGCCCACCATGGCCCAGCCTGCTTCCTTTGCTTTTCTGAGTCTGCGAGCTTCCTCTCCAGGGACTCTAGCTTCTCTTTTAGCTGGCGGGCAGCAGAATCGGCTTTGAATTTTTCAACCTTTGACGCCTTCAGCTCTTTCTTTAGTTGAGCGACCGTGTCATTGGTGTGGGAGAGTTCAGCTTCCGCGGCTTTGAGCTCCCAATGGACACGTTCCCTATCGTCCAACTCATTAGAGAGCTTCAGTACTTCCGAATGTAAGGCTAGAATTTCTTGAAGCTTTGCCTTAACGCTCGAAAGTTCATCATGAGCCAACTCTACATGTTCTTTCTCCTTAGCCAACTGTATCTCCACAGCCGCTAATTTCACCTTCAACTCTTCCAACTCTTTGGTAGCAGTGGAGAGCTCCTCTTCTTTCTTCAGCTTCTCCTCCTTCAGCACTTTCAACTCTGATGCAAGCCTGTGATAGTGGATTCAAGCTTGTGGGCCAAGATTTGGAGATTATTTGGGCTCAAGTTTGAAGACAATATTTAAGAGATTTATTTTATGTAATTTTCGTTTTTGTTTAGTATGATATCTAGAAGATTAGTTTCCTTCTTTATTTTGATATTAATTACCTTGTTTAGACTAGGGATTGATTTGTTACCCCTTAGGACAAGATTTTGATTTGTTTCCATGTAAAAAATAGGTTTTTTGAAGCCTATAAATAAGGTCTATAGGGGGTGACGAAAAGAACACTCTTGTCTTGAATATCAAAAAAAATGTGAGATTTTATCTCTTCTATCCCATGGATTTCTCGGTTCTCCGAGATATTCTTATCGACGTATCAATCGAGTTCATGACCCTCATTTGTGTGTCATTCATCATCCTCGTGTGACCAAGACGATCTCTATATAGGGTGTTTTGGCAGATCTATATCATTTATAGGATTAAACTTTGGGTATATTGGGATATTCCATTCTTTATCTGGCGAATCAACGAGTCAATCATCCCTCGTTGTGTGTCATTCATCGTCCCCGTGTGACTACGGCAACTGTCTCTTTGGGGTATAGGGAGATTAATTTTGGCCTATATCATTTAGAGGGTTCAATCGTAGGTATATTGGGATATCCATCCTATCTTTTATTTATAGTTTATTTATTTTAGCTGCATTCGATTTGATCAATGGAGTTGACTAGCGTTGTTGAGGCAACTAACTCTTTGGGGTATAGGGAGATTAAATCTGGCTTATATCATTTAGAGGATCCGATCTGAAGGGTGTTAGTGGTCCATCTTATCCTTCGATTTGTAGTGTTTTTTTTTCTTACTTCTACGGCTTCCGATTCTGGGCTACGTATCTGCGTCGGCATCTCTTGCTCGACAAGAATCGTATCATTTGGTATCAGAGCCTAGGATTTTTTTTCTTTTTTTTATTTTTTTTATTTATCATGTAATTTCATTTTTCTTTGAAAAAAAAAAGTGAAAAAAAAAAGAAAAAAAAAAGGTGAAAAAAAAACGAAAAAAAAAAGACAAAAAAAAAGGTTTGGTTTGATTTGAACAGGTTGCTCATTGAGGAAGCATTAAAGGCTCGATTACTCGACCCTACGATTTGAGGACAAATCGTCTTCAAGAGAAGGGAAATGATGCAAGCCTGTGATAGTGGATTCAAGCTTGTGGGCCAAGATTTGGAGATTATTTGGGCTCAAGTTTAAAGACAATATTAAGAGATTTATTTTATGTAATTTTCATTTTTGTTTAGTATGATATCTAGAAGATTAGTTTCCTTCTTTATTTTGATATTAATTACCTTGTTTAGACTAGGGATTGATTTGTTACCCCTTAGGACAAGATTTTGATTTGTTTCCATGTAAAAAATAGGTTTTTTGAAGCCTATAAATAAGGTGTATAGGGGGTGACGAAAATAACACCCTTCGTCTTGAATATCAATAAAAAATGTGAGGTTTTATCTCCTTCATCCCATGGATTTCTCAGTTCTCCGAGATATTCTTATCGACGTATCAATCGAGTTCATCACCCTCGTTTGTGTGTCATTCATCGCTCCCGTGTTGTTGAGTTAACTATCTCGTCGTGGTATAGGCGACATACAGACCTATATCACTTCTAGGGTTAGATTTAAAGGTATTGGAGTATTCCATCCCGACGAATCAACGAGTCAATCATTCCTCGTTGTGTGTCATTCAGCGTCCCCGTGTGGCTCGGCGACCGTCTCTTTAGGATATAGAGGTTTTGGCTTATCTATATTACTTTGGGGGTTTAGTCGTAGGTGTATTGGGATTTCCATCATATCTTTTATTTTCAGTTTATTTGTTTTAGCTATATTCGATTTGATCAATGGAGTTAACTAACGTTGTTGGGGCGACCGTCTCTTTGGGTTATAGGTTGTTTTTGACATTCCTATAGTACTTAGGGGGTTTGATCTCAAAAGTGTTAGTGGTCCATCTTATCTTTCGATTTGTAGTATTTTTTTTCTTACTTCTACGGCTTCCGATTCTGGGCTACGTATCTGTGTCGGCATCTCTCGCTCGACAAGGATCGTATCAAACTCTGTGATAGCAGTTGAAAGCTCATCACCTACCTTTTTCTTCTCCTCCTCAGCTTTAGAAAGCTAGTTTTCTCTCTCCTTTATATCCGTCTTCAGCAGGGCGCACTCATGCTCTACTTCATCGTGAGCGGTTTGAAGAACTGAGAGCCATTCTTCAAACGCTGGGATAGTGGCGCCAGCTGGTGTTGATGGAGCGGGGGTATAGGAGGGAACAAGCTCTTTGACCTTCCTCTCGATGCGCTTCCACACCTCTGGCTCATCGTTCAGGTCGTCGAAGCGCTCGAGTCTGAAGCGGCTAAGGATCGAGGCCTCCTCCTCGATCAACGCTTTGGGATCGTTAGCCCGTACCAACTGGCAAACTTTGTAGATGTTGGTGCCGCGGCTTCAGACATATTTCAAGAAGCGTGAAATAACCTCCAATACGGGTGGAGGTAGAGAGAATTCGCCAAAGAATTCCCGGATTTCCTCTTCAGCCCACGAGAGTTCCCTGTCGACAGCTTGCACTACCGGGCTGGATGCTTTGGGAGATGGAGGAGTTGGGGGAGTGTCAGCATGGAACTCGTCCACATAAGAACTTGACGCTTCGTCATTAAAATTGAGAGCACCGATGCGAATAGCGTCCTCTCCTGGCGCATCAACTTCCTCTCCTTCTTCATTCTGTGCGGATTGGGCACCGGCTTCCAGATCCTGACTTAAAGTCTTGTCAGAATCTAAAGCATTTGATGAGGAAGCACTTTCCTCATCATCTTCATCTACCAAGCCATGCTTTCCCTTCGAGGAAGGGACTGATTTCTCTGACATCGCAGAGCGTTTTGGCTTCTTGGTGGTTTTCCCACCTTTCTTCTTCTTCCTTTTCTTCTCCTCTTCTTTCTTGAGGGTAAACGCTTCGGCTTCTGTATATTCGATATCAGAAGCGGGAGGGGCGACAACTCCAAACTCGTCGCCTGGAAGCATCTTACTGAAAAGTACACGAGTGTACTTGGTCTGTACTGGCCACTCTTGTGCTGGCCATGAATGCTCAAGAAACATGGAAATCCTCATTCCATATTTTAACTTTCCTAGGAAGGAAAGCATCCCCGTGTGATCTCCTTCTTTCTCCTCCCGGACGACCTTCTTTGCTTCCAACAACTGCTTGATAAACCACGCTCTCTAATTATATTAAGTGTGGTTTTCAGCAGCATCACAAAGCGCCGATAGAAGTTGGATCTTTTGCTCCGTGATTGTTGACCAGCTTCCGGTGTGACAAAGTAGGCACTTTGTCATAATATTGATCATGTTGTCGAACGGCGGCCGGAGCGAGGTCGCCTTCGATTATTTCTTGATGAAAATGGCGCGCGGATTTGTGGTGAAGAGCCGGAACTCTTTTTGGATGTCCGAATCAACAGATTCTGGATCCTCCCCAGAGTTCGAAATAGGGAATGAATCTTTGAACAACTCTTCAAGGGAGAGCTTCTCATCCCCACAGAGCAAGTGAGACCATATTTATCTGTTTTCTGAAGCCAAATTTTTATGGTTAGGGTTTCTGGGTTGAGGTTGAAAAGAAAATCAACCACCTGTATGGGTTGATATATTTGGGGTGCTTGAAGATGAGATTTTCCAAGCCGGCGTTCACAATTGCCCTCTTGATCACTCCTCCATCGGCAAGAAGGTCACAATTGACGTGAGCATCTGTAAACACGAACTCGCTGTAGCGGCTTCGCGGAGCGGCTTCCCACTTAGCATTCACCATTTTGAATAGATTTCTAAAAAAGGACAAAAGTTTAGTAGGGAGATAAGTTCTGTGAGTTTTAGAACTTGAAAATTGCAGAGATGGCGAAAATGGTAAGTGAAGAAGATGATGAGAATGAAATAGTACAAATATATATACATAGACATTTAAAGAGTATTAAAGGGGTAATGGGGTGACGTGTCTTAGTGAGTGGCTAAGATCACATTCCGAAAAATGGGGTGAGTGGTTAAGATCGTGCTCTGCAGTTACATAAATCGTACGGTCAAGGAAAAGTAATTCGAAACGTCCAACGGCTAAGATTAAAAGTTTTTGGCAATTTGGTAGTGCGCGTGAGATACACGCGCGAATGAGTCTCGAGTACTGTAACTACGGCAGTCTTTGCATTAAATGCAAAGATATCACATGCAACATATACTCGATTGATATCCTACTTTATAGATATATAGCATATAAGTAAATTAATGAGAGATTAATTTTCAAAAAGATTCAAAATTTGGTTGATTGCCATGCTTTGGAATTTAGACGAGAGCGTCTAGTTCAGAAAGCATCTGTATCAACATTTTAATATTTTCGGTAAGTCACGCACAGAGTTCTTGAAGACGTTTTACGTTAACTTACTTACTTGAATTGAAAGACGCGAAAGGAAGACTTACCAGTCAGTCAATATTGTAATTGATTAATACCACGCTTTGATGATCCACACACTCAAATGTTAAAACGTTAGTTGAGAAACAAGAGCGTTCACGCTTTGGATGTGTGAGAGCGTCTGTTTTTATCTGGGCGCTTTCTCTCTAAGTTAGTGTGCTTCCCCCTTAAACAGAGCTCCGGACTATCTTTAAAGAGAGCGTCAACTCTGTAGGGGAGGCGCTTCACTTATGATGAGAGATGAAATAATGCAAAGTCCTTTTCTCTTACTAGGGTAGGTTTACCTCGTGAGTTTCACAGCATGGGTAATTTTGAGATTACAAAATCCACAAGGGAGATGGTTGGGGATAAGTGTCTTTATAGATTTCAATGAAGTGATATGAGTTACCTCATGCTTTACAAGGGATATACTGTTTGGGCATGAGATTATATCATTCATGAAAAAGTTATAAATTCACTTCCTTACTAGGGCAAGCCATCTCATATTTCCATGAAGCGAGATTCCCGAGAGTATACACTAACCTTTTTGGAGATGGTGCTTCACATTACTCAAAACAAGTGAGGCTTTTCACAATAAGCAGTGGTGAAGATCTTCAGCACGCTTTGCGCTCCTGGCTTCATCTCCACCATGAAAGCTTGTGAAAGTTGAGGTGATAACCATTCAGGCAACTCCATACACCCCAAAAATTACGTACACGTATGTTAACATGAAGAGGATCTTCAACTCAATGCTTTCATGTTTCTTCAGCTGAAAGGGTTTTAAGAATTTAGGAGTGGAACATCAAGATTGTACCAAGCTCTAAACTTAAAAGCTGGACTTTCAAGAGATCCACAAGGTACCACTAGTGCACCGCTCTGACAAGATGACATAAGTTTTACGAATACCGTGGCACTAGTAACAACCTTAATCAAGTTAACCCGAGATTAACTCATCAAGGAAGAGCACTCAACCGCGCTTTCACTGAAGCTGTGGAAGCGTGTAGAGGTCGATGCTCCTAAAGGGAACTCCATCCCTTCGGTTTAATTATCATCCCATGAAAAGGGGAGATAAAGTCTTCTCTTTCACACCACCTGCAAAGACTGGTTCCCCCTTAACCAATGATCCCAACAATCTTTCCCATAAAGGAAAGCGTGAGAGTAGGTAGGGAACACGCTTTGCCTTCTCCACCTCTACTTAACCTTCTCCTCACCAGAATCTAGCAACCCTAGTTCTAGGCATAATTTGTTGAAGCGGGCTTGAGGAAGCGGCTTTGTGAGAATATCCGCTTTCTGATCCTCAGTTGGAATCTTTTCCACCTTAACATCTTGATTCTCCACATGATCCCGAATAAAATGATGGTGAATTTCAATATGCTTGCATGTTGAATGAAGCACGGGATTGTGGGTGATGGAAATTGTGCTTGTGTTGTCGCAATAAATTAGAATCTCCGAGCATTCCACTTTATAATCCTTCAACTGCTGCTTTAGCCAAAGAATTTATGAACAACAGCTTCCCGCAGCCATGTATTCCGCTTTCCGCTTTGGTGGTAGAGGTGGCAACACTTGTTTATTTCTTGGAAAACCACGAAACCAACTTGTTGCCAATGAATTGACATGTTCCAGATATGGATTTCCTATAAACTTTACATCCACCGAAATCGGCATCGAAGTAGCCACTAAGCATGAGATCATCTTACGCCGGATACTAAAGACCTAAGTTGATGGTCCCTTTAAGGTATCGAAGAATGCGCTTAGCTCCCTCCAAATGGCTTTGCTTTGGATTGCTTTGAAATCTAGCACATAACGTGGGTCGGCTGGCTGTAAGATAGAGCAGAGAGCCAATCAACATACGAAAATCCATAGCGTTGACTGACTTGCCATCCAAGTCTGGATCTATCTTGAAGTTTGTGTTCATTGGAATCTTGACACTTTTGCAATTTTGAACTCCAAACTGAGTGAGCATATCACGAGTATACTTGGCTTGATTGATGAAGATTCCTCGACTCGTTTGCTTCACTTGCAATCCCAAAAAGCATTTCATTAGCCCCATCATAGACATCTTGTATTTTCTCTTCATCAAACCCGCGAACCTGTCACTTAGGCTTTGATTTGGAGAGCCAAAGATGATGTCGTCGATGTAGATTTGTACTCAAAGCATGTCTTCACCGTCGTTGATAGTGAAGAGGGTTTGATCTACCTTCCCTTTTTGAAAGCCGCTTTCAACTAAGAAGTTTGAAAGAGTCTCGTATCACGCTCTGGGAGCCTGCTTGAGGCCATAAACCGCTTTGACGAGCCGGTACACTTGATCACTCTTTTCAAAGCCTGGGGGCTGCTCGACGTACACTTTCTCCTTCAAATCACCATTGAGGAAGGCCCTCTTCACATCCATTTGAACTTCTTGGATGCGGTATATGCAAGGAACATCCTGATGGCTTCGAGACGAGCTACGGGAGTGAAGGTCTCATCAAAATTGATGCCTTCCTCCTGGCAATATCCTTTCGCGACCAAGCGAGCTTTGTTGTGAACAACGTTGCCGCTTTCGTCGGTCTTATTCTTGAAGACTCATTTAGTACCAATGATGCTTTGATGAGAAGGTCGATTCACTATGTACCAACCACCAAACGCCAATCCTTGCGAATTCATTCAGCTCCTCTTCCATAGCAGTTACCCAATTTGAATCATTTAGAGCGTCCTCCACCAATGAGGGCTCGGTGTTTGCAAGGAAGCAGCTAAATAAGCAACTCTCGCCATGGAATAAGGTGCTCCTAGTCTTGAGGCCTTGACTAGGGTCACCTAAAACACCTTCTTGGGGATGATATCTCAACCAAAGCTTCTTTTGATTGAGAGCCTCCACGTCATCCGCTTCGGAGCGTGGTGTGTGATTGTCACCGTTCCCTTGATCACAAACCACTGGACTGGATGGAGCTTCCTCACTGTTTGGAACCAATGAGGTCAAAGGATCAGCTATTCCCGAGTTTGGTTCCCCCTTATCGAGAGAGAGCTTATTGAGATCCTGCTCCATTGCTTCAACTCCGTCTTCAAACTCTTCTTCTACTGAAGCGTCCACCAGATCTACACACTTCGAGATGGAGCGCATTACTGGTCTGGAAAAAGCTTCAGGAGTTCCAATTGCGCTTCCAGGTCCAGCGTTCATGCTTTCAGCATTTACCTGTACCTGCGGAGTCTTGAAAGCAACTTCATCAAAAACAACATGTGGTGTTTCTTCCGTAACAAGAGTTTGACAATTGTAGACGTAATAAGCTTTGCTTGTAAGGAAATATCCAAGAAATATCCCCATATCAGCTTTGCTATCAAACGATCTTAATTGTGTTTTACTGTTGTTAACGAAACACTTACAACAAAAAATATGTAAATGGGAGAGAGTAGGAATTCTCCCTTTCCACAATTCATATGGGGTTTTGTCATGGTGTGTGTTGTTGGGATATAATGTTAGGGGGGAACTTGAATCAAGTTAAAATAAACAACTTGTTTTGATTCGATTCCAAAACCCTTTTTAAGAATATTTCCCTTATTATTTTTGATAAACTAGACAAGTCTCTCTTAGACAAGCTTACATGTTAGGAAGCTTCTCTTTTAGTCTAGAAGCGCCAAAGATGAAGCAGTCAGAGTTCGCGAAGCAAAAGGAAGCGAAGCGGCTCCAGCAGTGAAAGCGTCAACAGTGAAGTTTTGACAAAGCGTCTAGGAGACGCTTCAGATAAAGAGGCTAAAAGCGGGCATCCAATCAGTGGAAGTGAAGCGTTCTCAAGTCAGCTCAGCTCACCCAAAGCGTCTCTGATATAGAGCTGAAATCAAAGCGGCAATCAGTGCAAGTGTGACAAGTTTGACTCACAGAATCCAAGTTTGAATTTCAAACTCTCGGATGTCTGACATCTCACAGAATGAAGCCTACATGTCATCACACTATTGCACAATAGAAACGGCTACAGTCCAAGAAGTCAAAGTTAGGTAAAGGCAGACATCCCTTCCTGACTCTTGCAGGCTGACACGCCGAATTATCCGAAAATTAAGGAACACGCAACCTCTTCTTTCTCAACGGGAAGTAGGGTTCCTTACTATAAATAGGAGTTGCAGACACACTAAAAAATAATGCACGCACAAACGATTCAAGCATTCACATTTGCAAGAACTCAAGCAAATTTCCTTCTAGTACTTAGTTCTTCCAAAGCGCTTCATTTTGGTGTGTCCTTAAGAACTTGTTTCTTAAGTATTGCAACTACCTCACTTTATAGGTTCAATCTCTTATATCCATAGCCTAGACTCTTGAGAATCCTTATCCCTTTCTTGTGAGTTTATTGTAAAGGATTCTCATACTTACAAAAATCGAAAACCCCAAAACCCAATTCTAGAGTGAATAGATTGAGTTGTAAGGTTATCGAGTTTTTGTGAAAGAGTGTTGTTGTTGTAAGGTTTCTCGAGAGCTAGTAAAATCTCTGAGGATTCAAGTGCAAGTTTGTTATTTGCCTTGAATCACTTCCCCTTGGAAGTATAAAATAAGGAGTACCGAGTGAAGGTATTCATCCCGTCGAGGATAGAGTGGACGTAGAAAGGTGCTCCGAACCACTATAAATTGTTTGTCTTTTTATATTAAGTTATTTATTGCTTTGATTACTCGCATACACACACTCACCTTTTTAATATTAACAAGGTTTTAATTTGCAAGATAAGCTTTAAAGACTCACCACATTCCGCACAGTATCACACGAGCGAGAGGCTTTGAACACTTCACTTAGCTTTAAAGCGTCTACTCGTCTAAAAAGCTAAAAATCGTAAGAGAAGTTTAACACTTCTCTATACACGTATTCACCCCCCCCCCCTCTACGTGTGTAAGCGCCTTTCGGGACCAGCAAGTGGTATCAGAGCAGGGGTTCTAACTGACCTCTATTTCTGAATACTGGTAGCGCGAAAGCGCTATAGTAGGTCTACCTGAACCAATCTTTCCAAACTTGCATTAAAACCTCACTCACTACATATTGCATCTTTCTCATCTCTTTTTCAAGATGTCTTCCTCAGCACAACTTCCTCAGTTCTCGATCGAGGGCTATACAATGTGGAGCTTCCGTGTGGAGTCCCATATCGCTTCACTTCATGACCGCATGCATGAAGTTGTCGGAAAGGGACCCATCATAATCATGAAATGTCTATTGAGGAACCGTGAAAAGGAGAAATCCGTCGACCAAGACGGCAACCCTGTTGATGAGGAAGAAAGCGCTTCCACCGATGTCTATGTCGTTAAGCCTAGAGAAGAATATACGACCAACGACTTCAAAGCTGATAATCTAGATCGGGTGGCACGCAACGTGATCCTGTCAACCATCCCCGATGCCTATCTCCTAAGAATCATGAAATGCAAAACAGCGAAGGAGATGTGGGAAACTCTTGCCCTAATCTCACAGGGCACGGAGAAAATTAAGGAAAACAAACTCTCTGTATTGATGCAGGAGTTTAACGCTCTCACAATGAAGAGCAATGAGAGCATGGAGTCTTTCGAGACTCGAGTTCTGGGAATCACCACAACTGTGGCTTCCCTGGGGAAAGAACTCACCTTCAAAGAAATCAATCAAAAGGTGGTTCGCGCTCTGTCTGGAAAATGGCAGACAATGAATGAACTCTTTCTCTCACAAAAAGAATTGGGAGACATGTCTCCTGAAATGATGTTCTCCGAATTCAAAGCGATCAAATTTGACTTAGTCAAGAAAGCTACTTCGTGAGGATGAGGAGGAGCTTCCAGCGAAATCAAAGAATCTGGCTTTCAAAGCCGCAGTAGAGAACACCACCATCGAAGCCGACACTTCCAACAGCGAGGTTGCAGAAATGTCAAGAGAAGAACTGGAGGATTACGCTCTCTATCTTGTTAGAGGGTTTAACAACTCCAACGCTAGAGCGGCCAAGTATAAAAGATTCTACAAATCTCAAGGCTAGAGCTCACACTTCACCCCTACGCGATGGGAAGAGAGATGACAAATCTGCAGCCATCCCTAGAGATAAAGCCAACATTGAGTGCTACGAGTGTCACAAAATGGGGCACTATAAAAGTGAATGCCCGAAGCTCTCAACCAAAGAAAAAGATGAGGTCAAAGCTCGTCGTGAGGACAGCCGTCACACTCTCGTAGCCGATGCTCCTGTCGAATCCAAAAAGTCCATCGACCATGATGAAGATCAGTTCACTGATGATGAATACGATTATGGTTGCATGGCAATAGAAGCTGAAATGAAGATCAAAGCGGCGAACTCAAAAAATATGGACAAAAGGAAGGAAGAAGCTGCTTGGTACCTAGACGGTGGATGTTCACATCACATGACGGGTGAACAATCCTTCCTCGACGAGTTTATCATAAAGCCGGGTCCAGATGTAATTTTCGGTGATGATGCAAAAGGCATCACCATCGGATACGGTATTTTTTACGTTGGAAATATGAGACTTCCTAATGTCTCATATGTCCAAGGCCTCAAACATAACTTACTTTCCATTTTTCAATTTTGTGATAACGGGTTCGTGGTAGAGTTTATCTCTAACCAGTGTGTTGTTAAGAACAAAGCGACTATGCAGGTTGTTCTTACTACTCGAAGGCAAAACGTATATGTAGCTGATGAGCCGGGGTCCAGCACTGATGAATTTATTTAGTTGCTCATGTTTTATATTTTATTTGGACTTAAAAACTTTGTATTTTATTTTTTTTTTTTTTTCAACTGGACGGTATCACCTTCAAACGGCTGTTTTTGGGCCTAAACGTGAACCGAACACAGCAAAGCGATGTTAACTTCTAGGTCTCGTCGAGACGTTTCCGAAATGGTATTATGGAGCTTGAACGGAT
The DNA here is from genome assembly GCA_001642375.2 of Mentha longifolia. Classification (NCBI taxonomy): domain Eukaryota; kingdom Viridiplantae; phylum Streptophyta; class Magnoliopsida; order Lamiales; family Lamiaceae; genus Mentha; species Mentha longifolia. The sequence goes on from CM038118.1 coordinate 21,720,969, forward strand.
AAGCAGATCAAAAGTTACGTCCGTTTTAAGTTCTACCGACGAAAACTCGAAGAAACGAAGACACAACTACTACCCAATACAAGAATGACTCAAGAACCAATCACGAAACACACAATGACACACAATGACACACTAGGGCCTTCGATATACTCTTTCTTATTCTTTTTTTATCAGAATTTTTTTTTTTTTTTTTTTTTTTATCGATCGAAACTTTTGCCCCTAATATGTCACGACACCTATTTGGATTCAACCACGACCAGCAAGACTGACGTGGCTCTGATGCCAAAATTTATGATGCGATCTACAATATGCGGAAGCAACAAATCGAACAACGTCAGATACGAAAGATTCAATCCAAATTACAACTATGAAAATCGAATGATAATTCCCTGAAATCTACCCACAAATACACTGAATAGGCGACGACAGTAACCTAAGCAATTTAATTCCGATTAAGCTCAAATTTTAACACGAGTTACAACTTAGGGTTATGAAGAACATATCCAAATTTAGAGAAAACGCACGAGTAGTTTTCGATTTGGCTCGGTGGTCAGTTTTGGGACAGAACTAGGGTTTCAAAATAGATCTGGAATTAATCTAAGGGTTTTCTGGGATGGAATAGCTACAGGAACGATGGAGGATGGATATTTATGATATATGAACGATGATGAATGGCTGGGAACGAAAATCAAGCAATGGATTAATAAAATACGAAATTAAAAGGATGAGAATTACCAGAATCGAACCCCGAATCTACAAGGATCCGAAACGCGATTATCAAGCAATCTTCGTGGCTCGACTAGCCCGGATACTATGAGATATCACGAACGAGTCGGTTTGAATTCAAGTTTGAAGTGCCAACAACAAACCCTACCAAGAACTCTTCAGTTTTTGTGAGACAAGAGAATAGCGTAAAAAGTTGTTTTCATTCAATCAAGTCTGTGAATAGTAACTGCGAAAATAACATAAATACTAGACTAATTCCTAAGCTAGGTTTCGAAATTAACAAGGCTTAGGCTTGATAATTTTGGACTACTTAATTAAATATAACTGGGCCAATTAATCATATAAACATGTTGTGATAATTAGACTAAACTAAATTAAAAAATAAAATACAAAGTTTTTAAGCCCAAATAAAATATAAAGCATGAGCAACTAAATAAATTCATCAGTGCTGGACCCCGGCTTAATCAGTAGCCAACTGGAGCAGCTGCGAAGTCAGAACCGGCCTCATCGCTAGATGCACCTCAGAGATTGGATGGTTATGGCATCGTCGCCTCAACCATTTGAACTTCAAAACAATGAACAAGATCTCCCGAAAGAATCTTGTTCGAGGTATTCCAAATGAAGTCTTCAACAAGGATATTGTGTGCCAAGCCTGCCAAGAAGGCAAGCAGATTAAGAAGTCCTTTCAAAGCGTAGAGGGACATGGTTCATCTCGAATTCTAGAGCTCCTGCACATGGATCTCTTCGGTCCTATCTCACCAGTCATTTTGAGTGGGAGAAAGTATGCTCTTTTAGTCATGGACGATTTCTCACGCTACACGTGGGTACTAATTCTACTCAAAAAGAAAGATACGCTTCGGGAACTTCTAAAGCTCCTAAAGCAGTTGACAGTGGAAAAAGGATTGAATGTGGTAAAAATACGCTCCGATAAAGGAACAGAATTTCTCAATCAATTCATTGAAGCGTATACCACAGAGAACGGGATTCTACATCAGACTTCAGCAGCTCGTACTCCACAACAAAACGGCATTACAGAACGACGGAACAGAACCATCAAAGAGGTCGCACGTTCAATACTCGCGGATGCCCAACCACCAAAAAGGTTCTGGGGCGAAGCAACCTTCACAGCATGCTATACCCAGAACCGCACTCTAATCAACACACTCCACGACAAAACCCCATATGAATTATGGAAAGGGAGAACTCCTATTCTCTCTCACTTACATATTTTTGGCTGCAAGTGTTTTATTCACAACAACCGTAAAATGCAATTGAGAGCGTTTGACAGCAAAGCTGATACAAGAATATTTCTTGGATATTCCCTACTAGAAAAGCTTATCGCGTCTACAATTGTCAAACTCTTGTTGTGGAAGAAACACCACATGTTGTTTTTGATGAAGCTGCTTTCAAGACTCCACAGGTACAGGTAAATGCTGAAAGTATGAACGCTAGATCTGAAAGCATATTGGAGTCTCCTAAAGCATCTTCCAGACCAATCACGCGCTCTGTCTCCAAACAAGTAGATTTGATGGACGCTTCAATAGAGGAAGAAATTGAAGACGAAGTTGAAGCAATGGAGCAGGATCTCAATAAGCTCTCTCTCGATAAGGGGGAACCAAACTCGAGAATAGCTGATCCTCTGACCTCATTGGTTCCAAACAGTGAGGAAGCTCCATCCAGTCCAGTGGTCTGTGATCAAGGGAACGGTAATGATCACACACCACGCTCCGAGTCAGATGATACGGAGGTTTTCAACCAGAAGAAGCTTTGGTTGAGGTATCATCCCCAAGAAGGTATTCTAGGTGATCCCAGCCAGGGCGTCAGGACTAGAAGTACCTTATTTCATGGTGAGAGTTGCCTGTTTAGTTGCTTCCTAGCAAACACCGAGCCTTCATCGGTGGAGGACGCTCTAAATGATTCAAACTGGATAACTGCCATGGAAGAGGAGCTAAATGAGTTTGCAAGGAATGGCGTTACCTAGTGGATCGACCTTCTCATCAAAGCGTCATCGGTACCAAATAGGTCTTCAAGAATAAGACCGACGAAAGCGGCAACATAGTTCGCAACAAAGCTCGCTTGGTCGCAAAAGGATATTGCCAGGAGGAAGGCATCGATTTTGAAGAAACCGTCGCTCCCGTTGCTCGTCTCGAAGCTATCAGGATGTTCCTAGCATATGCCGCATCTAAGAAGTTCAAAGTGTATCAAATGGATGTGAAGAGTGTCTTTCTTAATGGAGAATTGAAGGAGGAAGTGTACGTCGAATAGCCCCCAAGCTTTGAAAAGAGTGATCAAGTGTACCGGCTCATCAAACCGGTGTATGGCCTCAAGCAGGCACCCAGAGCGTGGTACGCGACTCTTTCAAACTTCCTAGTTGAAAGCGGCTTTCAAAAAGGAAAGGTAGATCAAACCCTCTTCACGATCAACGACGGTGAAGACATGCTATGGGTACAAATCTATGTCGATGACATCATCTTTGGCTCTCCAAATCAAATCTTGAGTGATAAATTTGCGGGGTTGATGAAGAGAAAATACAAGATGTCTATGATGGGGCTGATGACATGCTTTTTGGGATTGCAAGTAAAGCAAACGAGTCATGGAATCTTCATAAATCAAGCCAAGTACACTCGTGATATGCTCACTAAGTTTGGTGTTCAAAATTGCAAAAACGTCAAGATTCCAATTAACACAAACTTCAAGATAGATCCAGACTTGGACGGCAAGTCAGTCAACGCTACGGATTACCGTATGTTGATTGGCTCTTTGCTATATCTTACAGCTAGCCGACCCGACATCACCTTTGCTATAGGCGTCTGTGCTAGATTTCAAAGCAATCCGAAGCAAAGCCATTTGGAGGGAGCTAAGCGCATTCTTTGATACCTTAAAGGGACCATCAACTTAGGCCTTTGGTATCCGGCGGAAGATAATCTCATGCTTAGTGGCTACTCCGATGCTGATTTCGGTGGATGCAAAGTTGATAGGAAATCAACTAGTGGAACGTGTCAATTCATTGGCAACAAGTTGGTTTCATGGTTCTCAAAGAAACAAACTAGTGTTGCCACCTCTACCATTTAAGCGGAATACATGGCTGCGGGAAGCTGTTGTTCACAAATCCTTTGGCTAAAACAACAGTTGAAGGACTATAAAGTGAATTTTCGGAGGTTCCAATTTATTATGACAACACAAGCACAATTTCCATCACCCACAATCCCGTGCTTCATTCAAAATGTAAGCATATTGAAATTTGCCATCATTTTATTCGGGATCATGTGGAGAAGCAGGATGTTAAGGTGGAAAAGATTCCAACTGAGGATCAGAAAGCGGATATTCTCACCAAGCCGCTTCCATAAGCACGCTTCAACAAATTGTGTCTAGAACTAGGGTTGCTAGACCCTGGTGAGGAGAAGGTGGAGAAATGGTGGAGAAGGCAAAGCATGTTCCCTACCTACTCTCACGCTTTCCTTTATGGGAAAGATTGTTGGGATCATTGGTTAAGGGGGAACCGGTCTTTGCAGGTGGTGTGAAAGAGAAGACTTTATCTTCCCTTTTCATGGGATGATAATTAAACCGAAGGGATGGAGTTCCCTTTAGGAGCATCGACCTCTACACGCTTCCACAGCTTCAGTGAAAGCGCGGTTGAGTGTTCTTCCTTGATGAGTTAATCAAGGATGCTTGATCAAGGTTGTTACTCGTACCACGGTATTCGTAAAAACTTGTGCCGTCTTGTCAGAGCGGTGCAGAAGTGGTACCTTGTGGATCTCTTGAGAGTCCAGCTTTTAAGTTTAGAGCTCGGCACAATCTTGACGTTTCACTCCAAAAATTCTTAAAATCCTTTCTGCTGAAGAAACATGAAAGCATTGAGTTGATAATCCTATTCAAGTTAACATACGTGTACGTAATTTTTGGGACGTATTGTATGGAGTTGCTTGAATGATTTTCACTCAATTTTCTCACAAGCTTTCATGGTGGAATGGAGCCAGAAGCGCAAAGCATGTTAAAGATCTTCACCACTGCTAATTGTGAAAGCCTCATTTGTTTTGAGTAATGTAAAGCTCCAACCTTACAAAGGTTAGTGTCTATTCTCGAGAATCTCGCTTCATGAAACTTGAGATAGCTTGCCATAGTAAGGAAGTGAATTCATAGATTTTAATGCATGAGGCAACTCATGTCATTCCATTAAAATCCATGAAGACACTCATCCCCAACCGGGTCCCTCGTGGATTTTGTAATCTCATATCTCATGTTATCGAATTCACGAGATAGACCTACCCGAGTAAGAGGACTTTGCATTATCTTCATCTCTCAACATAAGTAGAGCGCTTCCCCTACAGAGTTGACACTCTCTTTAAAAGATAGTCCAAAGCTATGTTTAAGGGGAAGCACTTCTTCTTCGAGAGAAAGCGCTTAGATGAGAACAGACGCTCTCACACTTCAAAGCGTGAACGTTCTGTTCCTCACCTGAAGCTTTAACATCTGAGTACGTGGATCGTCAAAGCGTGGTATCAGTCACTTACAATTGTGACTGATTAGTAAGTCTCCCTTTCACGTCTTTCAATTTAAGTAAGTCAACGCAAAGCGTCTTCAAGAACCCTGTGCGTGACCTACCGAAAATATTAAAGTGCTGATACAGATGCTTCCCGAACTAGACGCTCTTGTCTAATTTCCGAAGCGTGACAATCAGCTAAATTTCGAATATTTTTAGAAATTAATCTCTCATTAGTTTACTTATAAGCTATATATCTATAAAGCAAGATATCACTCAAGTATAGTTTGCGTGTGATATCTTTGCATTTAATGCAAAGACTACTGCAGTTACAGGACTCGAGACACACTCACGCGTGCTTTCTCACTCGCGCTACCGAACCGCCAAAAACTTTTAATCTTGGCCGTCGGACGTTTTGAATACTTTTTCCCTAACCGCACGATCAAATAACTGTCAAGCACAATCTATACAAGATCAGAGCCACTCACTCTTTTTCCGGAACGTGATCTTAGTCACTCACTAAGACATGTCGACCCACTAACCTTTACTACCTCCATCCCATTACATAGTCCTCTTTACTTTATATTTGTCGGCATGCTTTCCACCGCAACCTATCGATTTTAAAATTTTTGACATCATTTTTCACGGTTTCTGAGTGTTATATACCCGGAAAAAATGATACGTTTAATTTTAAATCGGTTTCGGTGGACAAAGCGTGCGACACTCAAAAGCAAAGGATTCTTGGCTGGAGGTAGTTAAATACACTATCAGCATATCTTATTCTACTCATCACTGCATTATCTTTGCCATTTTTGCAAATTCTTCAGTTCTACACAGAACTTATCTCTCTACTGCATATCTATTCTTTGAATTCAAATGGTAATGCAAAATGGCAACCTGCTCTTCGACGCCGCTCTGAGAATTTGTCCAGTTACGGAGGCTCACAATCGATCGTGATTTACTGACTCGATGGCGGAATCATCAGAGAGCACTCCTCCAATTCCGGCCTGGAAAATCTTCTTTTCCAGCATCCCAAGTACATTAATCGGTAGGGGGTGGTAGACGTCCTCTCCAACTTTAACCGGAAACCCTAACTACCAAAATCTCATAGCAAACGTTCGATGAGCAAGGCTTGGTTCGATCTGTGGTAACCGAAACCCTAGAGCTTGACGCTCTATTCGAGGATTCTGTCCCCATTCCTAACTCTGGGGAAGATCCGGAGTCTGCTGGAGATCCGGATGTCTAGAAGGAGTTCAGGCGCTTCTCATCGGATCCACGCGCCATCTTCATCCGCAAGCAGTCGAAGGCAATATCGTTTAACCGCCCTTCGACAACATGATTAACATTGTGACAAAGTGCTTACTTTGTCACACCGATAACTGGTCCACCATCATGGAACAGAAGATTTGTCTTCTGTCGGCGCTCTGTGATACCGCGGTCAACCGTACGCTTTACAACTGGAGAGCGTGGTTTGTGAAGCAGTTGGTTGAGGCCAGCAAAGCCGTTCGAGAAGTGACAGACGGGGAACACAAAGGCTAACTTGAGTTTCTTGGCAAACTCAAGTATGGAATAAAGATATCCTATTTCTTGGAGGCGTCCTAGGGCAGCTCAAGAATGGCTCATGGAAAGCAAGTACACTCGTGTGCTTTTTACGAAGGTGCTTCCAGGTGACGAGTTTGGAGTTGTCGCCCCTCCTGCTTTAGACATTGAATATACCAGCGCCGAAGCGCTGATATTGAAGGAGGAGGAGGAGAAGAGAAGGAAGAAGGGTTGAAAAGGCCCAAAGAAGCCAAAGCGCCGTCGTGTGTCAGAAAAATCAGTCCCTTCCACGATAGGGAAGCGTGGACTGATAGATGAAGATGACGAGGAAAGCGCCGCTTCTTCCTACAATGCTTCAGACTCTGACAAGACTTTAAGTCAGGATCTGGAAGCCGGTGCCCTAGCTGCACAAGATGGAGAGGAAGTTAAAGCGCCAGGAGAGGATGTTGATCGCATCGGCGCTCTCCACGTCACTGACGAAGCATCCAGCTCATAAGCACATGAGGAATTCCAAGCTGACAAGCCCCCGCCTCAATCTCCCAAAGCGTCCAGTCCAGTAATGAGGACTGTTGACAGAGAGCTCTAGTAGGCTGAAGAGGAAATAAGGGAATTCTTTGGAGAATTCACTCTACCTCCATCCGTGTTGGAGGTTACTTCACGCTTCTTGAAGTACATCCTGAAGCCGCAGCACCAACGTGTACAAAATTTGCCAGTTGGTGTGGGCTAACGACCCCAAAGCGCTGGTCGAGGAGGAGGCCTCGATCCTTAGCAGCTTTGAGTTGGAACGCTTTGACGACCTGATCGATGAGCCAGAAGTGTGGAGGCGCATCGAGAGGAAGGTCCAGGAGCTTGTTCCCTCCTACACACACACTCCATTAACACCAGCTGGCGCACCAGTCAGTGTGTTTGAAGAACGACTCTCGGTTCTTCAAACCGCTCACAACGAAGTGGAGCGTGAGTGCGCACAACTGAAGAGTGAAATAAAGGAGAAAGAGAGCCAGCTTTCTAAAGCTGAGGAGGAGAAGAAGCAGGTGGATGACGAGCTTTCAACTGCTACCACAAAGTTGATAGCACTGAAGGAGGAGATGGTGAAGAAAGAAGAGGAGCTCTCCACTGCTCCCAAAGCATTAGAAGAGTTAAAGGTGAAATCAGCGGCTGTGGAGTTGCAGTTGGCTGAGGAGAGAGAGCACGTAGAATTAGCTCATGATGAGCTTTCGACCGTTAAGGCACAGCTTCTGGAAATTCTAGCCTTACGTTCGGAAGTGCTGAAGCTATCTACGGAGTTGGATGACAGGGAGCGTGTCCACAGAGAGCTTGAAATTGCCGAAGCTGCACTCTCCACGACCAACGACAAGGTCGCTCAACTGGAGAGAGAGCTTAAAGCGGCAAAAGCAGAAAATTCTGAAGCCGCTTCTGTCACCTAACAACTCAATGCGAAGCTCGAATCCGTGGAGAGGAAACTCGCGGAATCCGAAATGCAAAGAAAGCAGGTTGTTGCCATGGTGGGCCAAACAGCAGCTGGAGCGCAAAGCTGATCGAGTCAGGTTGTGCCAACCACTGCACTGGAAGGCATCTCTAACAAAATGGAGGCGCTAGCAGCCTTCGTCCAATCTGAGTTCCGCGTGTATCGCGCAACCCTGGAACAGTTGGTCATTCTGACCAATGCGCGCTCTCCAGCTCCAATCCTTTCAGCACAAGTCCTAGGCGCTCTACTGGCACAAGGTTTATTGAAGCCTAATCAGCCGAACATCACTCTGCCAGGAGCCGCCAGCCAAAGCGCCAACGTACAGTGCGCTCCCTCCAAGCCCGTTTTTGATGTTGCTAAAAAGGGGAAAGCGACTGGGATGCCAAGTGGTCAATCCACATCAGCCAAGGCCAAAGAGGACGCTTCCAAGAAAGTGGAAGCACTAAAGGAAGGAGAAGCGGAGAAGCTGGTGATCATCTTGGATGAGCCAATCGATGCCGCTTCCCTTCAAACAGTGACAACAGCGCCACAAAAAGAAAAGGAGAAGAGCAAGAAGAAAGGGCCTGTTGACACCAACCCCAAGAAAAAGCTGAAACTGACTCCCGCAACGATGACCAAGGAGGCTGGAGCACAACGTGAATTCCAAGAGGAGTTGGATGCGATTTTGATGCACAAAATGAATTTCCACCTCCGAAGGTATCTGTTGAAGTACACTCCGACCAACGCCGCTGAAAAGGAATGCCTGGAAGTGATGGCAAAGTATAAAGCGGTGTCGGAGTGCAGGGACGAAGTTTTTAATGAAGAGGTGGTGACCGACTCAGACAAAGCACTTCATCTATTGAAGATGGAAGCGCTTGAAGGGAAGAGAATTTTCGTCGAGAGCCTGCGAACAGTCGATTTTGAAAAATGCAGGAAGCAGTTGTTTGCCAGGGATGAACTCGATAGAAAGAAGCTGAGGGATGAGGCTCGTAATGCCAAATTTGTTGATGAGATTATTCCAGCTGACCTCAAGGAGGAATGGAATGATGTCAAAGTGAAGTTTGTCAAACGCTTCTACTACTGGCAAGGCTTTCGCACTGAGTACGCCATGGATTACTTCATTGCATACATGGATCATTGCAAAGCCTCTCTCTTCAACAAAATTTTGGAGTTGGCAGACGGAGTAACTCTCAAACTGCTAAAGAAAGAGAGCTACAAACTTCCACTCATTGGAGGCGCTATTCCTGATGAGGAAGCAATCAGAAAGGAGATCGAGGAATGTGCAGAATGGCTTGAACAGAACGATTGCCCTAACCGCTCTCTAGCTGCCATCAAGGATAGAGTCTACAATGCCTATGGCATGATCCGTCCAGTTCCTCGAAAACGCTTCTAATAGATGTTCATTGTATTTGTATTCACTTCATCATCTCACTAATACAATGATATCTTTTACTACTTTAAGACAATTTCTCATTATCTTTATTTATTTATACGCTTTCAGTTAACTGCCTATAACTGCATTGATATTGCGTTTTTGCCTAACCCACTCTGATTCTTATACTTAACCTAGAAGTCTCTAGATTTGTGTAAGCACTTGATGTCGGGTTTTGGCATCATCAAAAAGGGGAAAATTGTTGGGATATAATGTTAAGGGGAACTTGAATCAAGTTAAAATAAACAACTTATTTTGATTCGATTCCAAAACCCTTTTTAGAATATTTCCCTTATTATTTTTGATAAACTAGACAAGTCTCTCTTAGACAAGCTTACATGTTAGGAAGCTTCTCTCTTAGTCTAGAAGCGTCAAAGATGAAGCGGTCAGAGTTCGCAAAGTAAAAGGAAGCGAAGCGGCTCCAGCAGTGAAAGCGTCAACAGTGAAGTTTTGACAAAGCGTCTAGGAGACGCTTCAGATAAAGACGCTAAAAGCGGGCTTCCAATCAATGGAAGCGAAGCGCTCTCAAGTCAGCTCACCCAAAGCGTCTCTGATATAGAGCTGAAATCAAAGCGTCAATCAGTACAAGTGTCACAAGTTTGACTCATAGAATCCAAGTTTGAATTTCAAACTCTCGGATGTTTGACATCTCACAGAATGAAGCCTACGTGTCATCACACTATTGCACAACAGAAACGGCTGCAGTCCAAGAAGTCAAAGTTAGGTAAAGGCGGACATCCCTTCCTGACTCTTGCAGGCTAACACGCCGAATTATCCAAAAATTAAGGAACACGCAACCTCTTCTTTCTCAACGGGAAGTAGGGTTCCTTACTATAAATAGGAGTTGCACACACACTAAAAAATAACGCACGCACAAACTGATTCAAGCATTCACATTTGCAAGAACTCAAGCAAATTTCCTTCTAGTACTTAGTTCTTCCAAAGTGCTTCACTTTAGTGTGTCCTTAAGGACTTGCTTCTTAAGTATTGCAACTACCTCACTTTCTAGGTTCAATCTCTTATATCCATAGCCTAGACTTTTGAGAATCATTATCCCTTACTTGTGAGTTCATTGTAAAGGATTCTCATACTTACAAAAATCCAAAACCCCAAAACCCAATTCTAGAGTGAATAGATTGAGTTGTAAGGTTATCGAGTTTTTGTGAAAGAGTGTTGTTGTTGTAAGGTTTCTCGAGAGCCAGTAAAATCTCTGAGGATTCAAGTGCAAGTTTGTTATTTGCCTTGAATCACTTCCCCTTGGAAGTATAAAACAAGGACTACCGAGTGAAGGTATTCATCCCGTCGAGGATAGAGTGGACGTAGGATGAGGTGCTCCGAACCACTATAAATTGTTTGTCTTTTTATATTAAGTTATTTATTGCTTTGATTACTCGCATACACATACTCACCTTTTTAATATTAACAAGGTTTTAATTTGCAAGATAAGCTTAAAGACTCACCACATTCCGCACAGTATCACACGAGCGAGAGGCTTTGAATGCTTCACTTAGCTTTAAAGCGTCTACTCGTCTAAAAAGCTGAAAATCGCAAGAGAAGTTTAACACTTCTCTACACACGTATTCACCCCTCCCCCCCTCTATGTGTGTAAGCGCCTTTCGGGACCAACAATGTTGATTAGAGTGCGATTCTGGGTGTAGCAAGCGGTGAAAGTCGCTTCTCCCCAGAATTTCTTTGGCAGTTGTGCATCCGCGAGCATAGAGCGTGCAACTTCATTGATGGTTCTGTTCCGGCGCTCTGCAACGCTATTTTGTTGCGGAGTGCGAGCTGAAGAAGTCTGATGAAGAATTCCATTTTATGTGCTATACACTTCGATGAATTGATTGAGAAATTCAGTTCTTTTGTCAGAGAGTATCTTCACCACAGTCAGTCTTTTCTCCACCGTCAGTTGCTTTAGGAGCTTTGGGAGCTCCCAAAGCGTGTCCTTCTTCTTGAATAGAATTAGTACCCAAGTGTAGCGTGAGAAGTCATCCACGACTACAAGAGCGTAGTTTCTTCCACTCAAGGTGATAGGTGTGATAGGACCGAAGAGATCCATGTGAAAGAGTTCTAGAATTCGGGATGAGCCATGTTCCTCGACGCTTTGAAAGGACTTCTTGATCTGCTTGCCTTCTTGGCAGGCATGGCACACTATATCTTTGTTGAAGACTTCAATAGGAATGCAAACTCAATAACATTTTAAGGGTAGCATTTCCTTTTTATTCTAGATTGAGGTTTGTCACAACGTCACCACCGTTCGCAATGATTTTTTTTGAGATCGCACGAGTATCGCACCTTTTCTTTCCATCCCAGTCCACCATCCTTCTCTTCCGTCGCGATTCGCCATTCTTCTATTCCATCTCAGTTTGCCTTCTTTCGCTTCTGTTCACCTTCACGTTGAAGTCTTCTGACATCCTTTGATCTTTAAGTGTTAAAACATTATTTGTAATTATTTATTCATATCTTTATATTATCTTGGCATTGAACAAAGATAATCAACACCACTAATAGCCGGGGTTCGTTTTGAACTTTGTTGAATCATTTTATTTTATAATCATGTAGGCGCTGACCTAATCATGGTAAATAACCTTTGGGTTAGTTGGAATCGAGGGATCCAACATGATATTATTTCATTTTCTGTAATTCTATTTCACCTCATCATTATATCTCATTTCATCATTTATCATTTCCCTTCCAGTTTTCCTTCTTCATTACCCATTCTTCATCCTCCCATTCTTTGTTCCAAGCAGTATAATTCGACTAACATGTTAATATCTTAAATTTTATGCAATAAGCAACGTTACATAATTTTCACGGTTAAGAGAAAGTTGAAAGGATTCAACTTACCTGGGTTGATGGCAGTGTGACGGAGACCTGAGGACTCTATACACATTTCAGAGTCTAGAGATACTATACTAGACTCGACCTCAAGAAATTTGGACATCAGAGCCAAGAAAGAACTGCTCTGATACCATTCTGTCATGCCCCAATTCTTGAGGGAAGGCGCACGCGCCAAGAGTGTGACTAAGGGTTGGAATAAAGAAGAGGGGATAGAAAGGGGATTCAATTTATTTCAATTATCGATTGATACTTCCCAAAAAAATAGGACAGTATCTCTTTTGCAAAGGGGATAAGCCAGAATAAATACAACGGCAATACACCCAACATAACAACCTATCATTATACTAGGATCACATAAGATTCGATGGCTCAACGAATCAACATAAGTCCATCATTTCAATACATAAAGTCGAGTTCAAGATCTCGAGAATAGATAGTGAATAAATCCACAGTGCATATCTCTAGTTCAAGACAAGAAAAAAAAAAAAAATAGCGGAAGCTTAACAAAAGGGTTTTTATAGCCTCAACTCTGCACCGTCATCCCCACAGCATCAACCTGAAAACATTTTGAAATATTTGGGCCGAGTACAATTGTACTCAGTGGGCTATGTGTTTTATCAATAATTTATTAAGACTGACAGTTCTTAAAGCACATCAGTATCAAACATAACAACATGAAGCAATAGCAGATTATGAAACCTTAGCGACATAAAACCATAGTAGTTTATGAAACCATAGTCATAAAACATAACAACGCAATAAGTCCACCTTTAACAGTTTTATCTTATCCACACTCTAGGTTGTAACCACGTGAATCCATTTAGTATCCAGACTCTAGGCCGTAACCTTGAGAGTCTATTTAGCATATATCCGAACTCTGGAATCATAATCCAAGGAGTCCATTTAGTATCTAGACTCTAGGTCGTAACCTTGAGAGTCTATTTAGCATATATCCGAACTCTAGGATCGTAATCCAAGGAGACCATTTAGCATATATAATATCCAGACTCTGGGTCGTTACCCTAAGAATCTATTTAGCTTGTACACAAAATTATATTAATTTATCACATAGCAATAAACATATATGTTGAGCTTTGACCATTTTATAGATAAATAATTTACTTCTAACCAACATAGCGTTATGTAACTCGTGTACTTTTGAAAGTAAAGTCCACCTCTTGAAGCGTAGATAATGGCCGGTCTTGATAGGCAACACCTAAATTATTGTCCACGTCGATTCGTGCCTAATCATAACGATATAATAAAAATCTAAATTCTTAAGATAATATAATCTCTAAGGAAAAAAAATATAATCATTTCTATATTCTTCTATTAGCAAAATCTATTAAGTGCTAATAGATTTATTAGGAATATTTTAAATCTTCTCATTAATGGAATAACCATTTTCTTATTATTAAAGAAGTCCAATTAAGTAATTAATTGGGTTCAAATACTCGTTGAATAATTAATCCGAAATTAGGATAAATTTCGGAACACATTTTTAGGCTAATTAAAGCTTAGTAAATTAATTAAGTCTTAATTAATCCTAATCCATTCTTGATTAAAACCCAAATTTAATTATTAGAAAATTTACTGAACTTAATTTGCATGATTAACACCCAGCCCAAAATTGAATTAGTTAAAAGCCCCATAAAATATTTCATAGCCCAATTGAGAAGGTCCATAACCCAGTCCACACTTAGTTTAAACCAAGCCCAAACCCTCAAGCCTATTTTCAAACCCAACCCTCCTTGTGCAACACACGCACCGCTCTCTCCCACTCAATCTCGGACTCTCTCCCGTAACCAACCCCTCTCTCTCGATCTCTCATTCTCTCCTCTTCCTGAACAATCACCGCCGGCTCTTCTCTTCCCCCTCATTCGCCGGTAGCCGTCACTAAATCCTCCCCGCCGCCGCCGCTCGCATACTCCTCTCCCTCCTCTCATTTCCCCAAATTCGAAAGCCCTAATCGGAGCCCCAACTTCTAGAAATTCATCTCTGATCGACCTCTCCTCGTTCCAGCCTCATCCCTGGCAAACGCCCGATGCCGACGCTGCTGTGGCGTCACCGGAGCCGCCTCCATTCTCCATCAGCCGCCGCGTCAGCACCGCCGCTGTGATGTCGCCACCACCGCCCCCATGATTTCAGCGGGTTCTTGCTGCCGCTGCATTCTCTTCCGATTCAACGCCGACGAACACCGCGGCTGCAGCACCTGGTTACAACACACGGCCGCCGCCGTCGAGCCTCTCTCCGCACAGCACCACCGCCGCCTCTGCCATTGACAGTAGCAACAAGCCGTCGTCCTTTCTTCTTTACTCACGGCCGAAACGCCGCCGTCGATAGCAGCCGGGCATGATCGCCCCTGTTTTGTTTCCCTCCAACAGCACCACCTTCAAGCGCCGACAACAACAACAACAGCTAGGGGAGTCCTCTCTCTCCCACTACTCTCTTTGTTTCATTATAGTCCATAGCTATAAGTTTTAGATTACATGTTTTGGTTGAATAAATCTTTCATTTCCTTTCTTTTTTTTTTCTTTTTTTTTTTCTGAATAGCATATACATATATAGGTGTAGTTGCTGAAGTTGGTGAATTTATCTATGATTTTTACTTTGGGGTTCTTGGTGTTTGTTCAAAACGTAAATGGCAATATAAGTGGAGAATTTTAGTTCTTATTATGGTAATTACTCGTTTATGAACTTAAGCCTTAGTTTCTTGAGTATGTAATTTAAATAAGTATGTGAAAGGATTCCTCAAATCTCTGGAAGCATTTGTAGCCTATATATATACATAGCAATGGATGATGCTAGTATGGTAGGATTCTAACTTTTTAGTTTTCATTTTAAGTTCATGTGGAGTGTGGATTAGAACTTAGGTTTCATGCTTTAGTTCTTGATCTCGGGTTTTATTTTACAGCTTAAAGTTTCAGTTTCTTTGCTTCAATAACACTAGCTTACAACGTGTATGAAGGGGGCTTGAAATCCTTACTTTTTGTTTAAGAGGTGGTGGTTTGGCTGTGGAATAGAGAGAATGAATTGGAGCTGCAGAATCCTTCCCTCCTTCTAGGCCTCTTGCTTCTCCTGCTCCCTCTTCCTCTCTTCTTTCTTTTTATGCCCTTACTCTATGTTTCTTTCCTCATGTTTCTCTTGCTTCTGCACTTGTACCTCTTTCTTTTTGAGAGAGTTTTGGTGTTTGGAATTGTGCAGGATTGAGAAGATGGTGAAGGTGTGATATAAGAGGGGCTGAAGGGGAAGTAGATAGGATGTGTTGAAAAATTGGTGAAGAGACCATGCCTCCAACTATTGAGTACCGTGAAGTTCGAAGATTTTAGGGATCTGTTGACTTCTTTTGTTGAAATCTTTTGCTACATTTGCTGAGGAAGAATGTGTTTTCATTCTATCTTATTAAAGTTGGCTTTTGGGTGTTTATTCATTTGTCGGGCTTTATTGAGGGGCTCTACTTATTGGACTTCTATTTATTTATTTAGCTTGTGATATATTGTAATGGTGGCTTAGCCAAGATTTCTTTCTAAAGAATTGATATGATTGTATTTTTGGCTCAACATTAATCGATACTTGGAAATTAATCAAGTATCATTTGATTAATCTTAGAAATATTATAACCCATCACCTGGGGTGAAGCGCGATCTCTGGCATTGAGATTTGTAGAATCTTTTATACTTGGTCGCTCTAGCGTTGGAGTTGTTAAACCCTCTAACCAGATAGAGAGCATAATCCTCCTAGTTCTTCTCTCGCCATTTCTGCAACATCGTTGTTGGAAACATCGGCTTCGATGGTGGTGGTCTCTACTGTTGCTTTGAAAGCCAGACTCTTTGGTTTTGCTGGAAGCTCCTCATCTTCCTTACGAAGTGCTTTCTTGACTAGGTCAAACTTGATCGCTTTAAATTTAGAGAATATCATTTCTGGAGACATGTCTCCCAATTCTTTTTGTGAAAGGAAGAGTTCCTTCATTGTCTGTTATTTTCCAGACAGAGCGCGAACCACCTTTTGATTGATCTCTTTGAAGGTGAGTTCCTTTACAAGGGAAGCCATAGTTGTGGTGATTCCCAGAACTCGAGTCTCAAAATACTCCATGCTCTCATTGCTCCTCATCGTGAGAGCATTAAACTCCTGCATCAGTACGGAGAGTTTGTTTTCCTTTATTTTCTTCGTGCCTTGTGAGATTAGAGCAAGAGTTTCCCACATCTCTTTCGTCGTTTTGCATTTCATGATTCTTGGGAGATAAGCGTCGGGGATAGTTGACTAGATCACATTGCGCGCCACACGATCTAGATTATCAACTTTGAAGTCGTTGGTCGTATTCCTCTCTAGGCTTCACGACATAAACATCGGTGGAAGCGCTTTCTTCCTCGTCAACTGGGTTGTCGTCTACGTCTACGGCTTTCTCCTTTTCACGGTTCCTCATTAGACATTTCATGATTACGATGGGTCCTTTCTCGATGACTTCATGTATGCGGTCATGAAGTGAAGCGAGATGGGACTCCATACGGAAGATCCACATGGTGTAGCCCTCTATCGAGAACTGAGGAAGTTGTGCTGAGGAAGACATCTTGAATAAGAGATTAGAAAAATGCAATATGCAGTGAGTGGGGTTTTAATGCAAGATTTTAAAAAGATCGGTTCAGGTAGACCTACTATAATGCTTTCGCGTTATTAGTATTCAGAAACAAAGGTCAGTTAGAACCCCTGTTCTGATACCACTTGTTGGTCCCGAAAGTGACTAACACACGTAGAGGGAGGAGGGGGTGAATACGTGTGTTGAGAAGTGTTTAACTTCTCTTTCGTTTTTCATCCTTTTAACTGAGTAGACGCTTCGAATGCTAGTGAGGCTTTCGAAGCGTCTTGCTCGTGTGAAAGATGTGCGGAAAGTGGTGAGACTTTAAAGTTTTTCTTGCAATTAAAACCAACTTGATATTTAAAGCGTATGTGTGTGTATGCAAATAATCAAAGCGATAAATAACTTAAAGTAAAGAGGCACAATCACTTATAGTGGTTCGGAGAGCCTCTCCTACATCCACTCTATCCACGACGGGATGAATATCTTCACTTGGTATCCCTTGTTCTATACTTCCAAGGGGAAGTGATTCAAGGTTAGTAACAAACTTGTACTTGAATCCTCAGAGATTTCACGGGCTCTCGAGAAGCCTTACAACAACAAATCTTTTCTACAAAAACTGTACAACCTTACAACTCAATCTAACACTATAGACTTGGTTTTGGGGTTTTGGGTTTTCATAAATGAGAATCCTTTACAATGAAGATCACAAGTAAATGGATAAGGATTCTCGAAGCTAAGTTATGGATATATTCGGTTGAACCTAGAAAGAAAGTAATTGTAATACTCAAGATAAAAATATTTCTTGAGAACACACTAATGTGAAGCGCTTCCAAAGAACTAAAAGAATGTAAAGGATAATTTGCTTGAGTTCTTGCGAGTAGTATGCTTGAATGGTTTGTACGTGCGTTAGTTTTAGTGTGTGTGCAACTCCTTCTATTTATAGGAAGAGGAACCCTACTTCCCGTTGAGATGGAAGAGGTAGCGTGTTCCTCAATTTCCGGATAATTCGGCGTGTGTCAGTCTTTTTCAGACTGCAAAGCTAGGAAGGGATGTCCGCCGCACCTAGAGGTATGGCAACTTCACCTAACTTTGACTTCTTGGACTGTAGCCGTATCCGTTGTGCAATAGTGTGTCGACACGTAAGCTTTATGCGGTGAGGTGTCAGACATTTGAAAGTTTGAAAGTCAAACTTATCACACTAGCACTGATTGACACTTTAAATTCAGCTCTAGATCAGAGATGCTTTGGGTGAGCTGACTTGAGAGCGCTTCGCTTCCACTGAACGGAAGCTCGCTCTAAGCATCTTTATCTGAAGTGTTCCATGACGCTTTGTCAAACTTTACTGCTGACGCTTTCAATGCTAGAGCCGTTTCGCTTCCTGACTCTTCGCGAACTCTTACTGCTTCATCCTTAACGCTTCTAGACTAATATAAAAGCTTCTTAACATGCAAGCTTTGCTAAGTATAAATTGTCCAGGTTCATCAAAAATAATAAGGGAAATATTCTACTTAGGGTTTTGAAATCGAATCAAAATAAATTGTGTATTCACTTGATTCAAGTTCCCCCTTAACATAATATCCTAACAGAGGTTTTCGTGGTCAAAGGTTCAACCAAAATCAACACCCTTACTAATCATAGTTAAGTAAGAAGAGTCAAGCTGCTAGTATTAGAAACACCAAGAGGTCACGACCTTGCTGAAGAGGATCTGTAACAACCAGTTAGAGATAAAGGGGTTTGAGTTATTATTATGGAGGATAGTATATGTTCAACAAAAGAGAGGTTATTAGGTGAGGCTTTACTCTTACAAACTATTATTTGAGTTAATAAGCTCTGATAAAATATGATTATTCATGAAAGCATTTTAATGTATCATTACATGGTTAAGGCTCTTATCTATGCAATCAGGTCTTTCGGTTGGTCTAACACACTAACCGGGAGGCTGTGCGCACAGTTAGAAATCGTTGGATTGATCACCAATTGATTCTAACTTCGAGGGGAGAAAATCTGGATGAAATATTCCATTATCTCCAAACTGTGGCTCCATCATGAAAAGGGGAATGTCCCGAGATCAATGTAAGAGTAACATGGTAATACGCATGCGCGCTCAATCATGAAAAAGGAGGTTTTGAGTGCATGGAAGTAAATATAATTTCAAAATTCTTCTATGTATACTTTATAATCATGAATATTTTTTTTATGATAAATATTTTTGGTGCAAGCCTATTGGGTACATTAATACTCAGCCTGCAATTCCTTTCTAAATATTTTGCAGATTAAAGAGCTGGTGGAACACGCGAAGCTGGAGAGGATTGTTGTTGATGCTAATGTATAATAATAAAAGCTTCCGCTACACCTATAAATAAAATCTCTATGTTTTCTTACACTACAAGTTAATACATATGTTTACGGGTATTCAGACACAAGTTGGCCAGCATGGGTTGTTTGGCTTAGCCAACCTCATAGTTCGAGCCGTATGTTCTGATCCCATATTTAAATATTTTATTATTTTATGTCTACGAGTATTCAGATATAGGCCGGCCGATACGGGCATTATGGTTTACCTACTCCGTAACTCGTGATGTGCATCCCAATCCCGTATTTAATTTATTAATAATAAGATTAAATTACCCCAAGTCATGAGCCCCTTTCTATTCCTGCTTCTTAATTTCAACCCCTTGCCACGTCCCAACACAGGTGCCTTCCCTCGGGAATTGGGGCGTGACAACTTGTCATCCACACACTGATGGTCAAACTGAAGTAGTTAATAGGACTTTGTCTACTTTGCGTCGGGCTATCATCAAAAAGAACATTAAGTCTTAGGAAGAATGTTTGCCTCATGTTGAGTTTGCATATAATCGTTCTGTTCATTTTACTACTCAGTATTCACCATTTGAGATTGTCTATGGTTTCAATCCTCTAACTCCTTTAGATTATCTCCTTTATCTGAGCATGAGCATACTGACCTTGATGGCCAGAAAAGGGTTGATTTTGTGAAACAGATTCATGAGAAGGCAAGAATGAACATCGAAAGGCGAATAGAGCAGTACACCAGACAAGCCAACAAGGTTCGTCGCAAGGTGGTGTTGGAACCGGCGATTGGGTATGGCTGCATATGCGCAAGGAAAGGTTTCCATTGCAAAGGTTCGAAGTTGCTACCTCGAGGCGATGGACTTTTTCAAAGTGTTGGAGAGCATCAATGACAATGCCTACAAATTGGACTTACCCGGTGAGTATAATGTTAGTGCTACATTTAATGTTACTGACTTGAGTCCTTTTGATATAGGTGACGACTTGGATTTAAGGACAAATCCACTTCAAGAGGAGGGGAATGATGGAGTACAAGGTTCGTTGATTCAAGATTCTCGTTCGTGTTCCAAGTGTGCCGGTGACAAGAGCTCGAGCTAAGAAGTTCAAGGAAGCTTTGCATGGATTGATTCAAGAAGTTTGGGCTCAAGAGTTGATGAAGAAGCCCATTGGAGATGACGAACTGGACAGCCCGCGAGTTATCAATCTTATCAAGTGTGATCGCGCTGAAGATTGAAGACTTAGTTATTATTTTCGTCACTTTAAGCCCACGTTTTTGTGCTTTAAAAGGCTTTAATTGTGGGCTTTATTATGTTATTTGATGGCTTTGACCCATACTTTGACTATACTTGAGTTATTTCCTAGTTGGGCTAGGTTTAGATAGGTTTAGCACTATATATATGGCTCTTATGTGATGGCTGAAAATTAACCTTGATCATTAATAATATTGTGAGTTTTAGTCTCTCTTGATAGTTCTTCGAATTCCTCTTGATTTTTCCAAGACGAATTCTTTATCCGGCGAATCAGCGAGTTCATCATCCCTCGTTGTGTGTCATTCAGTGTCCCCGTGTGACTCGGCGACTGTCTCATTGGGATATAGAGGTTTCGGCTTATCTATATTACTTAGGGGGTTTAGATCGTAGGCGTATTGGGATTTCCATCGGTTCGAGTTTCTTCTTTCCACGTGCGTGAGTTTTACGGATCTGCGAAGTTTCGTATCAATACCCCACCATCATCCTAAAGGCGGTCTCTCGCACGATCTGTGGATTTGGCATGCTTTTTTCGGAGTTGCTGGCTCCAACAACGACATCAACGTCCTGAACCAATCCTCATTTTTCAGCGACGTTGTGAATGGGGTAGCTCCGTCCATTCAATTCATGGCGAACAGGCAATCATACATGGCCTACTTCCTCGCCGACGAGATATACCCGAAGTGGCCAGTTTTCGTGTCAAGCCCAACTGCCACAACTGACGAGAAAGTGGCACTTTTCAAAGCGAAGCAGGAGTCGGCTCGCAAAGACGTTGAAAGAGCTTTCGGAGTACTGAGAATGCAGTGGGGGATTATCCAAGGCCCGTCGAGACTCTACTTCCGCGATCATATGGAAGATGTTATGTATGCTTGCATCATCATGCACAACATGATAATCGAGAACGAAGGGCCAACGGTGACGCAATGGACTCCTCCAGAAGATGAGGCTTCTAGCAGTACGAGGCCTACAATGGAGCGAGGAGGTACGAGGTCCTTTCGTGAGTTCGTTGAGTGGTTGGCTAGCATGTGCGACTCACCCATCACGGAGATCTCATCGCCGATTTGGATCGAAGAATTGTGGAGTCGTAGTGGTCGAGATTAGGAATTTTAATTCGTGTTTTTAATTTTAATTTTATGTAATGTTGCATATTTAAATTCAATAAATGAAATGTTTTAATTTTTTTAAATATCGAAATCAAAATCGAAATATAAATTGAAATTAAAAAAATTAAAAAAAGTTGAATAAAAAAAATAGAGAGATCTCGGCAAAAATCTCATGCATTGTGGCCGATTTTGGGAGTGAGATCTCTCCACCGGAAAAGGGGAGAGATCCCACTTTTTGGGTGTGGCATTGTGGGTGCTCTCAAGATTAATTGGGCAAGAAGGTTTTTCTACGGTGGAACAATTATACGGTAAGAGCTATTTAAGGTAGGGCCAGCACGTTTCTCCACCGTGGACGAGTTATATGGCGGATTCTGGCTGCGGGAGAGCCAAACTCCGGTGCATAAAGAAGGGGGTCGGAAAGGAGGCTCCTCCGAGGACCATTGCTATCAAGAACACTTAATTTAATATGGAATGTAATTTGTTAACGTACTATGGTGGAAGAAGTTCATGTTCATGAGATTGTAATGATGAATCCATGTTATGAATAAACTCATTGTATACATACTTCCTTTGTTTTTATTTAAGTGTCCTATTTACTATTTTTGTTATTTATTTTTAAGTGTCCTATTTCGAAATTTGATAACATGACAACTACATATTTCCAACTTTAACCCTATAATTAATATTATATATAAAGTGGTGTGCAGAAAAAGAAAATAATAAATGAGGTTAAAATATAAATTTACACATTTTCTTGTTATTTGCGATTTGTTGACCGGGACACTTAAAAAAATAAACAGAGGGAGTATATAGCAATTGAGATTTTATATCATCTATTCTTCTTCTTGGTAAAATAAATAAATAAATAATATGTTTGAGACTATCAAGCTCTCAAAATTAGGAATTTCTTTTATTAAAATTAAAATATTCCACGTATTCATTATTAAGAATTTTTAATTTTAAGATGAATATTAATATCTTTTTATTCACTAAATAATTCTTAATATTTAATTTCTTCTTTGACCTAACTTAAGTTATAAGTTTATAGGTCGGCCATGATTTATTCTTTTCTTTGGTAAACGTTCTCCAATCAAAGATCTTGCTACCAAAATTACAAATATCAAAACCCAAATTTACGTGAAATTAATTAGAGTATTTGGGGGCCAATTCTGCCGTGTGAAAACACTAAAAAAAATCCATATATTCAGTATCAAGCAAAAATCTCGCATTTAAATAAACGCTCTCTGTCAATATATATGCCAAGTCATATAATTAATTTCACAAATTCTCTCGCCCCCCCCCCCCCCCCCCCCCTCTCTCTCTCTCTCTCTCAGCAGAATAGAAACAGAGGTACTCCATTTTTCATTCCATTACCTCTTCTCCATATGATTTAATTTCATTAATGTATGTTCCTTTTCCAAAAACTTAATCGAATTTCTCGAATAACTTTGTACGTATGCAAATATTTTTTTTTTCTTTCTCATTTTGCAGCGTATATTGATCAATTATGGGGAGAGCAAAGCTGAACATGGAACTAATAGCGAAAGACAAATCAAGAAACATAACTTTCAAGAAAAGAAAAGAGGGTTTGATTCGAAAAATGCTTGAATTCACCACTCTCTGCGACGTCGATGCATGCATCATAATCTACGGCCCCAGAACCGAAACCGGCCGAGCCGAACCGGAAATCTGGCCTCAAGACCCCGACAAAGTCAAACGAATCGTCGAGGTTTACAAATCCAAGAACAAAGATTCCGGCAGCAGAAGCTCCGGCCTCTCCAACTTCTTCCACAATAGAAACAAAAGGATCGAGCAGGAGCTGACGAAGCTCAAGAGGAAGAATCTTGAGTCCAAGTATCCGACGTGGTCGGGTTTTCTGAACTCCAAGACGGAATTCGAAGTGCAGGCGCTGTTGTCGGCGTTGACCAACAAGTTTGACCACGTCAAGTCGAGGGTTGACTTCTTGAAGAGGAGCATGCAAGGGTATGATGGTAATTTGGTCGAGTTTAGGCCGGGCCAGCCGCATGGCGCGGGTCCCAGTTTCTATGCCCCGGCCCACAGAGTTGGGGATGTCATTTACCAGCAGTCATTATCTTCGGTGCATGTTTGTCAAGATTTGTTGCATGCCATAAATCAGGGTACAACGATAAATAACGAGAGTGATCGTGTCGTGCAATTTGATGGTGCATCTGCATTTTTTAACGGACAGATCTTCTACAAACCGAAAAGTGAGATAGTCGATCCTTTGCTCTTTCTCAATACGAGGCCGGTGGCTAGGTACTATGCGTCATCGCTTCTGCCGCCGCTGCCACCGTTCTTGCATGTGATGCCCGAGGTGGTGCGGCCGCAACTGCAATTCTTAGATCACGAGGATTAAGGAGTAAATTAATGATATTATATTAAGTCTGCATATTTTTTCTTGTCTTAATATTTTTATACATGATTTATTTGCTAGTTGTTTATTTCCTTATTTACCATTATTAGTGTTTGATTGCGTTATGGTTCTGTTCTATGAAAAGGAATATATTGGAATTCCCTTCTCTAATCCTCAGTTTAACTAAATATTCATGATATTGTCAAATGGAGAAGAAGGTAGTTTATAATAGAAATTCGAGCAATGCATGTAACTAATGATTTTTATTTTTAATTAAAACTGGTGATGATTAAATTAAATAAATATAAAACCGAGTTTTCTAGCCTTAATTAAGGTTATGAACATATGATATTCAAAAAGTTATTAAATGGATCAAGAACTTCTATTTATTACGAAATCATGTTGAAAAAGTCCTTTTCAACCTTGATATTTTTTTTTGCTCAATGGATTGAATAAGGAATATATTGCATTTATATTTTCAACTCCCAACTTTAATACAATAATAACTAACCTTCTTAGGAATAATAAAATGTTTTGGTTGTATACAGAAACTATGCAACAATATCAATATGGAAAATATTAAGCCTAAATACAAAGAGAAATGTCGTATTTGCCTCGGTTCATTATTCTTCCCAACAGTAATGCGACTAATTATATTTCTATATGTTGGAGAATCAACAAGTGTTCAACACTTCAATAGCATATAATTAAATGCATAATTGATGATTCCAGAAAAAATGAAACATGTAGGCCCCTGATAAGTAGTCATTGGTGTATGGGGAGGGAAATACACTAATTAGCCAACAGTTTTGATTTTTCAAAACAATTTGATGTTACTGAGTCGTCACTTCAGTTTATCAGAGCAGTTTAGTTTTTCCAGCTCAATCAGTAAACTGTTTAGCTTGCAAAACTAACCTGCGTGCGGAAGTTTGGTGGAAAGGTTGGCTAACAGTTCTCAACACAGTTTTCAAAAGATTTCAGTTCAGATAACTGCTCATGCAAGACAGGTTACTGTAGTGCAGATTGTGAACGTGCAAACTGTGTAAATAATGATGTAAAAGTAAATAGCAAGAGAGAGAAACATGAGGAGTTTTTATCGTGGTTCGGAGTAAACAGCTTCTACGTCCACGCCAGATCCCGTCGATTCTGTAATCCCTTAACTTGAGATATTCGCTCCTTTTAACACTGGTGGAGGTCCAGTCCAAATTCAAGTCTTTCTTTAGACTGAATCTAGCACGATTCTTGAGTCGTGTCTCTTCTTACTTTACATACAATCTATCATACAATCTTATCAACGCTAAACAACTAGCGCTAATATCCAAACTAGAAAGCTGTGAATAGCTATCATCGTTAGGAATACACAACTCAATCAACTACACTAAATATCAACTGTGATGGTAGTGAGAGTGTGTGTGTGATGTGTTCTAGTAAGACAGTTTCCAGAGATATCAGAAATCTACAAAGATCAACACTTGGGAAAGCTCTAGTAATTTCGAGTGTTGATTGAATGAATTTCAGCTTGAGATTTCTGCAATGTTTCGGCTTGTATTTCGAGTTTCCCGTTAATTCTTTCTGGAATGAGTTGAGGTATTTATAGTGAAGCATTTGAAATAGAGCCGTTAGAAGTGTGTCAGGATTTGCAGTACCGTACACTGACACAATTCTTGTTGTTGGGTGAGAACAGGTTTCTCAACCACAGCTCAGGTTGGTCTTCACAGGTCGACCTTCTTATACCTCGAACTATCTTCGGTCTTCTGTAACCTTCGCGTGAAATCTTCCGTATGGTAAGAGCAGATTACGTAGACAAATTACCTAATGGAACAGTATGACAAATTGAGTAGATTAGGTACAAGGTTGCACTTCCAACCTTGACCTTTACATGAGCAACCTGTCCGAGTTAAGCTTGACTGATCCAAACACAGAGACCAGCCTGTTCCACTTAAAACCTATATCTAAGTGTGGTTTCTAATAGCATTATCAAAACTCAGTTTCAAAGGGTTCCCAACAATTTCCCCCTTTTTGATAATGCCGAAACCCACACTTTACATTTTGGCTTAGAAATTGAATTAATAACAAATCAAAGGTTTGATGCCCAGCCAACTGCATGATAATAAATGTTAGAAAATTTTAAAGCAAAACATGCAAAGGCCTGGACAAAGAGAGATTGTCATCAGGAACAAAAGATGATCATAATTCAGTTATAGCATCAACTGAGTTGATATGCACAGATTACAGAGGGTTGATACATGAAATAAATGAAAGCGATCAGGTTACTTCCTTAATGACTTGAACCTATCTTCAGCAATCTTGTCTAAGCTTACAGTTCCTATTGCTGCATATATACTGTCGCGAATCGACCTGTACTCGTCACAGTTTGTGATTTTGCAGCCATACTGAGCTGCGACACTCCTAATGAATGTATTGATTTTGTTGATGTCTGGAGTATTAGTGTCACAAACAGTGGGAGGACGGAAGGTCTCTTTCTTGGGCGGATTGAGCGTGATCTTGTCTTTTGCAGCTTTCGCCCTGACTCTTTTGATGAATTCGCGATCTGGAAAAGTCTGCAGCCAGTTGTGAAATGTTGTTTTGGTATTACCAGTATAACGAGCATCGATTTGCAACCAGTAGTGGTGCAATATGAATTGGTTGATGAACTCGTCCCATATCAGCTGATCTTCCACTGGTAACCAATTCGACAGTTCTCTTTTATCAACCTGTTCCTTGTAGCTTTCAAGTCCTTTGAAGCTTGCCACGCGAGCTTTGTCCCTTGCTCTTTGTTTCTTCAAATCTTCCAGAAACAGCTTCTGCTTGCCTTCATCTGCGCAGTCTTCTGCGGTATATCCAGCTTCTGCCATAAGTCGGATGAGGTTGGATTCACCCTGTGCTTTTTCTTGAGCAGACAGCTTGGAGATAGCAGGATGAGGGGTGATTGTCACAGACGGAGCAACTTCTGTTTGCATCACAGGTTGGTCAGTGCGACCTTGCCTCTGCCTTGAGGGCGGTTGGGTAACCTGCGGTTGCGTAACTTGTTTCTCCTTGCCTTTCCCTGATTTTGAAACACCATGTTTTTCTTTGCCTTTCCCTTATCCTTAACGAAGGGGATGGTTATTGATGATATAGGAACGATGAAGAATGGCTGGGAAAATAAAAACGAACACGAATTGAAGAATTGAAACGGAAATAAATTGTGAATCTTACCCGAAACGAACCCCGGATCTACGTGAATCCGAAACGCGTTTATGGAGCAATCTTCGTGGCTCGACTAACCCGGATACTACGAGATATCATGAACGAGTCGATGAATTCAAGTTTGAAATCGCCAACAATCAAACTCTACCAAGAACCTATAGGATCGTGAACCGAAGCACGAAATATGAGACAAAACGATCAACTAGATTTCTGATTCAATATTGTCTGTTTCAAAGTATGAACGAAAATTAACATAAATACTAATCTAATTCCTAAGCTAGGTAGGTTTTTGAAATTAACAAGGCTTGGGCTTGATAATTTCGGACTCCTTAATTAAATATAACTGGGCCAATTAATCACCTAAACATGTTGTGATAATTGGACTAAACTAAATTAAAAAGAAATACAAAGTTTTTAAGCCCAAATAAAATATAAGAAAATTTGTTTTCTTGGACTTGTCTTCCTTTCTTCAATGATGGACGCCAAATCTCATCTTCAACACTTGTTAAATTCACCAACTTATGATGATGAAATTCGACTCCATCATTTGTCAATCTCTTCGAAACATAGCATTGCAAATAACCTTGCAGCTTCTTGGCTCTCGACCTCATCACTCATGCTCCTCCGAGCTGCAAGTCCCGATTGGTCTCTTCAATGCTAAATCCCGTCTCATCACTTTTCGGCATTATCATCAATTAGATTCTGAACAAGGGTGTTGAGGGAGGCTTGTTCATCAGAGATCAAGGACAGGTCTGTGCTGATCTTTTCCTTGAACTGCAGTAGGTAGTTGATGTTCCCTTCCATCTCCTCCTCTTTCTTCAGTGAGCTGGATGTGGTTTGAGTAAGCTTGTAGAAAAGTCGTTGACAAGCTTGTTGAGTTGTTCAAACTTGTATTGCAAGCCTTCAATAGAAGATTTGTCGGCGACTTTCAATTCAGATAGCTGGATGGGAAGCAGCTTGTCCGTTTCTGCTTTGAGTTGAGTGGAGATGAAGGTTGCGAACTGGCTTGCCACTACTTCCTTAATAACTTGTGGCATTTTATCCTTTATGTTGGTCAGCATGGCGGATGCAGCTTTATCCATAGCTTCAATCTTGTCCGCAATCTTCTTGTGTTCTTCAACTTCTGTTGCCTTCACCTTGGAAACCTCCTCAATGATGAAGTTCTTCAAGTTTTCTTGCACCGCAGTGAGAGGAGTTCCAGCGGTTGCAACAGAATATACATTTGCACGATCATGATCGGACTCTGTGTCTTCGCTGTTCCGGGTGGGAGAAGGAATAGGACAGAAGACATCATCCTCCGGAAACCTAAAATTATAAGAACTGCGATCATGAGTGTAAAAAGGTTTCAAATCAATATTGAGAGCCCTGGCTTCTCTCTTCATCCTAGAGAGAACAAAATTCTTGAAGTAATTGCGAGCTTCAAGAATTGAAGCATAGCCAAAATACTTCCCCAGGGTGTGCTCTTCAATTTCAAGTTGTTCGATGGGATGAATCAAGAATATAGACTTCAAGTCGCAGTATGATTTGTCCTTCCCATCGAGCAAAGTACGCAGCCTGTATGCCATCGCCCTGGTCTCTGGTGTGAGATCGATTCCAGGAAAAGACTCCAAGACTGTCTTTTCAGCATTGATCTAGATTGAGTTGACCAGCATGGCAGCTACAGTTTTCACGGGATCTTCTTGAACATCATCATCGTCGGATGAGAGGATAAGATTGATGTCGATCTCTGGTGGAGAGCTGAGATAAGGAGAGGCTTCACCGGACTGCTGGTGGACAACAAATGAAGTGTCGAGATTTTTTTCCTCGAAATCTGTCTCGTCCTCCGGTTGAGATTCAGTATGACTCTGGCCAGCTATCTCCAGAACAGGATCCTTGATGATATCATGAACAGATGGAATAGGAATTGAAACTTGTGCTTTGGGATCTGTCTATTTAGTGATGTCTTGGAGTAGAGAAGAGGTTGGACGAGCAGGCCGGTGCTGCACTTCAATGTCAGCAAACTCCGTATGCAATCTGCGCGAGATGGGAGTTGGAGATTTGATTCTCACAGACTTTGGAGGTCTGTCAAGCTGTTTGCTGGGGGCTTGCTGTCTCTTCCTTCTGTTGTCTCGCTGTTCTGGGGGTACCCAGGCTGGGTTTAACCTACCCATTTCATATAGAAATGGTTTGACCAGGTCGTCATTCTTGGCAAAGACGGTCATGTCGACTCCAATAATCAGTTCAAGCTGCTTCTGGTCCTTAGGGACCTTTTCCTTGTTGAAAGGCGTCATTCCACTGCAATTGAGGTCGGGGTGGAAACATTGAATTAGAGAGCAGATCTTGGTGCCTAGGCGCAGGTTCATGGCAACACGGAATTCCATCAACTGTTCGCCTTCAAATGTGATCGAGAGCTGCTTGATTTCTTCATTGATGAGTTTAAGAAGAAAGCGGGCCCAGTTCACGTCTAGACCCTGCACAATTGCAGTCATTACCCTGAACTTCACTGGAGTGACAGCGTCGTGGTTACCAGAGTAACCAAGGAAGACCTTGTGGACAAAGTCGAAGAGAACTCTGTATGCAGGTCGCAGCAGAGGTCGCGAGAACTTCTTTCCATCATATTTTGCTGCAGGCTGCATCAAAGCTTTCTGATACACAGATTCCAGATCTACATCAGGAATATCCAAAATAAGACCCATGGGCTTGTGATACATGATTTCCACAGTTCTCGAATCTGCGATGCCGTAGGTCCGAGTGATGAGCGGTAGAATGGGAATGGGCGCGTCGGGCTCACCGGGTATCGGAAGATAGAATTGGGCAGATTTTACATCTTCTTGGCAATATAAGAGAGAATGAACATAGCGACTTGTTGAGGAAGCCAGAATTTTGGCTCATGAGAGATGATTTTGTAAAAACCATCCTGCTGCTTTAATGGTGGAGTACATCTCGTTCAGGCTGGCGTAGCCGTATGTAGAGAGATTTGCCGTGGGCTCCGTGAGGATAAACTCCTGTATGTACTGGATCTTCTGTTCTACCGTCGTTGGAAGGTTGTGAGAGGTGGATTCTCCTGCCATTTCGAGAAAGTATGAGTGAGTACTTAGAATTTCGAATTTTGAAAGAGATAAGTTGCAGAGAAAAATGACGGAAGAATGCAGAAATTTGAATGAGAACGACGATGCACAGTGGTGAGCACATATATAAGATAAAATGAGCGGTTGTGATTGAAGTATTTCAACCGTTCAATGGATAGGATTAAATCCCTAGAAATCCGTGAGGTAGTGGGCGCGTGGGGTGGTTGTGAAGCCCACTCGCACAGCCCTTACACTCAACCGTCGCCTCGCATTAAATGCGGATTTGACACTGTGCATGCACTTTTTGACATACATGGAAAGTGAAGTGCGAATGTTGTGTACTGTGTCAGAATATCCTTAACAATGATTTCAATAAATAACAAAACACATGCTTCAATAAATGAAAATAATTGATAAGGCATAAAATTTATCAATTGAAGCAAGAAATATTTCATTGAAGTTTGAATATTTAGAAATATTAAGGCATATCATTGACATATTTAAAACGTAATTTCAATAACATGGAGACAGATACAGGTCGTCCATGACACTTCCCTATGCAAACTGTGACTTATCCACAATTTCTGATCTTCGCAGTTTCCACCTAGCTGGACTGTCCTTTGTCCATCACGAACTGCTCATGTGCATCCTTCTTTTCACCAATGTGAGCTTTGATGAACTCCCATAGCTTGACATTCTCAGCTTGTAAAGTTGCAACCTTTTCATCAACATACAACTTATTTTCCAGCTCCAACATGTTAAGTTTACGAGACATTTTAAGGAATTTTGCGTTGAAGAAGGATAACATCTTGTCAACTGCAGTTGAGCTGTTGAAAGAGGATGGAGGAGCTATGGATGAGGAGCCAAGAGCTGCAGAGTCTGGAGCTACGGAGCCTGGGGCCTGGTCCTGAGCTTTGGACGGGGAGCCTGAAGTGGACTTGTCGCCAGCAGGTTCCACATCAACCTGTGGAGAGGCAGGCTGCGTTGGACTAGCAGGTTTGGGGTCTGCCTCGAAGAAGTCACTGCTGCAGATCGAGTGGTGCGCTTTTGTGAAGGCGCAGATAGCAGATCCGTCATCTTCCTTTTCCCTTTTCTGACTTTCTCAGCACAGTCACTGTCTTCTTCTTCATTCTCACTGTCATCTTCACTTTTATCTTCATCTTTCTTTGAATCGCGCATTTCTGTGAGCAAATGCTTGGCTGCACCTTTTGCTTTATTGATCTTGTGTGGCAGAATGCCAAGTATCATGATCAACTGGTTGCAGGTGTGAGGAACCAGCTTGTCCTCAGGAAATCCGGTGCAGACAGGCCATATACGATTTGTAAGTGTTCTCTGCAGAATGATGGAGAGCTTGGTGCCATGACGAAGTTGCATGTTGGCCTTGATCCTGGCAGGTCGCTCAGCGGCCTCTTTGATGAACAGGTTAACTAGCACCCTGGCCCAATTAACATCTAACTGCTTCACCACAACAGTCAGCAATTTGAACTTCAATAGAGTAACAACTTCATTCGAGCCTAGATACGAAAAGAACACGTTGTAGATAAACTCGAAGAGGAATCTGTACTCAGACTTCAAGTCGTAGCGGTTAAAGGTTTTCTGATCGTAAACCTTCTTAGGCTCGAACAGAGCTTGCTGATACACATTGTTGACAGCATCCATGGGCACATCATCAATTGTTGTGATAGCCCCTGTAACCGTCAATCTGTAGGTCTGAAGGACGAGTGGAAGAAGATGAAGCCGTTCTTCTTCATCGTTGACTAGAAAAGTTGCCGTTGCGGGATCTCCGGCCATTGATTCCAAAGAACACAACAAGTAAGCAACATTCATTGGTAGCGTCACTCGCGGATGTTGAGTGATGATATTGAAGAAACCATCACATTGGGTGATAGCTTCAATCATCGGATACAAGCCTCTGCATCCATACTTGTCTAGCACAGCAACTTTCTCAAAGAAGATGAGAGGGGTTGCTTTCTTTACTTGAGCACTTAGTGAATCTGTAGACATTTTTGCAGAGAAAGTAAGGAATGATTTTTGAGAAAGTAAAGAAATTTTGAAACTTGATTTCAAAGAATTTCAAGAAACGCGTAAGTATTTCAAGAATTTCTCTCTATTTATAGAGTCTTCTCCAACGGTTAAGATTTTATTAATAAATCTCAACGGCTAGGGAGGCGCGTGAAAAAGGTGATTCAGAGAAGGTGAGTTTCACGCGCTTCTTCTCTCTTCTTTTTCCTTCTTAGAATGATATAAATCCCTTGATTTTCGTGAAATTTTTTTCAAATATGTAACAGTAAAAAGATTTGAAAAAGATTTTTGAAAGGATAAGCAAGGAGTGGAAATAATAAATTCTGCTAAGAATTAAATGGAGATTGATACGATATCTCTAGTTCCCCCTTAAAGGTTGGCCAGTGATTTTAACTTTCAACGCAGTTTGTGGCCTCAAGCTGCGTGTCACCGAACTGCTTCTTTTGAGCTGCAGTTTCTAAGTCAATCTTCTCTTGGCTTACCTGTTCTAGCGAACTGCTTTTGTTAGCATGCAGTTTCAAGTCAGTCTGCTCTTGGCTGACCTGTTCTAGCGAACAGCTTCCATTTTCTGACTTAGGCTATGTATCCATTCTGAGCATTCCAAGCTTTCCACACAGCATTTTGAATCTCTCTTCCATGAGAGGTTTCGTTAGAATATCAGCTCTTTGGATGTGAGTATGGATTTTCTCAACTGTTATATCTTATTTTTCCACATGATCTCTTATGAAGTGATGTCTTATATCAATATGCTTGCATCTGGTGTGGTAGACAGGATTCACAGTGAGTGCTATAGCGCTTGTGCTGTCACAAAAGATAGGAACTCTTCGAACTGTGACTCCATAATCTTTGAGTTGTTGTTTCAACCAAAGAATATGTGCACAACAGCTTCCTGTCGCCATATACTCAGCATCTGTTGTTGAAGTAGCAACTGAAGTTTGCTTCTTTGAAAACCAGGAAATCAACTTGCTTCCAAGAAACTGACAAGTCCCTGATGTGGACTTTCTATCCAGTTTGCATCCTCCATAATCTGCATCTGCATAGCCAGTTAGTTCAAAATTATCATCACAAGGGTACCATAAACCGAAGTTTGTAGTTCCCTTGACATATCTAAGAATTTTCTTGGCTGCTTCTAGATGAGATTCCTTTGGATTAGCTTGATATCGAGCACATATTCCAACTGCAAAAGAAATATCAGGTCGACTTGCAGTAAGATAAAGTAAAGAACCAATAATTCCCCTTTACAAAGTTATGCTGGCAGGTTTCCCTTCAGAATCTGGATTCATATTTCCATTTGCAATCATTGGAATCTTCAGTCGTCTGCTATCCTGGACACCGAATTAGGTTGCCAGCTCGTTAGCATATTTGGATTGACAAATGAAGATACCATCCGCAGATTGCTTGACCTGCAGGCCGAGGAAGAAGTTCATTTCCCCCATCATGGACATTTTGTACTCATACTTCATGAGTTCTCCAAACATGTCACATAGAAACTTTGACCTAGATCCAAAGATAATGTCATCAACATAAATTTCCACAAGAAGAATATCATCCTTGTACTTAAAAGTAAATAAAGTTCTGTCGACCGATCCTCTTTTAAAGCCAGAATGCAGTAGGAATGTAGACAGCGTTTCATACCAAGCTCTGGGAGCTTGTTTCAAACCATATACTGCCTTGTGCAGTTTGTAAACTTTCTCTGGACCTGCTTCCTCGAAACCTGGTGGTTGTTCAACGTAAACTTCTTCTCCAAAGATTCCATTGAGGAAAGCACTCTTCACGTCCATTTGGTAGACTTTGAACCTCTGATGAGTTGCATATGCTAGAAACAACCTAATTGCTTCTAATCTTGCCACTAGTGCGTAGGTCTCATCATAGTCTATCCCTTCTTGTTGACAGTAACCTTTGGCAACTAATCTTGCCTTGTTTCTGATTACTTCAGCATTTTCATCTTTCTTATTCCTAAACACCCATTTTACATCAATCACTCCTTGATGTGTAGGACGATCAACTAGTGACCATACTTCGTTTCTTTTAAACTCATTGAGTTCCTCTTGCATGGCTGTAACCCAGTCATGGTCGTTAAGAGCTTCCTCAACGGTTTTGGGTTCAGAGTAGGAAAGATAACAGCTTAGTAGACAGCTTTCACCTATCTGTCTTCTTGTCTTCACACCCGCATTTGGGTTCCCGACAATGAGATCTCCAGGATGAGCATCGACCCATCTCCTTCGACGAGAGATTTCTTCTTCTGTAAGAATTGGTTCAGGGTCTGGTGAGGGATCTTCAAACTCAGGTAGAGATTGAGGAGTAAAGGGGTCAAGCTGTTCAAATTGTTCAGCAAACTGATCTATTGACAGTTCTGCATTGACTGCAGGTTCTTTTGGAGTTTCTGGATCAGTTAAAGAGGAGCTGGTTGGAGGAGCTTCGGTTCCCCCTTGGTTTGTTCCCCCTTGTTGAATGGGTGGATTTTGTGGATTGGAATCTTGTACAGGCTGATTTTCTTCTTCTTCCAAGTCGGTTGGACTCCATATAAGTATTTCATCTCGAAACTGTGTGTTGGAGCCTGTTTGATCTTGATTCGCACCTGTACTTTCTTCAGGTTGAGTCTCCCTGTACTCACAGATAGATTCATCAAAAATAACATGTGGTGTTACTTCCACAATCTGAGTCTTCTTGTTAAAAACTTTGAAGGCTTTGCTGATCTCTGAATATCCTACAAATATTCCTGGATCTGCTTTGCTATCAAATGTTTTTAACTGTGATTTCCCATTATTATGAATGTAACACATGTAACCAAAAGATTTAAGATATTTGAATCGAGGTTTCTTATCTTTCCACAGCTCGTATGGAGTTTTTCCATGTCGTTTATGAATGACTGATCTGTTCTGAGTTTAGCAAGCTGTGTTGATTGCTTCCGCCCAGAACTTCTTGGGAAGATTGGTTTCATTCAACATTGTGTGAGCTGCTTCCTTTAGAGACTTGTTGCGTCGTTCAACAACACCATTCTGTTGAGGTGTGCGAGCTGGTGAAGTTTGATGTGTAATTCCATTTCTAGTACAATAGGACTCAATCATATGATTAAGAAATTCTGTTCCACGATCGGATCTGATTGAGATCACACTTTTGTTTTTCATATTTGACAGTCTGGTGAGCAGTGCAGGTAGCTCTACTAGTGTCTCCTTCTTTTTATGTAAGAAAATAACCCAAGTGTATCGTGAGTAATCATCAACAATAACGAGAGTATACTTTTTACCATTAATGCTTCTAGGAGTTACTGGACCAAATAAATCCAGGTGGAGTAATTCTAAGATTCTACTTGTGTTGTGAGCTGCAATGCTTGGAAATGACGATTTGGTCTGCTTTCCAGCTTGATAGGCTTCACAAACATGATCTTTGTAGTAGACTTGATCTGGAAGGTCATCTGCGAGCTTCTTGCGAGCAAGCTTGTTGATGGCTTTGAAGTTTAAGTGACACAGTCTCTTATGCCATAGCCAGCTAACTTCAGGTGCAGATTTGGTGACCAGACAGGTTTCTTTCTCATCTGACCATTGTACTATGTACAAGTTATCCTGCAAAATACCGGTAAGAAGAATTTCTTCTCCTTCCTTGTTCTTTATAGCACATATGTTAGCAGAAAATTCTACTCTTTTTCCAGTAGAGCAGAACTGGCTTACTAAAAAAGATTATGATTTAAACCTTCAACATATGTGACGTTAGATATTGTTGTTTTACCAACAACTAGATTACTGTAACCTCTTGTTTTCCCTTTAGAGTCTCCTCCAAAAGTGACTAGAGGTCCGTCACATTCAATGAAGTTTGTAAGCATGCTTTTGTCGCAGGTCATGTGTTTTGTGCATCCATTGTCAATGATCCAGACCGCGCCGCGAGCTGCTCGCTTTCTCCTTTGAGTTTTCCCATCCTGCAATTAGACAGTTTTAGCAACCCATATGAATTTGGGTGCTTTGTTAGCAGGTTGAGTTTTAGCAGCTTGGTTTCCAAGCTTCTTCTTTTGGAAACTCCTTCTGTTGACTCGTGGCTTGGTCCGTTGCTTATTTGTTGAGTAGAAGGTTTCATTAGAGTATGCAGACTGCTTTTGGTAATGAGCAAGTTGATAATGATCATTTTGATAGTACTGCTCCATATATCCACATCTGCAGTGATCATTTCCAAATCCACTTCCATGTGGAAATTGATAATGCCTACTTGACAGCTCAGGATATTGGTACCAATGATGGTCGTACCAATAACCTTCATTGTCAAGTGTTTGTTGATTTGGCCACTGCTCATGGTAAATGTTTGGTTGTGGTTGAGTAGTTTGAATGGTTCTTGGTTGAGAGACTGCGTTTCTTTTGCTAGCGGTTTGCACCATTCTTAGAGCAGGTTGGCTTCCTTTTGATAAGCTGTTTGACCATATAGTTTCCTAGGTCGCTCAACCTTTTGCTGTTCAACAGACGGCCTTGGCTACTGTTTCTTGATAGCAGGCTTTCCATGCTCTTTCACCAGGATTGCTTGTGGTTGCCGGGCTGGATTTTTCAGTTTGAGCTGCTTGTCTGGTAGAGTGTGATGAGCTTTGCTTTCAGCCAATCCTTTTTCTTTCTCGAACAAGACCTTCTCCTTTTCTTTGGCTCCGCTGATTTGACCATGGAATCCAATGCCAAACTTTATCTGAGCAGGTCTCTGGGCAGCTTGCAGGGCTTCAAGTTTTTCACCATTTTTGTTCATTTTCATCAGGACTTGTTGAAGCTTGAGCTCTTTCTGCAATAGCTTCTCATGCTCCTTTGAGAGATCTACCAGTTTGCCATTCAAGTTGTTGATCTCACTGTCCTTTTCAGTGAGCATTTCTGTAAGGTTTTCTTCCCTTAAAGCTGATTGACCCATTTGGACTTTTAGGGTCTCTATCTCATTTTCTTTTGTTTCATCATAGAGAGTGAAGTCTTCATTCATGGCAGCTTTGAGTTTCATATTTTCATCCTCTAGCTTGGATCCTTCTTTGACTACTTGTTTAAACATTTCCGAGAGCTTCTTGTAGTCATCAAGCTGTTGTTGAAACTCTTCATACGTTGGCATTTCAAGTATTTCAATACATGCATGTTCGGAGTTAGTTGAATATGAAAATGAGGTTTCAGTATCAACCTTGTATTGAGCAAGATCGAGATCTTTTCCCATGTAGCATTCTCATATTCAAGTTCTTCGTCAGCTAAGCGACATTCCTCCTCATCCAATTCATCATCATCTTCGTCGAAGGAGGTTGAGTCTGATAATGTGGCAATTGCTTTGGCCTCTTCCTCAGCTGCGATCATGGCGTTGCGCTGCTCCTTAAGCTTTTGATCTCTTTTTGCGCGGAGCTCTTTGCGTTCAGCCTTTGATAAGTCTGGGCAGTCTGACTTATAGTGATCTGGTCTGCCACATTCAAAACAGCCACCCACGGGAGTATTAGAAGAATTGAATTTAGAGGGTTTTGATATACCTTCACCTTTCTTGTTGGAAGAAGAGGTGGTTTGATTTCTCTTGAAATCCTTGTGATATTTATGGAATTTGTTGAAACATTTTTCAAGCTTTTCATTTCTCCTAGCCATGAGTGCATAATCTTTCAACAATTTCTCCATTTTGGAGCATAAATCCTTTGGGATTGCTTTTTCTTCTATAACTGATGCAGCTTTGAATGCAGCATCCTTTTCCTTCTTTTCGGGCTCGGTCTTCTTACTTGAAGACACTTATTCTGACCCGTGAAGTCTGATCATTTCAAACTCATTCCCGATAAGTAGATCAAACAGTTGCTCGGTTGACAGGTTGCTGA
The DNA here is from genome assembly GCA_001642375.2 of Mentha longifolia. Classification (NCBI taxonomy): domain Eukaryota; kingdom Viridiplantae; phylum Streptophyta; class Magnoliopsida; order Lamiales; family Lamiaceae; genus Mentha; species Mentha longifolia. Next base: position 21,759,084 of record CM038118.1, read on the forward strand.
TATCCGACCTGCCACGGTGCATGGCACTGTACACATGCCAGCTTGCTGGGAGAGATAGGATAACTTTGAGGTTGAGTTCGCGCTGTGTGTATTTATCTTTCTTGAGAGCCGCGATCTCCAAAGTGATCATTGTTAATCTGTTCTTGAGCTGATCAATGGTCTCCATTGGCTGCATTTTGAATTCTTCAAATTTAGTGCATGCCACTGACAGCTTATTTTCCAGCATTTCTGTTGATCCAAGGCTTATGGCTTTTAAGGTGTCCCAAATTTCCTTTGCAGTTCCAAGATTTCTTATCTTGGCCAGGTGGACTCCCTTAACTGTGCTAGAGATCAACCCTTTTGCGAAGCTGTCAAGTCCAGCTTCCTTTCTTTCTTCGGTTGTGTATTTTCTAGGATCTTTGATCTTTGGCACATACGTTGCTTCGGAACTTTTTCTCCAGAAACATCAGTATCGTAGGGTTCGTAGATTGGTGTTGGACCATTCTCGATGACATCCCACATCAGCACATGATGAGCTTGGAGGCACATCTTTATTCGAAAGCTCCAGTCTTCATATCCCTGCAAAGAGAAATCTTCGCAGACGCGGAGAAGTGAAGCTTCCATAGTGACAGTTTATGTATGTATGCACAAACACAATTCTAGGGATCTAGTTCAATTTGACACAAAAACACAAAAAGCTTCTAGTATGCAGAAGCAGTGGTCAAAAGAACCACCGCTCTGATACCACTTGTAGGCCCCGATAAGTAGTCATTGGTGTATGGGGGGGGGAATACACCAATTAGCCAACAGTTTTGATTTTTCAAAATAATTTGATCATACTGAGTCGTCACTTCAGTTTATCAGAGCAGTTTAGTTTTTCCAGCTCAATCAGTAAACTGCTGAGCTTGCAAAACTAGCCTGCGTGCGGAAGTTTGGTGGAAAGGTTGGCTAACAGTTTTCAACACAGTTTTCAAAAGATTTCAGTTCAGATAACTGCTCATGCAAGACAGGTTACTGTAGTGCAGATTGTGAACGTGCAAACTGTGTAAATAATGATGTAAAAGTAAATAGCAAGAGAGAGAAACACGAGGAGTTTTTATCGTGGTTCGGAGTAAATAGCTCCTACGTCCACGCCAGATCCCGTCGAATCTGTAATCCCTAACTTGAGATATTTGTTCCTTTTAACACTGGTGGAGGTCCAGTCCAAATTCAAGTCTTTCTTTAGACTGAATCTAGTACGATTCTTGAGTCGTGTCTCTTCTTACTTTACATACAATCTATCATAAAATCTTACCAACGCTAAACAACTAGCACTAATATCCAAACTAGAAAGCTGTGAATAGCTATCGTCATTAGGAATACACAACTCAATCAACTACACTAAATATCAATTGTGATGGTAGTGAGAGTGTGCGTGTGATGTGTTCTAGTAAGACAGTTTCCAGAGATATCAGAAATCTACAAAGATCAACACTTGGGAAAGCTCTAGTAATTTCGAGTGTTGATTGAATGAATTTTAGCTTGAGATTTCTGCAGCGTTTCGGCTTGTATTTCGAGTTTCCCGTTAATTCTTTCTGGAATGAGTTGAGGTATTTATAGTGAAGCATTTGAAATAGAGCCGTTGGAAGTGTGTCAAGATTTGCAGTACCGTACACTGACATAATTCTTGTCGTTGGGTGAGAACAGGTTTCTCAACCACAGCTCAGGTTGGTCTTCACAAGTCGACCTTCTTATACCTCGAACTGTCTTCGGTCTTCTGTAACCTTCGCGTGAAATCTTCCGTATGGTAAGAGTAGATTACATAGACAAATTACCTAATGGAACAGTATGACAAATTGAGTAGATTAGGTACAAGGTTGCACTTCCAACCTTGACCTTTACATGAGCAACTTGTCCGAGTTAAGCTTGACTGATCCAAACACAGAGACCAGCCTGTTCCACTTAAAACCTATATCTAAATGTGGTTTCTAATAGCATTATCAAAACTCAGTTTCAAAGGGTTCCCAACAAAACACGTCCTCACAGCAACATCCGTCGATTTCCATCTATATGGCAGTCCTTAGCATATAATTAAATGCATAATTGATGATTCCAAAAAAAATGAAGCACATCCTCACAACAACATCCGTCAATTTCCATCTATATGGCATATAATTATCAATGGTAGTCCTAAAACTCAAAACCGCAAAAATAAGCCTCACACACATAGCTGACGGCAGTAAGCACACATATGCATCCTATTAAAAGAATAATCCCATTTATTCGTATAGATATCTTGCCACCGAATTGCTAAACATCCTGCTACCAAATTGCTAAACAACACTCATCATTTTGATCAAATTAACAATCCCCAATGCTTTGCAAACCTACTGGAGAACAAACTAAAATTGAGAGAAAACTAAATATACCTCCACAGGCCCAATCTTTTTTTGTATTAGAAATACAAACCCGAACATCAAACTCAGAGAAGTGGAAAACCGAACTCAGAGAAGCGGAATCAAGAATCATTTTCTTCTAGAAGAAAGGCAAAAATTAGGAATCGTTTAATTGGGAGCGCATTCCTCTAGGTGCCACAGTCTTTTCTTGCAACAGAAACACAAGCCGAGCATTGAACACGTAGAAGCAGAATCGCTTTCTAGCATAAGAACCCAAGGAAAATTCAAGAATCGTCTAGTTGGAGAAGTGAAGAAATCTATAGTTTATTCTTATTGAAGAGTAAAATTCATTGAATAGATGAATTAAGCATTCAGCCAAAAGTCACGTACACTACGTGATCCTCGTAGCATTTATACTGAATAAACCAAAAATAAAAACTAAAGGTAATAAACACGTGTCACAGCACGAACGATTGATCCAAAATATATATCTACGGCTACTAACTAAAGCGTGCTATGGAGTAAAAACGTGTATGTGAAAGCATGGTCTCGAGTTCGAATCCCAGCTTCCACAAAACACTTGAAAGCAACACTTATTCTTGAATGAAACTGCATGCGCCATCAACCCCCCCCCCCCCCAAGATGGACGTTGTGCAGATCAAACAACTCCATCTTGGACAACAAGAAGCGAAACCTCGGCCCAAAATGTGGCTTACTGAAGAAATCTGCCAATTGATCAGTAGAAGAGACAGCCGTGGGAAAAACAAAACTAGATTTGTATTTTTCCTGAACTAGATGACAATCAATATCCAAGTGCTTTGTTCTTTCGTGAAACATGGTTTTTGGTAATTTGAATGGCAGCAGAGCTGTCACAACGAAGAGAAATGGGCAGAGAAGGAGAAATGGTGAAGATACTTAAGAAGATAGACGATCCAAATAAGCTCTTTCACAGTAGAACTTAAAGAACGATACTCAACCTCTGTAAAAGAAGCAGAGATGGTTTTCTACTTTTTGCACCGCCAAGAAACAAGTGTAGAACCAAGAAAAACACATAAACTTGTGAGAGACCGTCATGTATCAATACATGCCCCCCCAATCAGCATCAAACACATAAACCTGTGAGAGACCGTCGTGTATCAGTACATGCCCCCCCCCCCAATCAGTATCACTGTATGCAAACACTTGAAGATAACTAGCAGTAGAAATAAAAATCCCAAGAGAGGAGCAGCCTTTGAGATAACGAAGGACATGTAAGGCTGCTTTCCAATGAGCACGAGTGGGCTGAGCAATGAACTGGCTAAGTTGTTGAATAGCATGCACAAGATCAGGGAGAGTGAAATTAAGGTACAAGAGTTGTCCTACCAAACGACGATACTGATTGGGTTCCTACAAAAAAGCATCAGTACCTTGAGAAAGAATGAGACCAGGTGGAAGTGGTGTAGATGTTGGCTTGCAATCCTTCAATCCAACATTAGTCAAGATGTCAAGGATATATTTTCGTTGACAAAGCATTGTACCAACTGAGCTCCTAGCAATTTCAATTCCGAGAAAGTAATTAGCAATTCCCAAATCCTTGATGGTGAATTCTGTGTGCAAAAAATGCTTAAGATCATCAATGAGTGCTTGGGATGGGCTAGTAACCAAAATATCATCAACATCAAACCGCAGCACTTATTCTTGACAGGGCCAGATTTGAGGGTAGGCGAGAGGGGAGGGCGACTAGGGCCCACGGCTGATTGGGGCCCATATATATATATATATATATATTTTACTTTTATATATATATATATAAGCCTAAAATCAATTTAGGTCCTTCTATGTTGATAAAATAAAATTGGCCAAATTAAGAAGCTCCTTTTAAGGTGAATTAGTTCAATTCTTGCTATAAACCTGCAATGTTTCTTAATTTTTTTTTATTTTTTTTTCTGAAAACATCTTTTTCAATGTCTCTCTCATAATCTAAAGCACTCTCTCTGACTTTTTCTCCTCTTTCTCTCCCCCCCGTATAATGGATATACTGCAGGTGTGTGAGACATGAAAATCAAGAGAAAATGTCATTTTTTTTAGGACTGTAAGTTAGTTTGAATTATAATTGTAGATTGGTTGAATTATATACTTCCTCCGTCCTCGAATTGTTTTCCTATAATCTTAGAGAGCGTACGTGAGTAATACATTTGAGGCAAACACAACACACTCACATATACACATACACATCCGAGGTGACTCGAACCCCCGACCTCTTAGTTGGAGGGGAAACGTCTTACCAACTGAGCTGCGCTTCGTCGTCTAAAGAAAATTATATATTTTTTTAATATAAAAGGGCCCTTGTTTTTTTTATTTTGCCTAGGGCCCCTGGAATGTCAGGAACGGCTCTGATTCTTGAATGAAATTGCATGCGCCATCAAGAAGCAGAATCAGGAACGGCTAAAAGGAGTCGTAAAATGGAGTAGTCACGGAGGCATTAGCGTGTAGACAGAAAATCACTTTTTGGACCAGCTGAGGAGATCGATCTTCAAAGATACAATAATTTTTGTTTCACATAAAACCCCCCGAGGACAAATTATCACAAAAATTCCCCGTAGTTTCTACAGTATATTACATGGAAACATGCCTAAAATTGCATTGATGCACTGTTCATAAGAACAGTAGTGCCACTCCTATCTTATTAAGATTTTTAAATTTAAATAAATAAAAAAAGATGTACTCTAAATTAATTTCTTCATTCCATGATACGTTATTGTACGTATTCCGTTAATGTTCACTTTTTCATCAAATTAATTGAACATAACATGGCGGTTGGAAAGTGTAATTTTACCTATTTAATCAAGCACCATCTCTGATTCTCCACCACAGTCACCACAACCCTTCAGTCGTTGCTCCGACAGCGGCACTGCACCTCCAGCGCCGCCGGCCGCCGTTTCTCCTCCGCTATTCTCTTTATTATCGTTTAAAAGTGGTTCCAGATTTGTGTTAGAAGGTCTTGCTCATTTGTTGCGTATTATTCAGTTATTATGCTAGAACTAGAATTATACGGGGATCATGACTAGATTTCACACACTTAATTGGGTTTAAATCAGATTTTAAACTACTTCTCCAGATTCTAGCTTTTAAACCTTTCTTCCGGATTCCTAGTCAAGTAAAATGTGTGGTGTAGGAGTCTGGTGTAATATTTTATTTATGAGTAGAATGTAATGTTTTAAAACCCGTCCCAGACGTTGACCCGGCGAGACCTTCGGGTCACGGTTCAATTGGTTGAATCGAGATTAAACCGTATAATCGAACCGTTTAATTAATTAATTAATAATTTTAAAATAAATGTTAAATATATAAATATTCATCTTTTCACAACCACAACTTATAAAATGAAAATAAACATAATTCATAACAAATCAACATGACATGGTATAAATCATACATATAAGAAGTTGTGATTGTTGAATAGTGGCCGGGTGAAAGGAAATAAGGCAGAAAATCTAACTTTTTCTTTGTTTTTAACAATAAAAAATAAAAATAAAAATAAAATCTTTTCTCACAACCCGGGCGGGTCTTAAAACCCGCTTCCGGGTCCCAGTTCAACTCAGGTTGGGCGGGTCAAACACGAATTTCAGTAAATAGCTAGTATTTCAGTGCCACACCCGGCCCGGTACCAAATTCGACTCATGGTCCGACCGGTCTGATCAGCCGGATCAGGTTGGGTTTTAAAACATTGGTAGAATAAACAATATTTGTCAAAAAGCCAGAGTTCATGTAAAAGAAATTAAAATAAACGTTCGTGTATAAGTTTTAAGCTGGTTAACCATTATTGATTTGAGAAAGATTGGTAGCATTTTGTCTTTTCAAGTTGAATATGGGCATTTTACACTAATTAGATCCTTTGACTTTCATTTTGTGTATTATTGATGCATCACTCTAATAATTTATATCTTTTGACTTGCGCTTAAAATAATAAGCCACTGGCCCAACTAGTACGGAGTTTGAGAAGCCTGAAAAATGAACTTCAGTACGATGTACCGCAGTGCTTGAGCATGAAAAATGCCGTTTTTTTACATTTGATACACTTACGTACAATGTACTACTCCCCTATACCATACATTAACTTGGGTATATATATAGTACTAAAACCCTAAAATTACACCCAACTAAATTTTCATAATTAAGTAAAATTACAGCTACTAACTGCAATAACAATGAAATTTCGCGCTGCACGGCAGATTTTCTTTGCTTTGGTGTTTGCAGGTTATATGCTTATATGGATTATGATCCCAACAAAAACATATCGCTTTTCATGGACTCCACGATTCACCACAAATCTTAGCTCCACCACATACTTTAGGGAACAAGGTAAAGTTTATCGATTCAGATCCTCTATTGCAATTCCATATTGCATCTACTAGTGCAATGACAGATGATTGCTCGTGTCATAACCAAAAAAAAAAATGATTTCGGACATGTTTATGACACGTGTAGATCATACGTCATTGCAATCAGAGGTGCAACACTGAATTGCAATAGAAGATTCGAATCGAAAGTTTGTAGCACTCAACAATTCCTTTATTTCCATAAAAGAACATCATAATATTTGCATGATTACATTTGTTGCTATGGTTATACAGGGACGAATTTGCTCTTATTTAGTTTCCCTATCATGCTCATTGCCGCTATGGGATGCGTTTACCTACATCTCCAGAAGAAATCATCTTGCGATAGGTTGTGGCCATGCATTTCTTTATTTATTTTTACTTTTTGGAAGCATGAATAAATTAAATATGGTAACTTTTATTAAGAGTGGTGCAGCGGCGAGAGGCGTTATAGTGCGATGAGGCGGCCGGTGGCGGTGATGGCGCCGATGGGGATAATGAGCGCGGTGGAGCTGACGTTTGCAGCCATGTTTGTGGCGCTTATGATATGGTCCGTGGCTAATTACTTGTACGTTAGCTGGCGATACACCATGCACCGTCATATGAATCCAGGAGAAAAAGTGTACGTACATTTATTAAATTTATAAAGGCAAAAAAAAAAAAAAAAAAAAAAAAGTTCACAACTTTATTTGAAACTTGACTACTGTATTGCGTCCGTCATCTTGGGATTTGAAGGTGGCACGCCAAGTTCCGTAGCGTGTCGCTGAGGGTTGGATATTTAGGGAACACGTGTTGGGCATTCCTATTCTTTCCGGTGACTCGAGCATCGTCAATCTTGCCCCTCGTCGGCCTCACGTCGGAGTCGAGCATCAAGTACCACATCTGGCTCGGCCATCTCTCGAATGCCCTTTTCGCAGCGCACAGCGTCGGATTCGTTATCTATTGGGTTGCAATGTCTCACGAAGCCTACCTGGTAGGTTTGCTCTTTCTCTAGCTATCATGTGCAAAAATTACGCGTGAGCATATATAAATAAATTTTGATAAGTCTATTGTACGATTTTATTCACTTTCATATAATACGTATTGTTTTATTTTAAATCATATTTTCAATTAATTGGAATCTTGTAATAATTTAAAACGTTTTATTAACAAGCGGAAAGTAAAAGATAACTCAAATTATTTTAGAGTAAACAATACTTTCATTTTATTTTCAAACTGTATGGTCAATTTTGGTAATTTTAGTGTACGTTGCATAAGTTTATTAGTGTAATTTTATTTGTCGAGAGTACATCATATTAATAAAACCAATGTAATTTTCTCATTTTACTAGAATTGTGATCCTCTATCCCCAAAATTATGTCTCAATGGTGTCCCAAATTTTAATTTCTATTAGTTTTGTTTCTTTTTTTCAATAAATTTATTTTATAATAATTTTATTTAATTTTATGATTATTTTCAAGGGTTCACTCGTCCCAATTAGGGTTTATAATTATTTTTTACATTTAATTTCACTTTTATTAGTATATTAGAGTTGATAAATTCAAAAAATAAAGTATATAATTTAAAAAAAAAATCAATTTTCTTCTTATAAATGTCTATTATGATTTGCTAAACTATAGTATTTTTATTTTTTTTTTGAAAATAATAGTAGAAATTAGATTTTGGAACACTATTGAGACATAATTGTGGGGATAGAGGATACCATCTCATTTTACTGACCCCTACTCAAGTTCTAATTTCAAGGAACATAATTAGACACATGAAGATCCTCACCTTTAGTAGATTTTTATTCATGTAGCAATTTTATTAAATTGAGATAAAGGTATAACAAATAAAAAAAATATAACGAGTTTCTGAGTCTTAGCGTGATTATCAATGAATTGCAAATAATTTTAATATCACCATGAATTATATATAAATGTAGCAAATAGTAATTGATGTAGATGAAAATTCTAATATGATAAAGAGCTATTGAGACAATTACTAAAAAGCTACATGTAAACCGTAGCAAAACAAATTTTATAATAATAATATGTTCTTTCATAATTAATACTACTACTATATAATAATATACATACATGCAAGGCCAAGTACGTAGGTATTCTTGAACAATAGTTTCTACTATTAAATACTGCAGTTGCTTGAGTGGAGCAGCACTTACGTATCTAATGTTGCTGGAGTGATCGCCTTTGTGGTGTCGCTGGCGATGTGGGCCACAAGCATCGAACGCGTGAGGCGGAAGATGTTTGAACTTTTCTTCTATTCTCACCATCTCTACATTCCCTACATCATCTTCTACATGCCCCATGTTGGCCCCAAATACCTTTGCATGATTCTTCCCGGAATCTTCCTCTTCCTCGTCGATCGCTACCTCCGATTCCTCCAGTCCCGACGTCGGACTAGACTAGTCTCTGCTCGACTCTTACCTAATGGCACCATGGAAATGACCTTTGCCAAGAACCCAGGTCAGAATCAATTGCTGATGTGGCAGTGACACCACGTACGTGAGCTAAATTAGGGTTTATATTTTTATTAATACATGACATTATATATTTTTTGTTTCCCATAAACTAGGGCTGAGTTATAATCCCACGAGTATCTTGTTCGTGAACGTTCCAAGCATATCGAAATTGCAGTGGCATCCATATTCGATAAATTCAAGCAGCAGCTTGGACACAGACAAGATGAGCATTCTTATCAAGAGTGAAGGAAGCTGGACGCAGATACTCTACAAACAGCTATCTTCGTCTCTCGATCATCTTGAGGTTTCCACTGAGGGTCCCTATGGCCCCACTTCATCTCATTTTCTCAGCCGCGAATCTCTGGTGATGATAAGTGGAGGAAGTGGCATCACTCCCTTCATCTCCATCATACGCGAAATCATTTCTAGAAGCACCGAATCCAACACTAGCGTTCCAAAAGTTTTTCTGGTTGCAGCTTTCAAGAGAGCCGAAGATCTAACCATGCTAGACCTCTTGCTTCCTCTGTCCTCAACCCCTCTAGACATTTCCAAACTGGAGCTGCAGATTGAAGCTTACGTGACTCAAGAAAACAACGATAATCGCGTTGAAGATGATGGCATGAAACAGATTGAGACAAAGCTGTTTAGACCAAATCCATTAGATTCGCCTATATCTGCATTTCTAGGCAAAAACAGCTGGCTGTGGCTTGGCGCCATAATCTCATCCTCCTTTCTCCTGTTTCTACTCCTCCTCGCCTTCGTAACTCGTTACCATATATATCCAGTGGAGAAGAGAGGAGAGAATTACCATTACAGCTTCAAGATTCTGTGGGACATGTTTCTCGTGTGCTGCAGCATCTTCATAGCAACTAGTGCCGTTTTCCTCTGGCAAAAGAGAGAATTCACTGCACAAGCTGGGAAGCAGATTCAAAACGTTGATCTTCCAACACCGACGACGTCACCTTCATCTTGGTTTAATTACACAGATAAAGAGCTCGAGAGCTATCCACACCAGTCTCTCGTTCAATCTGCGAACGTGCATTTCGGATCACGCCCCGATCTAACAAGTGAGTACTCTTCATATTCTTTCCGTTTCCATATTTTCATTAATTTTGAAAAGAAAATTAAATCGTATATATGATGTGATGATGCTGAATTAATTAATGGGTGCAGGGATACTTTTGGATCGGAAAGAATCGGATGTGGGAGTTTTAGTCTGTGGTCCTAAAAGCCTGAGACACCAAGTTGCAAGAATATGTGCTTCTGGTTTATCCAAAAATCTCCACTTTGAGTCCATCAGCTTCAGCTGGTGAAGCATCCACACTCTTGGAAAATGGTGTTTTCTTCTTATGTTGTTCGTTAGCTGCTATGTATTGAAAATTGTTCTGATATATATGGAAGTTTGTTAGGAGCAGAAAAATAAGAACAGAAAGAAAAGAACACCACACGGCAAAGCCGTTCAGCCTAGGGCTCAATAATTCCAATATTTCAATAATCCTCCTCCAAAACCCTAGATAACAATATTTATACTAATGCTGAATAGAATCCTACCATAAATAAACTTCTACCATAATTAAACTTAAACAACACTTATCTAATAAATAATCAACTACTAACAAAATAAATATAAAAGATAATAAATAATAACCAGGCTCGCAAGGCATAAGCCCGTTCCCGGTGATTCAACCCACTCCATTCTGCTCTCTAACAATTCCTTCCCCCTTCAAAACAACCTTGTCCCCAAAGTTGTAATCAGGAAAATGCGGCTGGAAAGGTTCCACCTCCACCCATATTGCATCATCCTCCGTCTGCCCCACCCATTTGATCAGCACGTGCGCATTATCCCTTCCATCCGCACTCACCTCCTTGCCATCCAACACCACTTCAAGCTCAAAAACCAGACCCACCGGCATCTCTAGACTCGCTGGCAACACCTCCTCCACAGGATGTTCCCCCACCTCTCGACGTAGCTGTGAAACATGAAAAATTAGGTGTATTCTGCTCAACGTCAGTAGCTTCAACCTGCAAGCAGTAGGACCAACACAATTCTCCACCTTAAACGGCCCATAAAACGTTGCAGCTAACTTATGATGCCGCTGCCCAGCCACGGATGTTTGACAAAATGGCCGCACCTTTAAGACAACATGATCCCCCACTTGAAATTCTACCAGCTGGCGACGTCGTTTTGCAAACTTAACCATTTGTTGTTGAGCTCTTTCCAGATTTTCCTTCCGTCGCAAGAGTATAACATCACGACTCTCCAACTCATCTGCCACAGCAGCTACCCTACACTCTCCCGTCAACTTTTGATTTGTGGGTTCATAATATTCAGAATTTTGGAGATCCAATTCCTCGTCCTCTTCTACCAACATCATATGCCTCTGCTCAAGGGGCCACTCATGCTCTGAAGTATAAGGCTTTTTGCAACGAAAACACAACCACTTTGCCCTCAGGTCTGCGAAATTCTGGGGCAAAAGGCCGGTGAATCGCGATCGTGCATCTGGTGGGCGGTCCAAAGGCTTTAGGAAATTGCTTGCTGAACTATCATGGTTGTTGCTAATTGCTGCTACAAATCGCCAGAAAGTGTTCGATCGTCGCACATGGCTATTGAAACTTCGAAACGAACGTCCTCCAGCCTTCACAAAGAAATTATCCTGAACATCTCTTGACAAATCCATCGTCATCTTTAAGTCACTAGGTCGTAGGAGACGCAGCGAGCTCCTGATCGACTCCTTCAAATCCTTCATGTAATATCCCAGGTAATGTTCATCGGTCAATTTGGGCACTTGGTTGGCTAACTGGACCAAAGGATTGGCATAATTGTCCACCGGTGGTGGTTGTTTCACGTTAGCCACTTGGGTGAAGGAACTACTCTTGACTCGCATATCAAAACGCACTACCAAGGCCTGCGAAAATTCTTCCCATGTTATTTCTGGTTTGTGTGATCGCAACCAGATTACCCAAAATAGTGCTGCTTCCTCCATGGCCACCCCTGCAGCCTGCACCTTCACCCTAGGGTTCACGGCATGGAGTTCGAATTGCTGGTTGACGCAGGCGAGCCAACCAATCGGATCAGCACCGCTAAAGGGCGGCAGCTGCATTGCGTCGATCGTCGATCGCAGGAGAGTCACTGGCAGCGGAGTCTCGTCTACCGGAATGTATGTATCAAGCGATTTCAACACCACCTTTGAAATCTCTGCCAGGGTCGCAGAAATCTCCGACAAAGTTGCCTGCATCTCGGCCTGGTTTGTCTCCAGTTTGTCCAGCCATTCTGCGATTGATCGTGTCATCATGGAGGCGGGAACGGGATCCGGCAGGTCGGACCAATTGTTAGGAGCAGAAAAATAAGAACAGAAAGAAAAGAACACCACACGGCAAAGCCGTTCAGCCTAGGGCTCAATAATTCCAATATTTCAATAATCCTCCTCCAAAACCCTAGATAACAATATTTATACTAATGTTGAATAGAATCCTACCATAAATAAACTTCTACCATAATTAAACTTAAACAACACTTATCTAATAAATAATCAACTACTAACAAAATAAATATAAAAGATAATAAATAATAACCAGGCTCGCAAGGCATAAGCCCGTTCCCGGTGATTCAACCCACTCCATTCTGCTCTCTAACAAAGTTTGTGCTTGCTTAACTTTCCAAGTGTGTTTTCTTTTGTATAATAAGAGCAGAACCTTTTAAATATCGCTTATTATCTATCTGTATATTCCCTGCTTCTCTAGATCTTGGGTGTTTATAATTTTCATTGCAATGAGATACATAAACCATGCTGACCTTGAAGCTCTCTCACCAGGCAAAATTTAATGGGATGGTATCCTCTATCCCTAATATGGTGTCCCAATGGTGTCTTATAATTCAATTTCTACTCATTTTATATTATTTTTTATAAAAATAAAAATACCATAATATAGCAAATCACAATAGATATTTATAAGAAAAAAAAATTAGATTTTTTTTTTGAAATTATGTACTTCAGTTTTGAATTTTTCAACTCTAATATACTAATAAAAGTAAAATAAAATGCTAAAAAATAATTATAAACTCTAATGGGGATGGGTGGACCCTTGAAAATAATCATTAAACTAAAATCATTATTGTTACGACCGCACTTTGCTAAGGATAACAAAGCCGTGAATCGTGAGGTTTGGATAAAAGAAACGGGGATACTGATAATTCTGTGATTAATGAAAATGAACAACTGAATCGACTCGATCAATGGATAAATAGAAGCCAAACGAGATACGAAAAAGCCCACGGTTCAAATGTTATATAGTTATCCATGAGAAGAAACCCTGTAGGGTCGAACATAATCCAAATTCGTGAAGGAATAAAAGTAGAGTAGTTATCGATTTACTAGTTCATGAAGCCAGTTACACATACTTATCGAAATATGTTAATTGAAGCGTACAACGGAAGTCTTTAGCAAAATAGATACATATATGAAGATATGTATCTCTTTCTGAACCGAAATCGAAAGATAAATGAGTCTCCTCTCAACACTGTCGTCCTTGCCACCTCGCTCAACCTGCAAGTTTTTGGGAAAAACACGAGCAGGGCTGAGTACTTGATGTACTCTGTGGGGTTATGCCAAAAATATTTTATAGTAAACAATTATCATTCAAGCATTCACCACAATATCGCACAAAAATTAGAGATATAACTAGTGCATAATAAACATCATTTGTTTCACAACAGTTCGAAAGTAAAACCCCTGTTCAGATCCATAATGTATTATTCGGATATACAACCTCTTTCGCATCCATATAATGACTCACTCGGATGTACAACTGATCCGCCCTACTTTTGAGGGTAGGGGGAATGCAATAATAATCAATTATAGTATAATTGAGTCGAATCCTCAAGGAATGCTAGGTCGTTTAAGATTCAAGTAGTAATCTAATTATCTAACTACTATTCAAGCTTACAAGTGACATGTTTTTGTGATTTTTTAATCCTATTAAGTAATGCAATTGGAAAAATAACAAACTAGATAACAACTAATAACAAAAGTTAACAATTAATAGTAGAAAGTTTGGTTCCAAATATAATCCGATAATCACTAGAGGCCTAAGTTTTAGGATTTGTTAGGATTAACCATTTTAATCTAATTCATATGGGAGTTCTATATATTGTATACACTAATTCTTTTCTCAAAGCAATCAATGTAAGTAGATTAACCTATGACATCTATCTCCGACTGGGACTCAAGATGCATGGATTAACTCCTAATGGCACAATTAATATCTAGAATCTCCTATTAGCAATAATTACTAATATGTTGTGATTTGATGCTAAGTGCTATGAATTAAAGTCTACTAAGCATTTAACCAAACACCTTGTATGCACTCAATGATGGCCAATCAATCATGCAATAAAATTAAGTCCCAAGCCACAAGATATATGAATTAAAAGGTAAGTCCAACAACAAAATCCAAAAACCTAGTGATCTAGATCATATCTTCATATATTGGAACCAAAAGAAAATTTAGCTAGACATAATTGAAGGAATTAAACCATAAAAAGTAAATGAAATCATGCTTAAAAGATAGAGAATTTAATAAGGAAGAAGAAAATGGTCTTGAATCTTGAATCCACAAAGTAAAGCTCCAACAATCTTGAATTTACTAAAAAGGAAAGAGGGAAATATTTCTAGGGTTCTAAAATATTAAAGTATGCAAAAGATATACAAATGGGGTGAATTTTGGGATTAAATACATTAAAAATTGAGTTTAAGTCAAATCGGGGCGAAACGGGACGAACCGGGGCGAGTTTGGGCGAGCCGAACTCGCTCCTTAAGTTGAGGGAACACGGCCAACCGGCGGTCTGGGAGGTCGCCGGCGGTCTGGCAGACCGCCGGCCTAGACCGCTGAACTCTCTGCTGTTCACGGCAGTTTGGCAGCTTCGGCCGGCGGTCTGGCAGACCGTCGGCCCTCCTCCTTGATGGTCAACTCCATCTTCTCTATGTGCGATGTTTTTGCTCGTTCTCTCTCGTCCATCCGAACTCCGATTTCCGAACCGATTTTTGCTACGGACTCCTAATGAACTCCTCTTCGACATCGACTGATCAAATTAGCCAAATGAGTTCTTCATTATCCTGCAAAAAGACACAAAAAGACTCGAGAGAACGAGGGAAACATAAACAAAATGGAACTAATGAAACTCTAAACTTCTAACTTTGAACTTCCAAAATTTTAAGCACAAGTTCCACTCAAATTAAGTTCGATTCTTCCTCGTTTCCAGCCTTCGATCCTTCCTCGTTTCCAGCCTTCGATCCTTAGCCATATGAATGCTCTTTCCAAATTTTACAAAAATAGATCAAAAACGGAAAGAAAACGAGTAAAGTAAGAAATATGCTACAAGTTAAGAAACCCTAGCATTTCTAACATTTAAGCACCTAAATCGAGACTTAAACATATGCAAAACACACTCGACATGCACATAAAATACGTGTTAATCAACAACCCCTTTCGCATCCATAACATATTACTCGGGTGTACAACCCCTTTCGCATCCATAATATATTGACCAAATCTAAAATCACGCCGGATAAGGCAGCCACCTTCCCGGACGTATATTTTGCATAACCGGCTCACAATCTCATGAGCACACATTTCACGACATTGTGTACACACAAATAATCTGGCTTGCTAGTGAACTTTAGCTAGCTCAGGCTCGATCAATATAAACGTTGATAATCCAACACAGATAAAAACATCATACATAAAACCGAAACATTTTATGCATGAAAGGGTTTGAGTCAACTTGCTTTACTTTCAAAACATACTTTATCATAGCAACATTATATTTTTCCTTGAAAGAAACACCCACCTAGCTTCAAAAGTGATTGAGCGATTCATGGTTCTTCGTCACATTCCTTGGCCCTCGTCTCGCGATTGACCTTTAGTAAAAGTGTCATCTTATAAGTTACTCGAGTCTAAAAGAAATATGTTATTTCTAACTCGAAGCAAATGATCTTTTAAATTTTATTAGAGTTTTTAATGTTTCAACTCCTTTCTAGCTCATAACACGATTTAGGAAACTCACACGTTTTCACAATTTGTAGATTAATAATAATTCTCGAGACTTCGCCCTCATGTATGTATTTTGTTTCAAGTAAAAACGATAAATCGAAAGTCTTTGTCAATCTTGAATAAGCGACTTATTTCTAAACAATTATGTAGTCGATTTTTCTTGCACTATTTCACCAATGGTCATTAACTTATTTAATAAAGCTTAATCTGACCCCGATTGTTAATGGCAAATTCTTGAATAAATACTCATGCCCAAGATAAGGAAATAAGTTTCAGCCCAACATCAACTTAAATGGCCCAAGACTTGACTAACAAAATTAAGCTCAATAAAATAACATAAGTCTAAATCCATTAGCCCATCTCTCAAGTCAAAACCCACCAACACAAATTTATCTTCTCCCTCTGCGGAACACACACGCAAACAGCAGTCCTCTTCCCAATTTCTTCTTCTTCCACAAAACTCGCCGGCCCCTCTCCTCTCCTTCACGTCTTCTGTCTCCGGCGACCAAATACCAACACCACAACGCCGCCGATTAAGGCGGCCTCATCCCTCTTTCTATTTTCTATTAGGAAATACCCGAATCGGAGCCCAAAAATTGACTCCTCTAATCCCCTACTCTCTACTTCCGCGCCTCGCCGCCTTCTTAAAGTTGGCTCTTCCCGTCGCCGCCGCCACCCGCACCCTCGAGTAGCAGCTCGGCCGAAGGCCATCATCATTTTCTCTTGCCGGCGTTGCGAACTCCACCAAAATTCAGCTGCCGCCGTCACCGCATAAACCACTGCCATCATCTCAGTCGTCCACGGAGTCGCCACCAGCAGCTGTCGGAAAAGCGTCGCCACTACCCGATTTCGCTGTCGTGCCGGGTTGCCACCCGCTCACTGCCTCTGGCAGCAACAGGGTCAGGGGTACTTCCCCTGCCCTCTTCTCCTTGTCCGTTCTCCGGCTACCCACCGCCGTTTTGAAGCCGGCACTGCCGTCCTTATCATCGCCTCGCCGAGCTAGTGCCTCGGCCGTTCATCTTCCGCCGCCACCAACAGCGCAGAGGCAGGGACGCCGCCCCCCTCCCTCGGCTTCTCTTCCCTCCTCCATATTTTCTATTTCTAATTCGAGTTTAAGGTTACTGATTATATATCTCTAGAATTCTTTTGATAGTTTTTATACTTCATTGTTTTACTTACTGATTTTGAGTTTAGTTTAAGGTTGGGAAAAGATATTCGTATGCTATTCTTAAAGAATAATTTCTAGTTCCATCAATTTTGAGATATCTCTGGTTTATGAAATTCTGAGTATGATAAGAGATTGAAGACCCTTACGGCTATGTTAGAATTCAGGATTTGATGTAGTTGGACAGGAAAATGGAATGGTTTCTGCAGCTCCTCTTCTTTCTCCTTTGTCCTCTGCGTTTTCCTCTTCTACTTTTACGCTACCTCTATTTCTTTTTCCTCTCTTTGCTTAAACCCTTTTGATGGTGAAGTAAAATTTTGGAGTGATGATTAGTGTGCTTCTATTTATATTCATGAAAGGTTGTGAAGTATATGTGGGTGGCGTATGAAAATTTATCTTTCGGATTTGCTGGAGATATGTTGCAAGTAGGGTAAATGGGTGGTGGCGAAATGTAGCAACAGTAAGAAGGAATGTGGATGCTTGTGCTCCTTTATTTCTATCAAAATCGTAACTCCTCAATCAAACCTCTCTCTCCATTTCAAACACCAAAGGGAGGCAGAGACTTGCCCACAGCCCAATATTAACTCATTAGTCTAATTAATAAGGTCCATCATATTTATTGATCTATAATACAACTAAAAACTAATAGTACTAGAATTGGAATTATAAATCGAGTTCGGAAAACCAAAAATGAAAATCAATCGCGTGGTGAATTATTTGACATATGAATATCTGATATATAAATTATATTTATATATTTATTGAGATTTTTCACAACTTAAAACGAATTGAACGGATAAATATTTCTTTATTCCTTAAATAAATAAAGGTACTTCTTCATAACTATACTCCTAAAATTATAAAACTCTACCGCGAGTTCTTAAAATTTTAGCCAATATTTGTAACACTTTTTATAAATTTAAAATTTTGAATTTTTCTGGTTTTAGAAAATCGAGGTATTACAATTATAAAATAAATTTATTAAAAAAATTTGTATGAAACTAGTAGAAATTGAATTTTGGGACACCATTTTAGGGATAGAGGATCCCAAGCCAAATTGAATATAGCATCGAATGGTATTTTCTATCCTAATTTTGGTATCTAAAGCGTATTTCAGATATTAATTTTTATTAATTTAATTTTTTTTATAAAAATGAAGATTACCACTCCCTCTATCCTGCAAAGTTTTAAAAATAGAATCAGTTCGACTAACTACTTGACATGCTACCAGTCCGGTTTGCATGGTAAAACTGGAGGTCTTAAGAAACCGGCGTGGAACCGGATAGAACCTGGAACCGGAAACCGGTCTCAGTTTTGAGAAACCGGCCAATTAAATTATTATACCCAAAAAATCAAAAATTGGGTGTTATCAGGGTTGAATTTGTGACCTCTATGTTAATTACTATGCCACTACCGTCTCACCAACCTATTGAAATAATTATAGTTTAGCTTTTATTAATATTATTATTAGTTTTTCCTATATTAGCATTACATGCCATAAATGCATTATTAAGGACTACATGTAGCTCTCTCTCTTCTCTTTAATCCAACTTTTAAATTATCACTTTTTTTTAGATTTGTTTAATTATTTTCTTAAAATGTTTTTATCGACAATATGCATTCTAATGTTACCATTTGTAACAAGTTTGATGTATTATAGACTTTAAACTAATGTTTTCTTTTTTATATATATTTTAATGTGTTAATTATGAATATTAATGGACATTCTTCATAAATTTGATGGTTTTCTACATGATAAGTGATGAAGTTTTTTACTAATATTAATATTATTTTATATTTATTGAACGGTTCAACCATACCCATCTAATATTTTTAATTGTATTAAAATGTTAAAGTGTTAGAAATCAGAGTGATAAAGTGTTAAAATGATTGTGGGGCCTACGTCCCAAAATTAAAAGGTTCAGTAAATCGTGGAGTCCCAATATAGTAATAGTGTCAGTAAATGGTGGACGGGGTGAGTATAATATAGTACTCCCTCTAACCACCATATATCTTTTAAAAATCTTTCGGCACACATTTTGATGTGCCAAAAATTGGATGTTAAAGATAAAGCATATGTTTCACTTGATATATTGTAGTATTATTCTACTTACTAGGGAGATGATATGCTACTCCCTCAATGGTGGTCAACTCCGTGGGCACCTTCATCGTTTTATCACTTTGACATTACTTTGTTTAGTTTTTCAATTGTTTTATATTCTAATACTTTAGAAATTAATATAGAAATTATAAAATCTAAAAAATCAAAGCTCAATTTAATTTTACTTTTATTTTTAACTTCAAAAAATGACTAATAAAACAAATCGAGCTTTGATTTTTATTTATTTATTAGATTTTATAATTTCTATATTAATTTCTAAGGTACTAGTATATAAAATAATTGAGAAAATCGAACAAAGTAATGCCAAATTGATAAAACGACGAAGGTGCCCACAGAGTTGACCACCATTGAGGGAGTAGCACATCATCTCTCTACTTACTATAGGGTAAAATACACTATATGAAATTAGACATAAATTTTATATTAATATCAACTTTTCGACACGTCAAAATGCGTGTCGAAATATTCTTAAGTCTTAACACATATAGAAACATTTATAACTAAATTAAAAATTCTAAAAGTTATATACCACTGAAATTAAATGTTAAAAAATAATTATAAACCTAACTGGATGAGTGAGACCTAGAGAATAATTATAAAATTAAATTAAATTATCCCACGATAACTATTCAAACAACGGTGAGTCTAACATTCCAAACATGTATATCTACTCAAAAATGTTATTCCGTCATAACATGTGTTAGGGATAAAAAAAAAATTAGCTCTCTCGAGTCCCCCTATCACAGCACGACAACCCGGATACTTAGAGAGAATAGAAGAATCCATCTGGAGGGTTTTGGATTCACGTGCTAAACTCAGAACCCGCTAGAACCTCATTCCATTCACCAGAATCTCCTCCTGATTCTGATGTGGGACCGATGCTCCAAAACATCCAGAAGGCAAAACCTCTCTACGGCTTCTGTATTCTGTCAGAAGCTAATATAACTTTAGAACGCTAAGGGTCTGCAAGCAGGCAGAACCCAGAACCTTGCCATCAGATCTTGAACGGGATCTGAGCACACGTGATCATCACATATGAATCTTAGCCCGAGCAGCTATAATATTCATATAGCTAACATACGGGACCACCCTACGTGGCTCTCTCTCTCATTGGGCAACACCTTCAATTTTACTGTAGCGCAGAGACATCACTGTAGTCGTATGATTACTATCTCTCCCGGTAAAAGACAATTGTGCCCCTCAAGATCATAAGGAAAAGGCAACATTGCCCTCGCCTACCTCACAGGTATACATAGTCTATTTTCTTCACACTCAAGGTAACATACATACTGTAGGTCCGGATAAATAGATATTGGTGTATGGGGGGGGGGGAATACACCAATTAGCCAACAGTTTTGACTTTTCAAAATAATTTGATCTTACTGAGTCGTCACTTCAGTTTATTAGAGCAGTTTAGTTTTTCCAGCTCAAACAGTGAACTGCTGAGCTTGCAAAACTAACCTGCGTGCGGAAGTTTGGTGGAAAGGTTGGCTAACAGTTTAACAGTTTAGAAAAGACTTCAGTTCATCAACAGTTTATGCAAGACAGGTTGCAGTGATGCAGGTTGTGAACATGTAAACTGTGTAAATAAAGATGTAAGAATAAATAACGAGAGAAACACGAGAGTTTTTATCGTGGTTCGGAGTAAACAGCTCCTACGTCCACGCCAGATCCCGTCAAATCTGTAATCCCTTAACTTGAGATTTTTCGCTCCTTTTAACACTGGTGGAGGTTCCAGTCCAAATTCAAGTCTCTCTTTAGACTGAATCTAGCACGATTCTTGAGTCGTGTCTCTTCTAACTTTACATACAAACTTACATACAATCTTACTAATGCTAAACAACTAGCACTGATATCCAAACCAGAAAGCTGTGAAAAGCTATCACCGTTAGGAATACAACTCTATCAACTACACTAAATATCAGCAGTGATGGTAGTGAGAGTGTAGATTGTGTTCTAGTAAGACAGATTCTAGAAAGAATAGAAATCTACAAAGATCAACACTTGGGAAAGCTCTAGTGATTTCGAGTGTTGATTGAGTGAATATTTAGCTTGAGATTTCTGCAGCGTTTTAGCTTGTAATTTGAGTTTCCCGTACCTTCTTTCTAGAATGACTTGAGGTATTTATAGAGAAGCATTTGAAATAGAGCCGTTGTATGTGTCAGGATATGCAGAACCGTACACTGACACAGTTATAGACGTTGAGTTAGGACAGGTTCCTCAGCCACAGCTCAGGTTGGACTTTGCAAGTCAAGCTTCCTATACCTTGAACTGTCTTCAGTCTTCTGTAATCTTCGCAAGAAATCTTCGAGTATGGTTAGAGCAGATTACATAGACATATTACATTAAGGAACATTATGACAGGTTTGAGTAGATTAGGTACAAGGTTGCACTACCAACCTTGACCTTTACATAGCAACCTATCCGGGTTAAGCTTGACTAATCCAAACACGGAGACCAGTCTGTTCCACTTAAAATCTATTGTCTAAGTGTGGTTTCTAATAGCATTATCAAAACTTAGTTCAAAGAAAAAGGTTCCCAACAATTTCCCCCTTTTTGATAATGCCGAAACCCACACTTTACATCTTGACTTAGAAGTTTTGAACTTCACACGAAAAAGTGATCAAGGTTTGATGCCCAGCCAGCTGCATGAGAAAAATTGTTAGGAAATTTAAAGCATAACATGCAAAGGCCTGGACAATGAGATTTTGTCATCAGGAACAAAATATGATCATTTTTCATTTATAGTATCAACTGAATTGATGTACACAGATTACAGAGTTGATACAACAAATGAATGAAAATGATCAAGTCACTTCCTCACAGTCTTGAATCTCTCTTCAGCGATCTTCTCCTTGCTTACAGATCCCATAGCTGCGTAGACGCTATCACGGATCGACCTATACTCATCACAGCCTGTGGTCTTGCAACCGTACTGAGCTGCAATTCTTCTTATGAAAGTATTGATCCGGTCGATATCTGGAGTATCAGTGCCGCAGACAGTGGGAGGTTGGAAGGTCTCTATTTTAAGCGGATTGATCGTGACCTTCGCCTCTGCAGCTTTCGCCCTGACTCTTTTGATGAAGTCGCGGTCTGGGAAAGTTAGGTTTAGCGAGCAAGTTGGTGCTGAACTTCTATGGTAGCAAACTCCGTATGCAACCTGCGTGATATAGGAGTTGGAGATTTGATACGCACAGACTTGGCTGGTCTGTCAAGCTGCTTGCTAGGGGCAAGCTGCCTCTTTCTCCGAACGTCACGCTGTTCTGGAGGTACCCAAGCTGGGTTAGATCGACCCATGTCCTACAGGAACGGCTTCACCACATCATCATTCTTGGCAAAGACGGTCATGTCAACACCAATTATTAATTCGAGCTGCTTCTGGTCCTTGGGGACCTTTTCCTTGTTGAAATGAGTCATTCCACTCCAGTTGAGGTTGGGGTGGAGGCAGTGAATGAGAGAGCAGATCTTGGTGCCTAGGCGCAGATTCCTGGCAATGCGGAATTCGGTCACCACGCCGCCTTCATAGGTGATCGAGAGCTGCTTGACTTTTTCATTGAGGAGCTCAAGGAGAAATCGGGCCCAGTTCACGTTTAGACGCTGCACGATTGCACTCATCACTCTAAACTTCGCTGGAGTGACAGCGTCGTGGTTACCAGAGTAACCAAGGAAGACTTTGTGAACGAAGTCGAAGAGAGCTCTGTACGCAGGTCACAGCAGAGGGCGCGAGAACCTCCTTCCATCATACTTGGCTGCGGGCTGCATTAGAGCTTTCTGGTAAACTGCTTCCAGATCTGCATCCGGAACGTCCAAAATTAAACCCATTAGCTTGTGATACAGGATCTCCACAGTTCCTGAATCAGCGATGCCGTAGGTTCGAGAGATGAGCGAGAGAATGGGAATGGGCTCGTCGAGCACATCAGGTACAGGAAGATGGAATTGGGCAGAGTCGACATCTTTCGGGAAAAAGTACGATAGATAGAACATCGCGACTTGCTGCGGAAGCCAGAATATTGGCTCATGAGTAATAATCTTGAAAAATCCGTCCGCTTCCTGGATGGCGGAGTACATTTCGGTCAAGCCGGTGTAATCATAGGTTGAGAGATTTGCTGCAGGCTCTGTGAGAATGTACTGTTGTAGATACTGGATCTTCTGTTCGGTTGTTTGTGGAAGAGTTTGAGACGAGGATTCTCCTGCCATTTCAAGAACGTATAAATGAGAACCGTTAATGTGAAATTTTGAAAGAGAGTTGCAGAGAAAAATGGCGGAAGAATGCAGAAATTTAATTGAGAACGACGATGCACAGTTACATTCTTATATATAAAAGATAAAATGGGCGGTTGAGATTTAAGCATATCAATCGTTCAACGGATGGGATTGAATCCCTGGAAAACCGTGAGTTAGTGGGCGCGTGGGGTTGGTTGTGTATCCCACTCGCACTACCCTAACACTCAACTGTCGCCTCGCATTAAATGCGGATTTGATACTTTGCATGCGCCTTTTGACATATTTGGAAAGTAAAGCAAGAATGTTAAGTAATGTGTCAGAATATCCTTAATAAAGATTTCAATAAATAACAAAACACATGCTTCAATAAATGAAAATGATTGATAAGGTATATATATGATCAAGTGAAGCAAGAGATATGTTATTGAAATTTGAATATTTGAAATATTAAGGCATATCATTGACATATTTAAAACGTAATTTCAATAACATGGAGACTGATACAGGTCGTCCATGACACTTCCCTATGCAAACTGTCTTATTCACAGTTTCTGATCAAACAGGTTCCACTGTTTATGAGTTCACAGCTTTTATCTAGCTGGACTGTCCTTTGTCCTTTGTGAACTGCTCTTGTGCATCCGTTTCACCAATGTGAGCTTTGATGAATTCCCACAGCTTGGCGTTCTCAGTTTGCAAGGCTGCAACCTTTTCATCAATGTACAGCTTGCTCTCCAGTTCCAGCATGTTAAGCCTTCGAGACATCTTAAGAAACTCCGCTTTGTAAAAGGATAACATCTGGTCTACTGCTATGGAGCTGTTGAGAGAGGATGTAGAGCTGCTGTGACAGGAGCTTGGGACTGAGCTTTGGACGGGAAACCTGGAGGGGTGCCTGGAGGGGACTGTTCGCCAGCAGGTTTCACTCCAACCTGTGGAGAGACAGGTTGCGTTGTAGTAGCAGGTGGTGTGAGATCTGCCTCCACAAAGGTTGTTGCTGTAGATCGAGTGGTGCGCTTCTGAGAGGGCGCAGATTGCAGATCCTCCAGCTTCCTCTTTCCTTTTCTGACTGACTCAACCTGGACGCTGTCTTCTTCATCATCCTCACTGCTATCATCTTCTTCTTCAGCTACATCTACCTTTGAGTCACGCATTTCTGTGAGCAGAAGCTTGGCTGCACCTTTGGCCTTGTTGATCTTGTGAGGCAAGATGCCAAGAATCATGACCAACTGGTTGCAGGTGTGAGGTACCAACTTGTCGTCAGGAAATCCAGTGTAGACACGCCATACGCGATTTGTAAGCGTTCTCTGCAGAATGATAGAGAGCTTGGTGCCATGACGAAGTTGCATGTTGGCCTTGATCCTAGCAGGTAGCTCTGCAGCTTCCTTGATGAACAGGTTGACTAGTAACCTGGCCCAGTTAACATTCAACTGCTTCACCATAGCAGTTAGCAGTTTAAACTTCGACAGAGTGACAGATTCGTTCGAGCCTAGGTATGAGAAGAACACATTGTGAACAAACTCGAACAGAAATCTGTACTCAGACTTCAGGTCGTGGCGGTTGAAAGTTCTCTGATCATAAATCTTCTTGGGCTCAAATAGAGTTTGTTGATATACACCGTTGACAGTTTCCATGGGCACATCATCAACCTTTGTGATAGCCCCTGTATCCGATAACCTGTAGGTTTGAAGGACGAGTGGAAGAAGATGACGCCGCTCTTCTTCGCTGTTGACGAGAAAAGTTGCCGTTGCGGGGTCTCCGGCCATTGATTCCAGAGAACACAGCAAATAAGCAACATTTTCCGGTAGCGTCATTCGTGGATGTTGAGTGATGATGTTGAAGAAACCATCACATTGGGTGATAGCCTCAATCATCTGATCCAAACCTCTGTATCCATATGAGTCGAGCACAGCAACCTTCTCAAAGAAGATGAGAGGGGTTGCTTCTTCACTTGAGCACTCAATGATTCTGCAGACATTTTTGCAGAGAGGGGGTAAGGATTACGAATTTCTGAGTTTATGAAGTTGAAAGAACGAAAGAAATTTCTCAGAGAGAGTGAAAGAAATTTTGAAATGTGATTGCGAAGGATTTCAAGAAACGCATAATGAAATCGAGAATTTTCTCTCTATTTATAGACTTCTCCAACGGTCAAGATATGATAGACATAAATTCCTTGTTTTTCGTGAAAAACTTTTCAAATTCTTAACAGTAAAAAGATTTAAAAAAATAACATAAATGACAGAATATATGGGAAGAGGAAATAATTTCTGCTAAGATTTAAATGGAGATTGATACGATATCTCCAGTTCCCCCTTAAAGGTTGACCGGTGATTGTTGACTTTCAACGCAGTTTGTGGCTTCAAGCTGCGTGTCACCTAACTACTTCTCGTGAGCTGCAGTTTCCAAGTCTGTCTGTCTTTGGCTGTTCTGTACTAGCTAACTGCTTTTTTTTTTTTTTTTTTTTTGTTTGTTATTATGCAGTTTCCAAGTCAGTCTGCTCTTGGCTGACTTGTGCTAGTGAACTGCCACCATTTTCTGACATAGGTTGTGTATTCTGAGCATTCCAAGCTTTCCACACAGCATTTTGAATCTCTCTTCCATGAGAGGTTTTGTTAGAATATCGGCTCTTCGGATGTCAGTATAGATTTTCTCAACTGTTATATCTTGTTTTTCCACGTGATCTCTTATGAAGTGATGCCTTATATCAATATGCTTGCATCTGGTGTGGTAGACATGATTCACAGTGAGAGCTATGGCACTTGTGCTGTCACAAAAGATAGGTACTTTTCGAACAGTGACATCATAATCTTTGAGTTGTTGTTTCAACCAAAGAATCTGTGCGCAACAGCTTGCTGTTGCCATGTACTCAGCTTCTGTTGTTGAAGTAGCAACTGAAGTTTGCTTCTTTGAAAACCAAGAGATTAACTTGCTTCCAAGAAACTGACAGGTCCCTGATGTGGACTTTCTATCCAGTTTGCATCCTCCATAATCTGCATCTGCATAGCCAGTTAGTTCAAAATTATCATCACAAGGGTACCATAATCCGAAGTTTGCAATTCCCTTGACATATCTAAGAATTTTCTTGGCTGCTTCTAGATGCGATTCCTTTGGATTAGCTTGATACCGAGCACATATTCCAACTGCAAAAGAAATGTCAGGTCGACTTGCAGTAATATAAAGTAAAGAACCAATAATTCCCCTGTACAAAGTTATGCTAGCAGGTTTTCCTTCAGAATCTGGATCCATCTTGCCATTTGCAATCATTGGAATCTTCAGAGGTCTGCTATCTTGGACACCAAATTTGGTTGCCAGCTCGTTAGCATATTTGGATTGACAAATAAAGATACCATCCTCAGATTGCTTGACTTGTAGGCCGAGGAAGAAGTTCATCTCCCCCATCATGGACATTTTGTACTCACACTTCATGAGTTCTCCAAACCTGTCACATAGAAATTTTGACCTAGATCCAAAAATAATGTCATCAACATAAATTTGTACAAGAAGAATATCATCCTTGTACTTAAAAGTAAATAAAGTTTTGTCGACTGATCCTCTTTTAAAACCAGAATGCAGTAGGAATGTAGACAACGTTTCATACCAAGCTCTGGGAGCTTGTTTCAAACCATATACTGCTTTGTGCAGTTTGTAAACTTTCTCTGGACCTGCTTCCTCGAAACCTGGAGGCTGTTCAACGTAAACTTCTTCTCCAAGGATTCCATTTAGGAAAGCACTCTTCACGTCCATTTGGTAGACTTTGAATCTTTGATGAGCTGCATATGTTAGAAACAATCTTATGGCTTCTAATCTTGCTACTGGTGCGTAGGTCTCATCATAGTCGATTCCTTTTTGTTGACAGTAACCTTTGGCAACTAATCTTGCCTTATTTCTGATTACTTCAGCATTCTCATCTTTCTTGTTCCTAAACACCCATTTTACATCAATCACTCCTTGATGTGTAGGACGATCAAAGTGACCATACTTCATTTCTTTTAAACTCATTGAGTTCCTCTTGCATGGCTGTAACCCAGTCGTGGTCGGCAAGAGCTTCTTCAACAGTTTTGGGTTCAGAGTAAGATAGATAACAGCTTAGTAGACAGCTTTCACCTATCTGTCTCCTTGTCTTCACACCTGCCCTTGGGTTCCCAACAATGAGATCTTCAGGATGAGCATCGACCCATCTCCTTCGACGAGAGATTTCTTCTTCTGTGAGAATTGGTTCAGGGTCTGGTATGGGATCTTCAAACTCAGGTAGAGGTTGAGGAGTGAAGGGGTTAAGCTGTTGAAGTTGTTCAACAAGCTGATCCACTGACAATTCTGCATTGACTGCAGGTTCTATTGGAGTTTCTGGATCTGTTGAAGAGGAGCTGGTTGGAGGAGCTTCGGTTCCCCCTTGGTTTATTCCCCCTTGCTGAATGGGTGGATTTTGTAGATTGGGATCTTGTACAGGCTGAGCTTCTTCTTCTTCCAAGTCAGTTGGACTCCATATTAGTATTTCATCTCGAAACTGCGTGTTGGAGCCTGTTTGATTTTGACTTGCACCTGTACTTTCATCCGGTTGGGTCTCCCTGTACTCACAGATAGATTCATCAAAAATAACATGTGGTGTTACTTCCACAATATGAGTTTTCCTGTTAAAAACTCTGAAAGCTTTGCTGATCTCTGAATATCCTAAAAATATTCCTGGATCTGCTTTGCTATCAAAAGTTTTCAACTGTGATTTCCCATTGTTATGAATGTAACACACACAACCAAAAGATTTAAGATATTTAAATTGAGGTTTCTTATCTTTCCACAGCTCGTATGGAGTCTTTCCATGTCTTGTATGAATGACTGATCTGTTCTGAGTGTAGCAAGCTGTGTTGATTGCTTCCGCCCAGAACATCTTTGGAAGATTGGTTTCATTCAGCATTGTGCGAGCTGCTTCCTTTAGTGATCTGTTGCGTCGTTCAACAACACCATTCTGTTGAGGTGTGCGAGCTGCTGAAGTTTGATGAGTAATTCCACTTTTGGTGCAGTATGATTCAATCATATGATTAAGAAATTCTGTTCCGCGATCGGATCTGATTGAAATCACACTTTTGTTCTTCATATTTGATAGTTTGGTGAGTAGCGCAGGTAGCTCCACTAGTGTCTCCTTCTTCTTATGTAAGAAAATAACCCAAGTATATCGTGAGTAATCATCAACAATAACGAGAGTATACTTTTTACCATTAATGCTTCTAGGAGTCACTGGACCGAATAGATCCAAGTGGAGTAATTCCAAGATTCTACTTGTGTTATGAGCTGCAATGCTTGGGAATGACGATTTGGTCTGTTTTCCAGCTTGACAGGCCTCACAAATGTGATCTTTGTAGTAGACTTGATCTGGTAGGTCATCTGCGAGCTTCTTGCGAGCAAGCTTGTTGATGGCTTTGAAGTTTAAGTGACACAGTCTCTTGTGCCATAGCCAGCTTACTTCAGGTGCAGATTTGGTGACCAGACAGGTTTCTTTTTCATCTGACCATTGTACTATGTACAAGTTATCCTGCAAAATACCGGTAAGAAGAATTTCTTCTCCTTCCTTGTTCTTTATAGCACACTTGTTAGCAGAAAACTCTACTCTTTTTCCGTTAGAGCAGAACTGGCTTACAGAAAAGAGATTATGATTTAAACCTTCAACATAAGTGACATTAGATATTGTTGTTTTACCAACAATTAGATTACCGTAGCCTCTTGTTTTCTCTTTAGAGTCTCCTCCAAAAGCGACTAGAGGTCCGTCACATTCGATGAAGTTTGTAAGCAAGCTTCTGTCGCAGGTCATGTGCGTTGTGCATCCACTGTCAATGATCCAGATCACGCCGCGAGCTGCTTGCTTTCTTCTTTGAGTTTTCCCATCCTGCAATTAGACAGATTTAGCAACCCATATGAATTTGGGTGCTTTGTTAGCAGGTTGAGATTTGGCAGCTTGGTTTCCAAGCTTCTTCCTTTGGAAACTCTTGTTGTCTCGTGGCTTGATCATTGAGTGAAAGGTTTCATATGCAGACTTCTGTTGATAGTGAGCAGGCTGATAATGATCATTTTGATAACTTTGCTCCATGTATCCACATCTGCATCGATCATTTCCAAATCCACTTCCGTGTGGAAATTGATAGTGCATACTTGACAGCTCAGGATATTGGTACCAATGATGGTTGTACCAGTAACCTTCATTGTTAAGTCTCTGTTAGTTTGACCACTGCTCATAGTAGTTTCGTTGTGGTCGAGCAGTTTTCGGTTGAGAAACTGCTTTTCCTTTGTTAGCAGTTTGCACTTTTCTTTGAGTAGGTTGGCTTCCTTTTTGATACGCAGGTTGACCATGCAGTTTCCTAGGTCGCACAACCTTTTGTTGTTCTACTGGCAGCCTTAGCTGCTGTTTTCTGATGGGCTTTCCATGCTCTTTTATCAGGATTGCTTGAGGTTGCCGGGCTGGATTCTTCAATTTGATTTGTTTATCTGGCAGAGTGTGATGAGCTTTGCCTTCAGCCAATCCTTTTTCTTTTACGAACAGGACCTTCTCTTTATCCTTGATTCCGCTAGGTTTGACCATGGAATCCGATGCCAAACTTTATCTGAGCAGGTCTCTGGGCAGCTTGCAAGACTTCAAGCTTTTCACCATTTTTGTTCATTCTCATTAGGACTTGTTGAAGCTTGAGCTCTTTCTGCAACAGCTTCTCATGCTCATTTGAGAGATCTGCAAGTTGTCCATTCAGTTTGTTGATCTCACTGTCCTTTTCAGTGAGCATTTCTTTAAGGTTTTCTTCCCTTAAAGCTGATTTACTCATTTGGACTTTTAGGGTTTCAATCTCCTTTTCTTTTGCTTCATCATATGGAGTGAAGCTTTCATCTAAAGCAGCTTTGAGTTTCAAGTTTTCACCCTCCAGCTTGGATCCTTCTATGACTACTTGTTTGAACATTTCAGAGAGCTTCTTGTAGTCATCAAGCTGTTGTTGAAACTCTTCATACGTTGACATTTCAGGTGTTTCAATACCTGCATGTTCAGAGTTAGTTGAATATGAATGTGAGGTTTTAGTATCAACCTTGTTTCGAACAAGATCAAGATCTTTTCCCATGTAGCATTCCTCATATTCAAGTTCTTCATCAGCTAATCGACATTCCTCCTCATCCAATTCATCATCATCTTCGTCGGAGGAGGTTGAGTCTGATAATGTGGCAATAGCTTTGGCCTCTTCCTCAGCTGCGATCATGGCATTGCGCTGCTCCTTAAGCTTTTGATCTCTTTTTGCGCGAAGCTCTTCGCGTTCAGCCTTTGATAAGTCTGGGCAGTCTGACTTATAGTGATCTGGTCTGCCACATTCAAAACAACCACCCGTGGGAGTGTTAGAAGAATTGAATTTAGAGGGTTTTGATATACCTTCACCTTTCTTGTCGGAAGAAGAGGTGGTTTGATTTCTCTTGAAATCTTTGTGATATTTGCGGAATTTGTTGAAGCGTTTTTCAAGCTTTTCATTCCTTCTAGCCATAAGTGCATAGTCCTTCAACAATTTTTCCATTTTAGAGCATAGATCTTTTGGGATTGCTCTTTCTTCTGTAATTGATGCAGCTTTGAATGCAACATCTTTTTCTTTCTTTTCGGGCTCAGTCTTCTTGCTTGAAGACGTTTGTTCTGACCCGTGCAGTCTGATCATTTCAAACTCATTCCCGATGAGCAGATCAAACAGTTGCTCGGTTGACAGGTTGCTGATGTCCGACCTGCCGCGGTGCATGGCGCTGTACACATGCCAGCTTGCTGGAAGAGATTGGATGACTTTGAGATTGAGTTCGCGCTGTGTGTATTTATCTTTCTTGAGAGCTGCGATCTCCAAAGTGATCATTGTGAATCTGTTCTTGAGCTGGTCAATGGTCTCCATTGGCTGCATTTTGAATTCTTCAAATTTACTGCATGCCACTGACAGCTTGTTTTCCAGCATTTCTGTTGATCCAAGGCTTATTGCTTTTAAGGTGTCCCACATTTCCTTGGCAGTTCCAAGATTTCTTATCTTGGCCAGGTGGACGCCCTTAACTGTGCTCGAGATTAATCCTTTTGCGAAGCTGTCAAGTCCAGCTTCTTTTCTTTCTTCGCTTGTGTATTTTCTGGGGTCTTTGATCTTCGGCACATATGTTGCTTCAGAAGCTTTATCTCCAGAGACATCAGTTTCGTAGGGTTCGAAGATTGGTGTTGGACCATTCTCGATGACATCCCACATCAGCACATGATGAGCTTGGAGGCACATCTTTATTCGAAAACTCCAGTCTTCATATCCCTGTATAGAAAAATCTTCACAGACACGGAGAAGTGAAGCTTCCATATTGACAGTTTATATATGCGCAGTTCGCAGACACAGAGATCTAGTTCAATTTGACACTAAAGCACAAAAAGCTTCTAGTATACAGAAGCAGTGGTCAAAAGAACCACCGCTTTGATACCACTTGTAGGTCCCGATAAATAGATATTGGTGTATGGGGGGGGGAATACACCAATTAGCCAACAGTTTTGACTTTTCAAAACAATTTGATCTTACTGAGTCGTCTACTTCAGTTTATCAGAGCAGTTTAGTTTTTCCAGCTCAAACAGTGAACTGCTAAGCTTGCAAAACTAACCTGCGTGCGGAAGTTTGGTGGAAAGGTTGGCTAACAGTTTTCAAAACAGTTTTAGAAAAGACTTCAGTTCATCAACAGTTTATGCAAGACAGGTTGCAGTGATGCAGGTTGTGAACATGTAAACTGTGTAAATAAAGATGTAAGAATAAATAGCGAGAGAAACACGAGGAGTTTTTATCGTGGTTCGGAGTAAACAGCTCCTACGTCCACGCCAGATCCCGTCGAATCTGTAATCCCTTAACTTGAGATTTTTCGCTCCTTTTAACACTGGTGGAGGTTCCAGTCCAAATTCAAGTCTCTCTTTAGACTGAATCTAGCACGATTCTTGAGTCGTGTCTCTTCTAACTTTACATACAAACTTACATACAATCTTACTAATGCTAAACAACTAGCACTGATATCCAAACAAGAAAGCTGTGAAAAGCTATCACCGTTAGGAATACAACTCTATCAACTACACTGAATATCAACAGTGATGGTAGTGAGAGTGTGGATTGTGTTCTAGTAAGACAGATTCTAGAAAGAATAGAAATCTACAAAGATCAACACTTGGGAAAGCTCTAGTGATTTCGAGTGTTGATTGAGTGAATATTTAGCTTGAGATTTCTGCAGCGTTTTAGCTTGTATATTGAGTTTCCCGTACCTTCTTTCTGGAATGACTTGAGGTATTTATAGAGAAGCATTTGAAATAGAGCCGTTGTATGTGTCAGGATATGCAGAACCGTACACTGACACAATTATAGACGTTGAGTTGAGGACAGGTTCCTCAGCCACAGCTCAGGTTGGACTTTGCAGGTCAAGCTTCCTATACCTCGAACTGTCTTCAGTCTTCTGTAATCTTCGCAAGAAATCTTCGAGTATGGTTAGAGCAGATTACATAGACATATTACATAAAGGAACATTATGACAGGTTTGAGTAGATTAGGTACAAGGTTGCACTACCAACCTTGACCTTTACATAGCAACCTGTCCGGGTTAAGCTTGACTGATCCAAACACGGAGACCAGACTGTTCCACTTAAAATCTATTGTCTAAGTGTGGTTTCTAATATCATTATCAAAACTTAGTTCAAAGAAAAAGGTTCCCAACACATACATTCATTCTCTACCACTTCACTTGAGAGCTCCAAGGCGTTCGTTGAGGAATTTCTTCCGAGCTCTCCACACACACTTCCCCATTGCAACTCTTTCCTTAGAGTTTTCTCTCACTAGAGAAGCCGGCCTCACTATCTCCACAACCGCTTAGTGACTTGAACGTCAGAGTCTCTTCCCCAGTGAATCTCCCCCCGGGTCCTGTTTTGCAGATGTCGGAGTTGCAGCCATGGCGGAAGACTTCCTGGAAGCTGGGTTAAGAGAAGGTGTACATCCTTCCCTCTTATTCCCGAAATATCAGTGTTATTTTGTAGATCGCTAACCCAAATCTAACAATATATTTTTCTATTACACATCTAACCAAATGGGGTGGCTCGAGATTCCAAACGAAAATACATGAGAAATGATAATTATCATTATTATATTTTTCTATTACATATATAACAAACATTTTAGCATTTAAAATTTGGACGGATATGACTACGTGAGAACCCTTATTCAACTGAAGTATTTTTCTATATATTATTAAGAGAAGAATGAACGACTTAAAACACCAAATATGTAAAACTTAACGGGAAATAGTGTCCCTTATTAGCTTGCATGTTTTTTAAACATAATTCAATGCTAACATTTTTTTTTCTAATGAATTATTATAATACTATTACATTAATTTATATATATATATATATATATATATATTTTATTAAAAATTTGTGATATAAAGTGATCCGTCGAATTTCAGCTGGCACTAATCTAGCAGTGCCTTTACTATAAGAAACTAGAGTTTTAACTACACATACTCAGCTACACATAATTATGTGTGGTTTGTTTAGCGACACATAAGTGCAAAATGTGTAGGTAAAGTTTTAGCTACATATAATTAGCTACACATAATTATCTGTGGTTGATTTAGCTACACATAATTAAAAAAACATGTATAGGTAAAGTTTATTTTATAATTTATTTTATTATATAATGAAATTTTTCTCTAAATATTTTTGATGATAATCTCTCCATCTCCAAACAAAATAAAATAACAAACACCTCCTAAAATTGTTTATTGTAAATTTTCTCAAATTATCTTCTAATTAGTACTCATTAATTAACTCATGAGTCTTCCGTCGATATCTATAAAAACCCAAAAAAAGAAAACAACAAAAAAAAATAAGGAGATGACACCTCAGCAATATAATTCAGAAGATAATTTGTTTCTAAATTTGCTAGTAACAGGAACGTCCTTTATCCTATATATCAATATATAATTAATTCCGTAGTAGATTCCGGATACCACAATGATCCATGCGTTTACGTGGCGATCCCCACATCCTCCGTTTTCTATTTATCTAAATTGAATATATTTATTCAATAATATAATATTTATTCAATTATAAAAACAAAAATTATTCAAATCATATACATAATTATCACATATCTGAAAGTAATAAACAAATCATCACACGCCTCTACTTTCTATTGGATATGTATTGTATTTATATCCTGCCGGGTATTTCATCGAACAGTTGGAATACTTCTCAGAAAATCAAATTCTGCGGGATATTTCATCGAATGGCTGCAGCGCCTATACCAATCATCTATATTATCACACGCCTATACATACAATTCTACTTCCATTCTAAGTCTAACTATATCAATCTACTTCTATTGGAAATCTAATTATAATAATATTTATATTTATATATAATGGACAATACTATATGATAATCCACTTCTCTACTTGCTCAAATCCTCCTTCGCTCGCTATTTCGCTCAGATCCTCCTTCGCTCGCTACTCGCTGCTCCTCTGCTCGCTTGCTCGCTATTCACGATCTTCTACAAAGGTTAGTACTCAGAATCACATTTACAATTTTTTATGTCTGTAAAAACTACATTGAAGTAATTTGTTTGCTGATGTATACATGAGCAAAATTCACTATTATTTTGGATTGTGATTATGTGCTGATAGGATATGACCTAGCTCCTAGGTCCAAAGCATTAGGACCAATATAATTGGGCCCGGATAAGCTCGGCCCACGAAGCTCGGCCCAATTGAAGACTATCACCAAGGCAACCAAGACTCCTATATCGACTACAACTCAAGCTCTAAAGGAGATATAGAAGCTCGATGTTTATCCATGAAGGAGGAGATCAAGCCAAAGAGTCCAAATAGGCGAAGGTTTCGTATTATAATCGAACTCTATGTAATTATATATAAATAGGGGCTTAGAATAGATTGAGGAGGGAGAACAATCTTTGTAAGCTATATACACATATTAGCAATAACATCGAGACCCCTTTTTGCTCCGTGGACGTAGATCTATTCCGGTAGATCGAACCACGTAAATCCCTCGTGTCTCTTTACTTTTGTGTTCATTAATTTCTTGTCTACGTGCATTAATCATCCTTGAAAAACAAGATCGATCACTGGCGCCGTCTGTGGGAACTCAAAAATTCGTGAATTCCGATCAAAGTTTTCGAGGTGAATAAATCATGATGGTGAGATCTACACGTTCTGCCGCTGTCCGCCGCCGCCGCTGCCAATAAGGAAAAGGAGAAGCAGTAAACCGGACAGCAAATCCTGGCGGCCGAAACAAGTCAAGCGCAGGATCAGGATCCCGCTGTGAACAAACGACCTGGGAAGGAGCATGTGAGAGACAAAACCCCAGATGGACATGTCGATCATGTTCCGGTGGACAAATTTGGCCGTGAAAGAGAAGGTCTCGGCAGCAGCAAGGAGGATGACTTATCAAATTTTCAGCATGAATTTGATGATGCTGTTACAGCATATCTGGCGAAAAATCGGGGAGATTTCCTAAAGTTTGCTAAGCAGCGAAGAGAACGCAATTGTGAAAGAGACTTTTCTTCGCACAGCAACGATCGAGAGCACGAGGTTACATCTGGATCGAGACACCGGAAAAAGTCCCCAAGCGTCAAAATCCTAGGTGCACGGGACGCCAGAATTCCTCCTAGGTGATTTGCTGATGATCGTCAGGGAAACCCTAATCGCGCCTCACCTCGGCGCGACGCCATCCCACCTCGTCGCTACACTGATTCACCTCGGCACGACGCAATTTCACCTCGCCGCCGTGATGACTCACCTCAGCGTGACGAGGACAACTACCAAGGAGGAAGGTTCGGCGTATATGGGAGAATCTCTATGCCTTTCACCAATCGAATCCTCTACACGCCTCTCCCGACTTTGTATAAAGTTCTGCTGGTGAAGCCATACAACGGATCGTGTGACCCAAGGAATTTCTTGTCTCAATTCCAATACAATATGGTCAACCTGGGGCTCGGTGATGATATTTACATGTGCAAGGTCTTCCTGGAATTATTGGTGGACAACGCACGAATGTGGTTCGATAGCCTACCACCTCGTAGTATCGGATCATATAACGAGCTGATGGATGCCTTCGAACGGAGGTTCTTCCAGAAGGCAGAACTCAAGACCACTGCGGCACATCTACTTACCATAAGGCAAAGGCGAGGCGAGTCTATCAACGACTTTATGACTAGATTCAATGAAGAAAGTCTAAAGGTCGATCACCTGACGGACGAAGTCCTTATCTCAGCTTTACAAATATGCTATCCAGTCGGGCACCCTATTTAGGGAGCTCGTAAGAAACGAGCCCCATACTGCGAGGCAACTATGGAGCATAGCTGATCAGTTCGCCAAAGCTGACGAAGCCGACAGGCGCAAGTGCGAAACTGATAGGGCCGAGCCGTCAGATCGAAAAAAGGAAGATCGCAGTGACCGAGGCCAAGGTCGGCGAAGTGCTCTCGATAGACTCCAGCGGGCACCAATTGAGTCCAGGCTCGGACCCCGGCAAAATCCGGAAAAGAGCCAGTTCACACAACTGTCGAAGCCGAGGACGGAAATCTATGAGTTGCACACTAATCTGTTCGAGAAGCCTACGCCTATGTCAAGAGGAGGGTCGAAACGCCGATCAAAGGATAAGTATTGCCGTTTCCACAAGGACTACGGCCATGACACGGAGGACTGCTGGAACTTGGCTGCAGACATCGAGCACTTGGTGCGCGACGGTACACTTAAAAAGTACCAAAGTCGCGGCCAAAATGAGGCCCGACCTAAGGGCAACAGAAAAAGAAAGCAGAACAGGGGGGAACAACTGTGCCCCCCACGACAAAAGACCGAAGCATGAGGATGACGACGAAGATGAAGAACAGCCTCAGTTCGACGGAATTGTCACAACCATCACCGGGCTCCCACAAGGCACCACGAAGTCATCACTTAAGGCCGAGGCCCGAATTCCCCAGACCGATGAACCTTCACAAAAAAGGTTCAAGAAGGACGAGGCCATCACATTCTCTGAAAAAGATCCCGTTCCATCAATTATGCCTCACCAAGACGCCATTGTGATCGAAGCCGTGGTGGCCAATAAGCTCGTTCAACGAGTGTTCATCGACAGTGGGGTCTCGGTGAGCGTACTCTTCAAGGATTGCTTTGACCGGTTAAGGATAGAAGAGACACGTCTCACACCAGCGACGATCTCCCTAAAAAGTTTTGTCCAGCAAGACACGCAAACCGAGGGGATCATTCAACTCGCTGTTACGGTGGGGAAACATCCGTTGTCATCCACCAAAATGATAAACTTCTTCGTCGTGAAGGCCAACTCTCCCTACAACATCATTCTAGGAAGAAATTGGTTGGTGGCGGTGAAGGCAATCTGCTCGGCATACCACTTAACAATCAAGATCCCATTGAGGAGTGGAGTGATCATAATTTGGGGGGATCAAAAGCAAGCTAAAGAATGCATGCAGATCGCCCTACGAGGTGTTGGAACACCTCAACATCCGCAGGCATAGCAACTACAGAGACCCGAGGAGTTGGAGCTGGAGCTCGGGAAGGCATCTGCATTCAACGAGCCAGTGGAAGACGTCGCACTATATGAAAACGACCTATCTAAGGTCGTCAGAGTAGGCTTCGCTGGTGGGGCCGAACTCCAAAAACAGATCGTCCAACTTCTTCGGGAATATAGAGATGTCTTCGCTTGGTCACCCCTTGACATGACCGGGGTGGCACCAAGCATCATCACACATCGGCTGAATATAGATCCAGGGGTAAAACCAGTTCGTCAAAAGCAGCGAGTGTTCGCAAGCAGAGCGAAGTCAGGTCATCCATGACGAGGTGCATCAACTCTTGAAAGCGCAAATCCTTTTTGAGGTCAAATACCCAACATGGATCGCAAACCCGGTGATGGTGAAAAAGCAAGGAGGAGGGTGGCGGATGTGTATTGATTACACTGATCTCAGCAAGCACTGCCGTAAGGATTGCTACCCACTCCCTAACATCGACAAGAAGGTTGAAGCTCTCGTCGGCCATAAAGTCTTCAGCTTCCTAGATCTATACAAAGGGTACCATCAAGTCTTAATGAGTGACGAGGACGCGCCAAAAACAGCTTTCATTACAGACTTCGGTGTTTACGCGTACAAGAAGATGCCCTTCGGACTCAAGAATGCGGGAGCAACCTATCAAAGGATGGTCGACAAGATATTCAAACCTCACATCGGCAAGATCGTAGAGGTGTATATGGACGACATCATCTTCAAAAGTAAAGAGCCGACCACTTGTGTCGACGATCTAAAGGTCGTCTTCGGCCTCCTTCGCAAGGTGAACCTTAAGCTAAACCCCGAGAAGTGTACTTTTATGGTCCGATCCGGAAAATTTCTGGGGTGTTGGGTTTCTCAAGAGGGACTGAAAGCCAATCCATCCAAAGTCCGAGCTGTCCAAGAAATGAAGGTGCTGAAAACCATTCATGATGTGCACAAGTTAATGGGTTGCTTGGCCGTGCTGAGTCATTTTTTATCCAAAGCCGCTGAAAAGCAACTCCCTTTCTTCAAGATCTTGAAAAAGGCACCGGACTTCGAGTGGAAAGACAAACACAGATCGACATTTGAAGAGCTCAAAAAGTACCTAGCCAGTCTCCCGACCTTATCTGTCCTAAAGGAAGGGAAAGTCCTCTCCCTATATCTCACGGCTTCAGACGAGGCCGTAAGCGCGGTATTAGTTCGGGAGGAAGGACGTCGTCAGTTGCCCGTCTACTTCATTAGCCGAGCCCTCAAAGGGCCGGAGATGAGGTACCAACCACTGGAGAAGGTTACACTGGCGCTAGTAAACGCAGCAAGGAGGTTGCGACCTTATTTTCACGCATATACCATACAAGTCCTGACCGACCTTCCACTTCGCCAAGTACTGACGAAACCTGAAGTGTCGGGGAGAATTGCTAAGTGGGCAGTTGAGCTCGGTGAGCATACAATCAGCTTTTGTCCTCGTCAAGCCATTAAGGGTCAAGCCCTAGCAAATTTCCTAGTAGAAGCCGAATTCACGGAGGTGCCGAGGCCGCCTGAACACCCCCCAGCTAAAGCCGAGGCCGAAGCACCAAAAGAACCACCCAAAGATTGCTGGAAAGTCTATGTGGATGGAGCCTCAGGATACGTGGGAAGCAGTGCCGGTGTCATACTACTCAGCCCAGATGGCATAGAGACGACATACGCACTTCGGTTCACCTTCCCGACAATAAATAACGAAGTGGAGTATTAAGCATTGATCGCTGGACTTCGTCTAGCTCAGGCTCTTCAAGTACGAGCTGTACAAGTTCACAGTGACTCCCAAGTCATAGTGAGCCATATGCTCGGCAGATACAAGGCAAAAGGCAACAGGATGAAGAAATACCTCCACAAGGCTAAGAGCTTGCAAGAAGGCTTCGCCGACTTCGAATTACTTCAAATTCCGAGGGGAGAAAATAATCGAGCTGACGCCTTAAGTAAGTTAGTGTCGTCATCTACGAGCTCTCCCGTGGAAGAGGTCAAGTGCCGAAGTATAGATGAAGCCGAGATCTACCAAGTAAATGAAGACGAGCCAAACTGGATGACTCCCCTACGAGCTTATTTGGAGAAAGGCGAACTACCAAACGATAAGCTCGAAGCTAGAAAGATCTTGAGCAAGTCTCCAAAGTACACTCTAAAGCAAGGAGTGATATACAGGAGATCGTATCTTCAACCCCTCCTAAGATGCGTAGGGCCGAACCAAGCGGACTAGGCATTGCGAGAAGCGCACGAGGGATCGTGCGGAAGTCACATTGGAGCACGAATGTTGTCAAAGAAGGTGATGAGGTGGGGATACTACTGGCCGACGATGTTCCAAGACGCAGTCGACCTCGTCAAGAAGTGCCTGAAGTGCCAGATCCATGCGACGGTGCCGAGGTTACCCCAAACTGACCTCGTGAGCATGCAAAGCCCTTGGCCATTTGTGCAATGGGGGATAGACATCGTCGGACCATTCGACAAAGCCCCAGGACAGCTCCAGTTCCTCATCGTAGCCATTGACTATTTCACCAAATGGGTCGAGGCCGAACCCTTGGCAAAGATTACGAGCAAGAATGCCCTCAACTTCGTTTGGAAGAACCTGGTTTGCCGCTTCGGTGTC
Source organism: Mentha longifolia (assembly GCA_001642375.2). Taxonomy (NCBI): domain Eukaryota; kingdom Viridiplantae; phylum Streptophyta; class Magnoliopsida; order Lamiales; family Lamiaceae; genus Mentha; species Mentha longifolia. The sequence continues at coordinate 21,799,963 of CM038118.1, forward strand.
CCTCATATCCTCATCTCGGATAATGGAACACAATTCACAGATCGAACATTCAGAGAATGGTGTGAAGGGCTTTATATCCATCGAAAGTTCACTTCGGTAGCTCATCCTCAAGCGAATGCCCAAACCGAGGTTATGAACAGAACAATTGTCAAGGGACTTAAAACTCGCTTCGACAAAGCTAAAGGAGATTGGGCAGCAAATTTGCCCCAAGTCCTATTATCGTATCGAACAACTCCCCGGACCTCGAACGGTGAAACACCCTACAGTTTGGTGTATGGAACCGAAGCAGTGATCCCGGTAGAGATCGGCTTGCCGAGCCCTCGCACACTCAACTTCTCAACCGAAGCCAATGAGGAAGGACTTCAAACCGATCTGGATCTGCTGGAAGAAAAGCGAGAGCTAGCCTACATAAAGGAAGCTAAGTACAAGCAACAAGTAGCTCGATATTACAACCAAAGAGTGAAGTATCAACAATTCCAAGTAGGCGACCTCGTACTTCGAAATAACGAGGTCAGTAAAGCAGAAAGGCTCGGCAAGCTGGAAGCCACATGGGAAGGACCTTACCGAGTCGAAGAAGTCCTCGGCAAAGGATCGTACAAGCTCGCCCATTTATCCGGTGAGCCAATACCCCGAACATGGCATATTTCTAATTTAAAGAGATACTTTGCATAGGTGGATGAAAGTAGGGTTAGTCATTTAGTTCATATAGGTCATGAGTCAATTTAGGTTGTCCTGTTATTTTATTTCAGCTTTGATTTTTATATTAATAAAGTTCTTTTCTTTTAAAATTGGTCTTGCATATTTCATTTTGCACATCTTCTTTCCACTAATGGAAATTATCTCGTTTCTTTACTTAAAACCTTAACGAGGGTAAGTTAATATCCTTTTAAGGGGACCACCCCTATCGATAAATTCGACAAATAAGGAACTATAATACCTTAACCTCGTCTAGTGACGAGGACGGGTTATATAAGGCCAAACTTCATCTTCTAACGAAGTGAGCCAATTAAGGCCAAACTTCGTCTTCTGACGAAGTGAGCCAATTAAGGCCAAACTTTGTCTTACGACGAAGTGAGCCACTTAAGACCAAACTTCATCTTCTGACGAAGTGCACCAATTAAGGCCAAACTTTGTCATGACGAAGTGAGCCAATTAAGGCCAAACTTCGTCTTACGACGAAGTGAGCCACTTAAGGCCAAACTTTGACGAAGTAATAAAATTAAAGTCGAACTTCATTAGTAACGAACAGAGCTATATAAAGACAAACTTCGTCTCGAATTGAAGAGCCACCGAAAGTAAAACCTCATCCTTAGACAAGGACGAACTATTTCAAGCTTACCTCCGTTTAAAATGGGAAGAACTACCCTAGGAAAAAATAAGGATAAAAAGCTTGGCAACAAGACTTACGTAAAAATTCCACTTTATTTCATGTAAGAGGGAAAATATACAAGTATTACATTATGAAGATGAGGAGCCTGGAGGCCGACTAAAACTAAGCCAATCTCTGGCAAAATCCCAGCCAGAGTTGAAGTTTAAGATATCATCTACACTAAGCCGGCCTTGACCTCGTCCTTGAGCTAAGCTCCGTCCTCTGCCTCGGTTAACCTGAGTTCCCCGACCTCGGGTATTCTGGATCACTCGAACTCGACCTCGTCCGGGTGCCAGTCTTCGCTCTTGACTATAAAATTCTAAAGAGTGATGTTCGATAAACCTAGGATCAGGATCAGCCGAACTTGAAGACTCACCTTCCAAGAATTCCCCAGAAGTGCGGTCAAGAATCCTCAAGTTAGAACTACGGGTAGCCGAAGTCGAATGCTCAGCCTCTGACAAGATACAACATTTTAACTTCGGGCAGGAGTCCAGGACTGTCTCATAGATGCTCGCTACTCGCATGAGTTCCTTAAATTCATCCCGAAGCTGCCAAGAGTCATCCCCATATTGATCCCTATAGCTCCGACATCGAGCCTTGAGGTCCTTGACCTTATTATAGGTCTCAGAAATCGTGGATCCTCCAGCTCGACGAATAATGGCCTCATACTCTGCATGCTCCTCAGCAATCAGCTCGGACTTTTGAATCTCGTCCTCGGCAATTTCAAGCTTATCTTTAAGCTCAAGAAGCCGAGCATAAAGCTCGTCATGCCTCTCTTGAGCAGCGACATGTCGCACTTTGGCTTCATCTTGCACATGACCAAGGAGCCCCTTCAAGTGCAAAATCTCCTGATTTTTTGCCTCGAGGATTCGAGATAAGTTATTGATTTGATCGACATATGGAGAAACATCAAAAAGGTGGGGAGACGAAGACTACAAGAAAGAGTAAAACAGATTTCAATAAAAATTGGAATTTTATTAAGGCCACTTTGGCAAAAAAGAGCGACATCCTAACGATGCCAAAGTACATATGGCCTACATAAAAAAAAAGGGGGGATTAACTACTGACCCCTCCAGAGGTCACCTCATCCTACCCGGGCCTTTTTGGATCGGCCTCGACATTCCCCGATTTATCAATCACCGGCTCCATGTCTAGATTGGCGATTGCTTCCTCAAGTAAGTCGTTCTTGTCCACTGGCCAAGCCCGAATTGCTTCGGGCGTCAGCACAGACAGCGAGGAGGCAAGAGACTCCAAAACGGGAAAGGCCTTAAGGCCCTCCATCAAGGTCTTCGCATAATCACGAAGGAGAGCCTCTTTAGTTATCACCTCGTACCCATACTTAGATTTCTCCAAGTCTGGATAGTCTGCGGTGATCTCATCGATCTTTTCTGACGCCACTGACGACGTCAGAATGGCAGCCAGCTCGGTAGCCATCTCGGAGAACTTCCCAGACAGGAACAGTCTCTCCGCAAAAACACGGAGCACTTGTCCCTGGGAAGACGCTGCCTCGGCCATATTATGGCCGCCTTTGCCCTCTCCGAGGCCGCCTCGCCCTTCGTCTCTTCGGCAGCCTTCAGCGCGGCGGACTCCCTCTTTTCTGTGTCGCGGACCTTCAGCTCCGCTTCGGCCACCTTCTTGACAAGGTCGCCCTTCTCTCTCTCCAAATCCCGGGCCAACTGGGCCAGCTTATGGTAACGAGCAACCCCATTATTGAGGAAGCTCGTGAGCTCGGCTGCCATGTACTCTGCCCCCTGTAATAACAACCAGCATTAAAAGGCACCGAGTAACAGCCAAATAAATGTACGAAGACAGAATGCATACCTCGGGAAATCCCCGGCGACGATCTGCTCCCTGGTCGGCGGAACTACCAAGGACGTCTTCCTCATCCTCAGAGGGTACGACGACCACATTGGCCTCCTTACTCCGAGGTATCTTCGACCGGGGCGGCGGGCCCAATAACTGAGAGTCGACCACATCAGCAGTTCTTTCCGAAGAGGCTGCGGACGTTGTCTTCTCTGGCTCGGCCGACCTCTGCCTCTTCCTCTTCATGTCGCCGAAGTTCACTACAACAAAGCAAAGCATTGATTAAAACAAAAAGTTAAGGAGAAATACGCAACACAGAGTAGGGCCTCACCCTTCGTCGGATCCTCCATTGAAATAGGATCAAAAGGGCTCAGCCCCACCATGGCGAGCTCGGCCTCGCAATATTCTTCAGAGACGACGCCGAGCTCCCCTAAACTCCTTTCGAGGTCACCAAATTCATCTTCGGTGCCTTGATTTCCTAAACTATCGGCTTTCCAGGAGAACCGGGGGACCTCTTCAATCCGGCAGAAGAAAAATTTCCTCTGCCAGTTCGGGATTTTAGACATCGTCTCTATCCTAAAGCTGCGGCTAGCGGATAGGTAAAACCACCCAGTGCTCGGCTTAAGCTGAAAAAACCTAAGGACCAATCCTAGGGTAAGAGGCGACCGAGGCGACCGGCCTCGATACCAAGAGCAATCAATTGCTTAAAGGAGTTCGGCATAATCTACCCTAGGGCGATGCCGAACTTCCTGTGTAAATCGGCAAAAATAGGGAAAAGAGGAAAACGAAAATCGCATTTTAAGCAGTCCTCGTACACGGTGAAAAACCCACCGGAGGCGCACAAGCCCTATCTTCCGGGCGGAGAGCAAGAAGAAGAGCGGATTTGGGAAATAAATACTTTTTTGCAATGTTTTGGACCATAGGTGCGTCCAAAATCCATGAAAATTCGCGAACTTTACTAAAATCTTCACCCACGGAAGAAAAGCAAACCTTATGAACACTAGAGACAGAGGAATCGACAGTGTTACATTCTACATCTATGAATGGCAACCGTCCCGTCGCCGCCGCCGGAGAACCCGATGACAAACTAGACCCCTCACGGCTTCCACCGTCGTCGGACCTACTAACACGAGAAGAAGAACCCATGATGGAATAACTTACTTGTGAAAGGAGTTGAGATTTTGACGATGGTAACGGTGGTGATAATGGTGGTGCGAGTTGCGGCGGCGAGATAAGAGAGAGTTGCAGTAGAAATTTTTGAAATTTGGGGAAAGTATGAAAAATGGCGTATCAAAGACGCTTTCTCTCCCTTATGCCCTTTTAGTTTCCCCCACGTCCAATCAGACCCAACTTTATTGGGAACCCAACAAGCGCATTAATTAAACTGACATCCATCCCGTGTTCGTCTTCGGCAGTAATTTTTGACCAATCTCATCTTAACGAGGCGGTACGAACTCAACTTCGTCGAATTTATTTTTCGACGGGGCAAGTTATTTTTCACCGACCTCGTCTTAACGAGGCAGTACGAACTCGACTTTGTCGAATTTATTTTTCAACGGGGCAAGTTATTTTTTACCGACCTCGTCTTAACGCGGTGGTACGAACTCGACTTCATCGAATTTATTTTTCGACGGGGCAAGTTATGTTTCACCGACCTCGTCTTAACGAGGCAGTACGAACTCGACTTTGTCGAATTTATTTTTTGACGGGGTAAGTTATTTTTCACCGACCTCATCTTAACGCGGCGGTATGAACTCGACTTCGTCGAATTTATTTTTCGACGGGGCAAGTTATTTTTCACCGACCTCGTCTTAACGCGGCGGTACGAACTCGACTTCGTCAAATTTATTTGTCGACGGGGCAAGTTATTTTTCACTGACCTCGTCTTAACGAGGCAGTACGAACTCGACTTCGTCGAATTTATTTTTTGACGGGGCAAGTTATTTTTCACCGACCTCATCTTAACGAGGCGGTACGAACTCGACTTCGTCGAATTTATTTTTTGACGGGGCAAGTTATTTTTCACTGACCTCGTCTTAACGCGGCGGTACGAACTCAACTTCGTCGATTTTATTTTTCGACGGGGCAAGTTATTTTTCACCGACCTCGTCTTAACGAGGCAGGTACGAACTCGACTTCGTCAAATTTAATTTTTGACGGGGAACGTTGCTTTTCACCGACCTCGTCTTACCGAGGTCGTACGCGATTGACTTCGTCCACTCTACATTTTGATGGGACAACGCACTTCACTCCTACCTCAGCTATTACCCCTAAATCACATCCTCGCTTCTACATCTTTTTGGGGGGGATGTGATAGGATATGGCCTAGCTCCTAGGCCCAAAGCATTAGGCCCAATATAATTGGGCCCGGATAAGCTCGGCCCACGAAGCTCGGCTCAATGGAAGACTATCACCAAGGCAACCAAGACTCCTACATCGACTACAACTCAAGCTCTAAAGGAGATATAGAAGCTCGATGTTTATCCATGAAGGAGGAGATCAAGACAAAGAGTCCAAATAGGAGAAAAAGATTCATATTATAATCGAACTCTATGTAATTGTATATAAATAGGGGCTTAGAATAGATTGAGGGAGAACAATCTTTGTAAGCTATATACACATATTAGCAATAACATCGAGACCCCTTTTTTGCTCCGTAGACGTAGATCTATTCCGGTAGATCGAACCACGTAAATCCCTCGTGTCTCTTTACTTTCGTGTTCATTAATTTCTTGTCTACGTACATTAATCATCCTTGAAAAACAAGATCGATCATGTACTATAATATTTATGTGATTTATGAAGTCTTTGTTTTGCTTCTTCATAGAAAAGTTGTATAAGTTTGGTGAGGAATGCACAAATTGTTATTAGTTTTTTAGTATTTGAAGTTTAAAACTGAACATTTTTTTTTATTTTATTTAGTTTGTTTCGATTTCCTTTAGGTTTGTTTTTATATTATTTGTTTTTTAAAGTTAGAATGGTGTCGACAACAAACGGGATCATCGGTTTGAAAGAAAGCAAGGAATAAAATTGTTGTTGTTGTGAGAATTTTACGATTGTGGATTTAGCAACGCAAACATGAGATGGACTTGAGATGATCTTAATGGACAACGCGGTAACTTTATACTAAAGTTTTATTATTACTTATATAATGCATTAACATATTCTTATTATATAATGTATATATGTTAACAACTATATTTTTTACTTATGTAGGGTGACAAAATACAAGCATCTGTCTCAACATCATTGAAGAATCGGTTTGAGAAATCTCTGAAAGAGGGTGAAACAGTTGCTATTAAAAAATTCAGCGTTGGTCCTAACGATACTACTTTTCAAGGTGCAAAGATCAATCACAGTTTTAAGATAAACTTTGTAGTTATGTAATACCCCGATTTACCAAAACCGGAAAAAAAAAAATTATTATATGTTATATTTGTATTATCCGTCAATTTTACGAAACCTTTGTGAGATCAAGAATATAAATGTTGGTAAGATAGAATTGAAACGAAAATAGTTTTCGTTTAAGTCTTTTTGGACTTATAATTAATTGGTGGATTGATCCACATGTACAAGTACACATATCGATAATTGTCGACAAATTCTCCCTCACATGATTGAACTTTCATTTGAAAATCGAGCTATAATGTTATTAAAATCACGTTTTTAGTTGAAGAGAATTTTATCAATGGACCTTTTTAATTATATAGCATTGGGTTGTATCTCTTAGACCTTACCAACATTTAGCCCAATTGTTAGCCTAAATAACAGCCCAAATTTTCGAAGCCTATCAAAAATGGAGGAGAGTTAGCCACGTCTCTATCACCCCTTTCACCCCTCTGCACCTTATTTTCACCATTCAAAATTTATCTCTCATAAAAATTCAAGAGAAAGGAAATGGTTAAGCAGAGCAAGAAATGGAGAAATGCAGTAGCTTCATTGATCCATTCACCATCTACTTAGTTCAAGAAGGAGATTCAAGTTCATCAAACCATTTCTAATTCTCCCTTCCTAACTAAGATCAGCAAGTTCCAATCTTAATTGCCATATTCATATCATTCTTTGAATCCAAGGCAAAATCACAACCCATCCACCATTTCTTCTCCTTAGCACAAGTTCGTTCTCGGCAAACTACACGAGTTGTGCAAATCAGGAAAAGGAAATAGAAGAAGAGAGAGACGGTGTGAGACGAGAAGAAGAAAGAAGGAGAATCAAAAGAAGAAGAACTGCACCTTTCCTCATTCACCTTAATTCCTGTCCGACTACTATAAACCATAAACTCTAACATAATCAGTCAATCGCGAGGCAAGGGCCAAGGAACGTGAAGAAGAACCAAGAATCGTTCAATCATTTTTATAGCCAGGTGGGTGTTTCTTTCAAGGAAAAATATAATGTTGCTATGATAAAGCATGTTTTGAAAGTAAAGCAAGTTGACTCAAACCCTTTCATGCATAAAATGTTTCGGTTTTGTGTATGATGCTTATCTGTGTTGGATTGTCAACGTTTATATTGATTGAGCCTGAGCTAGCTGAAGTTCACTAGCAAGCCAGGTCAGGTTGGATGTTGTAAAATGTGTGCTCAGATAGTGAGCCAGTTATGAAAAATATACATCTGGAAGGTGGCTACCTTACCCGGCGTGATTTCAGATTTGCTCAATATATCATGGATGCGAAAGGGGCTGTACATCTGAGTGAGTAATATGTTATGGATGCGAAAGGGGTTGTACATCCGGATAATACATTTTGGATCTGAACAGGGTTGTATTTCCGAACTGTTGTGAAACAAATGATGTTTATTATGCACTAGTTATTTCTCTAAAACTTTGTGCGATATTGTGGTGAATGCTTGAATAATAATTGCTAACTATAAAATATTTTTCGGCATAACCCCACAGAGTAGACTCGTTTATCTTTTGATTTCGGTTCAGAAAGAGATACATATCTTCATATATGTATCTATTTTATTAAAGACTTCCGTTATACGCTTCAATTATCATATTTTGATAAGTATGTGTAACTGGCTTTATGAACCAATAACTCGAGAACTACTCTACTTTTATTCCTTCACGAATTTGAATCATGTTCGACTTTATATAGTTATTTCTCTCTGATAACTATATAACAATTGAACCTCGGGCTTTTTTGTATCTCGTTGGCTTCTATTTATCCATTGATCGAGTCTATTCAGTTATTCATTTTCATCAAATACAGAATTATAAATATTTTCCCCTTCCTTCTCCGTGTTTCTTTTATCCAACCCCTAGTCACGCTCCGGCTGAGCCGTCCTTAGGGATAAGGGGTTGTGACAAGTTACCACTTTTGTGTCTACATATGAGGAATTCATCAAAGACAGACTGATTTGTCCGAATCTAGAGAATTCTTCAAAATTGATGAACATGGATTTGATTTTATCAATTTCAAGGATATTTGCTCGAACAACAACAAATTTGTATAGGTTAGTATAATTTCTTTAAAGACTTAATTATATGAATTGATTGAGATTTAAATTAATTCACGTTTTTATATTGCAGATATTCTTGGCGAAGTGAAGACTGATTCTATTAATATAGATTATGTGAAAACTTCAAACAACAATAAGTGTGACATTATATTGGAGGATGCAGAGTACTTATTTCTAACACTTCATTAATTAATAATTAATAGTTTATTATTTTATTGATCTTATGTTATCTTAATATTTCTTTTATAACAGTGGCACAAAAGTAACATGCACGTTATGGGAGTCTTTCGCTCATCAGCTCAAGTCATATATGGAAAACAAGCCAGAAGGAAGACCAGTGATCATAGCTCTGCAATTTGCTATGGTTTCAATATTCAATGGTTATTATTTTTTTTAATAGCTCCGATTATTATTATTCAAATAAAATATGCTGAAAATTCTAAGTTTTTCTCTATATTTAATTTTTTTTTAGGTGGTCCCAAAGTTTCCAGTATGAAGAATTTTATCAAAAGGTTTGTAATTATATTTTCTAATAATAATATTATTATTTAATGCATTATTCATAATATATTGATATCTCAATATTTGTATATTAAGATGGAATGATGGTGGAATTACCAACAATAATAACATATATGAAGTTCCGAGTGGAACTCGAAGATTGAGCATTGAAGAATGATTGGATTCTACTAATGTCAAAACCATCAAGGAGTTAAGTGACTCAAATGACGTAAACAGTTTCATCATTTTTTTCAATAATTCCATTAAATAATCTTGCTCAAGACGCATCACTATATGTATCACTATATGCATAATTATGTGATATATTTTCATGTTTTTGGTTTAATTACTACATTTATTTTATTTTTGATGCTCTATGTCTGTTATTCGTTTACTTAATTTACAAATGCAAGATGCTATAAAGGTATCAGGAGAGGAGACAAAATTGGAAGTAATTGTGTGAAATGCAAAAAGTCGATCGGATCAATCATTCCAAGGTGATCATTTTTGTCATTGAAATACTATACATATAACTATCATCTTTAAATAATATTAATTGTTATTAACTTATTTTACATTTTGCTATTATATTTAGATACTTAATAAAGGTACTTGTGCAAGATGGGGATGATGAAGCAGACTTTACCTTTTTTGAGAATTGTGCGCTTTACTTTTTGAAAAAACCAGCTAGCCAAAGTAGTGAAAGAACTGGAAGAAGAGGTTTGTTGTTAATTTTATTTCAAAATTATGATATTGGTATAGTTAAATTTTTTTTACCTATCGGACAGGAAACCGGATCGGCATGCCTGATATATTCGAAAAAATGCATGATAAAACATGTCTATTTAAAGTTGCCGTAACTAAGAGGTTGACCAACAACACCTACACTGTTAAATATGTAACAGACGATCCAAATTTAGTCTCTCAGTTTTCTACCATCTCACATAATGAGGTAAGTTTCACTTTATACAATTTCAAATCATAACTAAAAATAAGTTTATTAATTCCATAAATTATATTTATATTATTGCAGGATTCAATTTCCATCAGTGATGAAGCATGCTTGGGATCAACGAGCACTAAAGTTACTCCTAGCAAGCGTAATCGTGATGATAATTTATCCGAAGTTGATCGAGATGATGATAATCTACAAATGTCATCAACAAAAACCTTTAAAAAAATAGGGTGGCATTGAGACAGTTTTAAATTTTGCTTCCGTTTATAGTACTCTTCCGTAGATATTTTTCATTTTTGCTTTTGCTTATATTAGTTTTACTTTGGACAAATTAGTTTATTTAGATACTCTCCAAATTTACTTTAATAGCTATATTTTTGGACAACAAATTAAAGATATATATTATTGTGTTGATTGCTTTTATTCATCTATTTATAATATTTTATGACAAAGACTCCTATCAGCCGGACCATATGTGCGGTCGGATCCTTACCCGGCCCACACCCGACTAGACCCGACCCGGAATCACAAATTAAGAAAAAAAAAAATCTTTCTTTCTCCACAATTGCTCTCTCCTGCGTAGGGCTAGTAATCGGGACGGAACCGGAATACCTGTACCGAGTACAGGAATACCGAATACCGAATAAGGCTAATTTTGGGTACCGGTACCGGACCGGATAAGTTATCCGGTTTCCCGAGTACCGACCGGTTCGGTACAGGTTAACCGGAAGAACCGGTTAAGGTACCGGATATTTAAAATAAAATAAAATAAAAATACTAGTATTTTTCTTTTCTTTTTTCATTTCCTATACCTATGTTTACCATATTTTCTAATCCAATTCAAAAATTCAAAAATCACAATCTAAAATGCAAATTTAAATCAACATCAAACAATCCAAAAAATATTTTAATTTTGATTCCATAATTGAAAGTTTATTTTAAGTTTATTTTAATTTAAAAACTTTTATTTACAAAATTAGATTTTACAAAAAATATTAATTTATATAGTTATATAATTAATATAGTATATACATATAGAGATTGGTTCATATGAGAACCCTTTTTAAAGTTGAGAACTAGGAACCAATCTCCATCCTTAGATTAAATAGATCTAATGGCTATGATTTGAAGAAGATTTTCGGTTAAAATAACTAATACGGGGCTATTATGGTAATTAGATATGGATCGTCTCTCTCTCCTACAATTGTGCAACCGTCTTTTTTTTATTTATTTTCCGTTTCCATTCCGTGTGAATCATGTATTGATTTTTTATTTTAACTAGTATCACACCCGTGCGACGCACGGGTAATTTATGTTATGTATTTTCTTTTTACAAAATTGATTAAAAATTTTCATTCTTAGAATCTTCTTGTAAAAAAAATTTATTATTTTCTCGCGAAGTATATTATGATGATGTGTTTTCTTGGATGTAAAAAGAGGGAAATGAAAAACACCATTTTTTTTTTCTTTTTTCCCACATTCTCCTTGTTGGATATTTTTCCCTAGGCCTAAGGGAAAATTTCCTTGGACAACTCTTTTCTCACCTTTTTACTCTAAATTATGATAATATTTTCATAACTATTTGGAGTGATATTTTTTTTTCTCATCTTTTCCACCTTAGAAAACTATGATAAAGCAAGTGGGGGACCATATTATGGATAAAATTATCTATCATTTTCTTATTCTTCCTTTTTCATTTTCCATCAAATAGAAGACACCCTTATACATCTCATTTATTTATTTTATTAAAAAGCTAACTCATATTATAAGAATTTGTAGCACCTAAATTAAATTAACACAAGTATATCTTTACTCTCAAAGTTTTGATATAGTATTTTTTAAGGATAACAATCATGAACGAGATATATTACTCCATCAGTCAAAACATGAAAACCGTGGGCATTGTTTTTTTGTTCGTACGAGTTTTAATAATTTTGATAAGCGTAATGTGAGTGGAATAGGACCCCGTATTTAATAAAGAAATAAATGAGTTATATGTTGAGTTCAAATTAAAGGGTGATGCTATTTGGTCATAATGTGGCCGACCATAATTAATATTAATATGTAATAGTTTATATATTTATGCCAAAAAAATTAGATTTTATGATAAAATTTAAAAAGTGATACAATTTATGTATTTTAACAACTTAACCCTTTAATTTATTTGATGATCGTGGCTAATTTAAATAATTTGTTGCTTTTTTATTTAAGAGAAAAAATATGTAATTACTGGGGAGAAAAATATTTTTTATATTCATATTTAAAAGTAATTAAGAATAATCTCTTATAAACATTTAAATATTAATTATAACTTTTACTTTATTATTTTTTAAATTATGTATATTAATTATTAAGAAAAATGTCATTGTGTGGCCGGCCACATTATGGCCGAACATCATTATTGTAAATTAAAATGGTGGGTCTTGTGTGTTATTTTGTGTAAATAAGTAGATATATTAAAAATTATAAAGGCATTTCTAAAAATAGAAATACACATTTTTTGTAAACGTCCCAAAATGAAATAAAATGTATGAATTTGCCAGGCAAAGTGAGTACAAAACAAAATAAATAACTCAAAAAAGCCACTAAAAAAATCTAATTCGTAAAGTTATAATATATCATAAAAAATTCCTTATACACGATATTCGTGGCATGACACATGAATTGTTGTTATTATCTTTGTGGCCTTACAAGATCGTCAAACCATTTCAACTACAAACTCATGAAACAACAACATACAGTTGATCAGGGAATAAAAACTTGTTCATTTAGAAAAAAAAAGTTAATGTCCATGATTTTTGTTGATCGTCATGTCCTACAATATAACTATTGAAATTTTATGATGTAGACATTATAAAAATGATAAATGTAACAAACTACTGAAAATGTAACTCTATTTATTTTAATAACTCAAGAATTCATATTTTTGGAAAGCACAATTTTATCTGCACGGACCGCCCAAAGATTTTATTACGTCAAATACCTTTCAATCAGATGATCCAACTTTATTTGAGAGACTCGACAATTGATATCTAACCTATCATCCACTTTGAATGCATGACTTTCTAAATATCGAACTATCTTGGACCATTTAAGATTACATTATCTAAGATTACATGCAAATATTATGAACAAATTTGGATGAACCCATTGTTTCGAGCAAATATTATGTCTATCTTTATAATTTTAGATTATATATCGAGCACCTCACGTGAAGCTAGATAGTGATATCACCATATTATCTTGTATTGTTGGATCATTTTTCCCTTGAGATATTATTTCACTGAGTCCGTTGTAGATATCACACCGTAATTACTTTTGATGTATCAAAATATAATTCAATATCTAAGATTGCTAATTGCATAAACTTCTAGAAGAAATGTCACGACCGCACTTTGCTAATTGATAGCTCAGTTTGGTATAAATCGTGACTATGGGTAATATGAAGTAAATTCGGGGATAAAGAAGGGTTAACAACGAATCGACTTATTAACTTGGGACAAGATTTCCTATAATAGAGATAGCATTATCGATGGTTTTTCACATGGAAATAGATGTCATGATCCAGACTTAGTACAACCGAATCGAAGAGAAATTTAAGAGTGTACGCAGCGGAAATGTGTTCAAACATATGTATGAAGACATATGCTACCAAGAGTTATTGCTTCTAATGTATTCTTGACAAAATCTTCGCTGGTCACTTCGCTTCAACACTGCTCAACTTGCACATCGGAAATAATGTACAGGGCGTGAGTACGGAGTACTCAGTGGACACATGCCCAAAATCATTTGTTTATTGTCAAGCCATCATTTGGTGAATCATAGGGTTTTTCTTTAAAATGCCTATGTTCACAAAACATTTATATTCTTGAAATCGACTGCGCAGTCTCTTCATGTGTAATCTACCATATCTGAGCATGTTGTGCCCGAGGAGTTGGCCACCTCACTCGGTCACGCGATTGGTCACCACGCTGAGTGACACGACCAATGTGTACACTAGTCCAAGTAAGACTTCTAATCACACAAGGACCCGAATTCGATTCTTAAATTGGCATTTCGCCATTCAACAGATAGGCATCATACAAAACTAAAAACATTTATGGCATGACAATTGTAAAAGAGCTAACATCTAATAAAACATGCTTTTTGTTTTATAGAAAGCCCACCTCGTTGCTCTTCTTGATAGCTACTAGACGATCTCCGTCTCAGCTACTGAATTTCCTTCGTATAACCTTCGATTGAAAATCGAGGTAAGATTCGTATTCTAACGAATAAAATCTTATCTAAGATTCTAGTTCTTGTCTGATCGGGGGTTTATTCAATTTTTCAGTAACGTGGTTACTGTGATTTAAACTCGAGTTATAAATCCCGTTATATGAACGGTTTATGTAATCGTCTCTAAATAAATCAATAATTGATTTATTGTTAACTTGGAATTTATTTAATTGAGAGGCTTCTCAACAATCAATTCTAATTGCATAATTAATAGCTTAATTAATTAACCGAAGGGTTGAATCAACTCTCGATTTATTTAACTTAATACAAGAAGTTAATTAGGAGAATAATTCACTTAAGAATTATAAATATACCAAACTTGATTGTAGGTGGAGATATAATTAATTAGTGATATCTTGAACCACTTAAATTAATTAGAGTTGAATTAACTAATAATTAATAAAGGAATTAGGACCCAATCTAGAATTAATTCTCGGCCCAAGTAATTCGGCCCGGATGAACAATCCCATACTCGAGAAGCCCAACCCATCTTGGCCGGTCCAAGATTCTGACCCGGAATCCGACCCGGCTCCACTTAATTGATTAATTAAAGAAAAGAAAATAAAATACTTAAACCCCCACCTCTCTTTTGTTCAGCTGCAACTCCCGACTCCTCTCTGCGAATCTTTACCGATTCGTCTCCTACTCGCGCCTCTTGCCTCGGTCATCTTCTCCGGTGGCGATTAGAGGTTAGGAAATATGTTTTCATCACTGCAGCACTTGGTATGTCTCAATCATTCGCATTTCAGTTTATGGTTTGAACTGTGTTGAGTGTATTCATTGCTTGGTTCTAAAACTAACTAAAAGAAGAGCATGTTATGTTGGTTTAGCTAGGAGTTCTTGTTTTGTTGAGTTTCGATTTCAGATTTTAGCATGATAATCTACAATTTAAAACTCAACTAAAGAGCATGCTCTGTCTATCAAGAATTGAAACCTAGCATGCTTGTTGTTCTTTAGCCTTCTAATTGGAAACTGTTTTAAGGACTTACTCGTGGTCAAAGCTGAAGGTTGAGGAAATGGTTTGGGCTGTAGTTTCTGCTTCCTCCTTAGAGTCTCTCCCTCTAGCTGCTGTCCAGCTTCTTCCTCTATTACTCTTGGTTTTTCTTCTCCTTTCCTCTCTCTATGTGTTTCAAATTGATGAAGTGTTGAGGGAATAAATGGCTGTAGAGAAGGGGTACTTATACATGGTAATGTGCAGCCTTGTAACTGGATATTTAGTCTAAGTTATGGTTTATTCTCTGGGCAATAAACCTCCCTAATTTTCTCTTGTTTTGAGGCCGATAATCACTCCTTTTCTTGCAGATTTGCTTGTCCAAATTGATTAGATTGCTAGAGATTTGTTATGGTTTATATGTTGGATAATAAACCTCCCTTCCTTTCTCTTTAATTGAGTCAAATCTCTTTTCCTTTCTTGCAGATTTGTTGGCTGCAAGTGGCTGCTAAATTCTGGAGATTGAGATGATTGATTTCATCTTCTTCCCTTGATTGATCATGAGAAGTAGCCGTGTGGTTTGGTGTTTGTAACACCAACCATTATCTTGTGGTTAATAACTGTACTAACTTCCCCATTTGAGTTGATGTAGTGGTTTATTTAATAATAAATAAATTCTGAATTTGATTAGTATGCTTGCTGCACATCTTTTCGGCTGAAATGCCTTTTTTTCTTAATGAAAAGTTATCTCCTTAGTAAAGTAATCTGAATAGATCTGAATAGCCTTTCTTTTATTTATTGGCTTGGCTAAATAAGTGAATAGGCTTGGCCCCACCGGAAACGGGTTTGATCCAACCGTTTAATCGACTAATGGGTTCGGCACAAATTTTAAAGTGGGCTTGGCCCGTTACTTACTACGCATGAATTACCTCACGAATAATTAATCGGGTTGCTCGAGTTGATTCATCCTTAGCTAAGAATAATCGAATATTATGATCAAGTACTTAGTCAAATGATTCAATCGAATACTTAATTGGTTATTTGTTAATTAACTAAGAGCGATTATTAATCAAATTGCTATTTGATTCTTACTTGATAACTTTCCTTCTAGAAAATAAATATAAAATGATTAGAAGTGGAATTAAATTATTAAAAGCTTACTAAAAGCTAATAATTTGTTTTAGCAACGTAATTAAGCTTCTAATAACAGTTACGAAAATACGGATCGTTACAAGAAATTGATAAACAGCTTTCTACAGGACAAAATGTGTGATGACTTGCAATATCGTTGATGATACAAAAAATCTCTCTAAAAGTGATATGTTATCCAAATCATTTGTGAATTTTTTTCTTTCCAGTATATCATCTCTATAACCATCTTAACCATATGGAAAAAAGTAGAGGATATGGAGCCTACCATATATAGTTACAAACCTTGAACATATTTGTGTAAATGATTAATTCTTTTTCAAAAAAATATAATTTATGAATTTGGTAATTTAGACACTCAATTTGATCTTTCCCCTACGTTATAACAGTCAAAACGATCGCACACAATTAGCAACGGTCAAATTTGTATGTTAATAATCATTGTCATTTCCAGGATATCATGGCTATGCAGGATGGTTGAATTGATCATGTATTTGAAGTGAAGAACAAAATAAAATAGAATTATTCAAATTTATTTCACAAAATAAGAATCTACTCTTTTTTTTTTTTTTTTGAAAGAATAAGAATCTAACTCTATGGTTTCTTGTTTAGTCGCAATTTTTTCTATATCTAGCACTTTGTGCTATTAATACCGAAAGAATTCTAGGACCTATTGCTAGAATTTTTAAGAATTTGACTGTCAGACATCTAAGAATGTAAAGAAACTGGAAATGAAATTATGAGTTTGATTTGTTCATGTGTAATGATTGAATCTTAACAAATTCCCAAAATTCAAAATTTTTACTATGTTGATTTTTGACAAATATAAAAGTAAAAGCAAAAAAAGTCGAGGTTAGCATAAATACGAGAAAAGAGAGATTTAGAAAAATAAAATAAAGAATAAGAAAATATAAAGCACTAAATGTACGTTTTATTGCTAGAAAAAGTAAAAAACAGTAATGTGAAAAATCACGTTTACTTAATTTCCTTTTACACTTTGTTTGCCGTAGAATAACAATTCGGATAACAAATAGATTAATATAAATCTCAATCATTTAGAACAATTATATCTGATAAAACAAAAAAATAGAACAATTATAAGAAGAAAATTTTAAAAAAAGTTCTTTCCACCATAAGAGAACATATAGATTCTTATTAATTCTAAATCATCTAGAGCTAAATATGATATAACTATTGGGAATAATAATATAAATGAATAGATTCCACACCTCACTACAAGTTCGAACTTTTAGATGAGATGAAATTCTATCATGATATCAGAGCCTTTGGCTAATGCCGAGGTCATGTGTTCGAATCCCACTGATAGCAACTCCACCCATATTAAAAGTGTGCACTTTGAAAATCGAGCCCACAAATGATGGGGAGTATTGTGAATAATAATATAAATGAATAAATTCCAAAGCAGTGTTGGGAATAATATTATAAATGAATAAATTCCAAAGCAGATCAAGAATGTTTTGGACTTTTTTTTTTTTTTTTTTGAATCAAGAATGTTTTGGACTTTGGTAGTTAAATTCTGGAATTTATAGGCACAAAATAATATAAAATTAGGAAATATATTAATGCCTTCCATGATAATTGTTTTTATAACGTTTTTATTAATTATTTGATTAAGAATTATGACTACACATATATTATATCCATTCTAAGATTATTTTTATCAACATAATATTGAGAAAAATTAAAAATATGAAGTTACTACAAAAGACAGTCTGCAGTCGTCATTATTATATAGAACATTCGAGCAAAAGTATAAAAAATAGATATTGTTTCAATATATTATACTTTCATTGGAAACAATTTATAAGACTTGTTTCAATAGATATATAGCTTGTAATTCACACATAGTTTAATGATTAAAAACGAAATAAAATAGCTAATTATTTATTTGGGCTTTTAATTGCCAATTTGCCATATCAAAGGGTTA
Source organism: Mentha longifolia (assembly GCA_001642375.2). Taxonomy (NCBI): domain Eukaryota; kingdom Viridiplantae; phylum Streptophyta; class Magnoliopsida; order Lamiales; family Lamiaceae; genus Mentha; species Mentha longifolia. Next base: position 21,818,354 of record CM038118.1, read on the forward strand.
ACAGAATATATTCTTGAAATTAATTCCTAAATTAATAATTAGCTAATTATTATAAATTTCTATATACTATACTAATGAAAAACAAAAAATTCTTTAGAATATCCCAATTTGTTAACTAAATTAAATCTAACGTACACATTGCATTTGCAAGGTTATATTACTATATATAAATATCTCAAAGACTATAACACACACATATACACAGACTCAAAGAAAAAAAAAATGCTTGATTATTATAATAGTAATTGTTAACAAACACTATTATATTAGATTATTTATTATTTTTCAAGAGACTTCTGACTAATATCTCATTTACAAATAAAAAATGTGTATATACTGAAAAATATACATTCAAAATTATAAAAAAGTAAAATTGTGTGATTCACATGAATCCAACGACCTTTAAGTGTTGTAAAAATTGTTGTACTCACAATCATCTTTCTATCCAATTAATGTGATAGCCATGTATGTGGCAGAATATGTCCAAGAAATGTGATTTTCAGGTGGAAGGAGATTAAAATTGCAAGAAGTAGAGATTGAACATAGCAATACCAATCTTAGCGAACAATTTCATGGGGAATCCTTTGCATTCTTCGAAATGCCGCGGAGAAGTGGCTCTTTATGAATATTTGAGTTAATTATAAATCCTGCAATATTGCACAAATGAAAGTAAGACACAAAAGAAACTGTTACTTTCAATGATTGTGTTAGTGAGTGATAGGATACGGCCCAACTCCTAGACCCAAGCATCAGGCCTAATATAATTGGGCCCCGACAGTTAAGCTCGGCCTACGCAGTTCGGCCCAACCAACTAAGAGAGACTTCTTCACCAAGGCAACTAAGACTCCTACATCGACTACAATTCAAGCTCCAAGAGAGATATAGAAGCTCGGTATCTATCCTTAAGAAGAGGGTCAAGCCAAATAGTCCTTATAGGAATAGACTTTGTATTAGAATCAAACTTCATATGAGCATCTATAAATAGGGGCTTAGAATAGAATGAGAAGGGGGGGGGGAGAACAATCTTGTAATCACTACTCATACTGGCAATAAAGATCCATACTCTCTTTTTGCTCCGTGGACGTAGATCTATTCTAATAGATCGAACCACGTAATTCCTTGTGTTCCTTTTACTTTCGTACTCGATTTATTCCTTATTGACGTTCATTAATTACCTACGAAAATAAGATCGATCACTGGCGCCGTCTGTGGGAACTAAATTTGTGATTTCCGATCAAAAGTTTTCTGGGTAATCTGCCGTCATGATAGGAAGGCCAACACGATCAACCGCTGCTGCCGCTACCAACAAGGAAAAGGAGGTTCAGAAAGCCGGACAAGGTCCGGCAGCAAATCCACCAGTTCGGGGAGCAGAAATCCACGAACGAGGCAAGCCAGGCACAAGATCCGAACCCGGCAACACGCCGTCGACCTGGGAAAGAACCGGCAAGAGATCCGACCCCCGAAGGATTCCTTCAAGATCTGGATAAGTACGGTAACCCTACTTAAAACAACTTAGAAATTGAATCTACACTACCCAATATACTCAAGTATAGCAGATTATGAGTTACTTGGACGAAAACTGCAAAAATTCCCAAAATTCCCAAAAACCGGAAAAGTTCGACGGCTGATTTGAACCAGTAAACGGCTGAATTAGCTTGCCGTACCTATATGTCAGAGCGCCATTCTGCTTCAGGAATGGTATTATGGCGAAAAATCAGAGTTATAGGTCAAATTTGGCGACCGTTTTATCCTTAGCCGACCAAACCGTCAAAACAAAGATGAAAAGACTGAAGAACTCTCAAAGAAACAATCAAGAAACACTCAAGAACTCCCGAGAACTTCCAAAAACAGAAGTCGGGTGCCCTATATAAGGAGATCGTGAGGGACAAGCCTCGTACTGCGAGGCAATTATAGAGCATAGCAGATCGGTTTGTAAGAGCCGACGAAGCTGACAGAAAGCGCGAAGCTGACAAGGCCGAGCCATCTGACAGAAGAAAGAGGAGGATCGGAATGACCGAGGCCAAAGTCGACGTAGTGCCTTCGAAAGGCTACAACGTGGATCTTTAGAGTCCAGGCTCGGACCACGTCAAGATCCAGCCCGAAGTCCCCAAGCAGGCGAATCCTCACACAAGAGGTTCAAAAAAGACGAGGCTCTATCTACGTCGTCTATCCAGGTTCTTTTGTTTCTTTTTTATTAATAAAAAATTTATTTTTCTTTTATTTTTTGTGCATATAATACCCTTTCGAGGATGATATAATACCCTTTCAAGGATGAATGAAATCCCAAAATTGGGGTAAAATCCAAACGCGCGTAAGGGGACCACCCCCATTGATATTTCTCGACAAATAAGGAACCTAAAGCCAAACTTCGTCTTATGACGAAGTGAGCTACTTAAAGCCTAAACCTCGTCTTATGACGAGGTCGAGCTATCTAAAGCCTAAACCTTCATTTAAAAATGAGGACGAACTACCTTCGTTTAAAAATGAGGACGAACTACCTTCGTTTAAAAACGAGGATGAACTACCTTCGTTTCAAATGAGGACGAACTTACCTTCGTTTCGAATGAGGATGAACTACCTTCATTTCAAACGAGGACGAACTTACCTTCGTTTCGAACGAGGATGAACTACCTTCGTTTCAAAGCGAGGATGAACTACCTTCATTAAAAACAAGAACGAACTACCTTTGTTTAAAGCGAGGAGGCACTACCTTCATTAAAAATAAGGACGAACTACCTTTGTTTAAAACGAGGAGGCACTACCTTCGTTAAAAACACGGACGAATTACCTTTGTTTAAAACAAAGACGAGCTTAACCTCGTCTTATGATGAGGACGAGTTACCTAAAGCCTAACCCCGTCTTATGACGAGGACGAGCTACCTAAACTCCACTTCGTCGAATTTATTTTTCGACGGGGCCAGGCATTTCTTTTTTACCTCGTCTTTTGACGGGACAAGCCGAACTCGACTTCGTCAAATTTATTTTTCGACGAGGCCAGACATTTCTTCTTTACCTCATCTATTGATGGGACGAGCCGTACTCGACTTCGTCGAATTTATTTTCCGACGGGGCAAGGCATTTCTTTTTTTACCTCGTCTTTTGACGGGACAAGCCGAACTCGACTTCATTGAATTTATTTTTCGACGGGGCAAGGCATTTCTTTTTTACCTCATCTTTTAATGGGATGAGCCGAACTCGACTTCGTCGAATTTATTTTTTGACGGGGCAACGTACTTTATACTACACTACTCCTACCTCAACTATTTCCCCTAAGTCACACCCTCGCTTCTACATCTTTTTTTTTGGGGGGGGGGATGTGATAGGATACGGCCCAGCTCCTAGGCCCAAGCATCAGGCCTAATATAATTGGGTCCCGACAGTTAAGCTCGGCCTACGCAGCTCGGCCCAACCAACTAAGAGAGACTTCTTCACCAAGGCAACTAAGACTCCTACATCGACTACAACTCAAGCTCCAAGAGAGATATAGAAGCTCGGTATCTATCCTTAAGAAGAGGGTCAAGCCAAATAGTCCTTATAGGAATAGACTTTGTATTAGAATCAAACTCCATATGAGCATCTATAAATAGGGGCTTAGAATAGAATGAGAAGGGGGGGGGGGAACAATCTTGTAATCACTACTCATACTGGCAATAAAGATCCATACTCTCTTTTTGCTCTGTGGACGTAGATCTATTCTAATAGATCGAACCACGTAATTCCTTGTGTTCCTTTTACTTTCGTGCTCGATTTATTCCTTATTGACGTTCATTAATTACCTACGAAAATAAGATCGATCAGTGAGTGAATATAATATAAATATAATATAAAGAATGGATCGTACAATCACAAATTTTGATATATGATTAAACAAAGTTCGAAATTCATGACTCCCTGTCACGACCGCACTTTGTTAATCGATAGCTAAGTTTGGTAAATTCGTGACTATAAAATATGAATATGAAATAATGGATATATGAAGAACATTTCTTGAATCGACTCTCAAGGCAATCTCATTTCTAGATAATCTGATTCTTATAACTGATAAAGTAGGACAATGCTTGTCATGATTCTGACTCAGAACACATCTAAATCGAAAGGAACTTTAAGAACATAAGAGTGTACGCAACGGAAGTATGGTTATAAATACATGTATGAAGACATGTATTACCAAGAGTTATCAACAACTAAATCTTCACTAAATTGACAAAAGCTCCGCCGGTCACTCCGCTTCAACCTACTCAACCTGCACATTAAAAACAATGTACAGGGCTAAGTACAAATGGTACTCAGTGAACACTTTGCCCAAAACTGATTTTATTGTCATCCATATACCGAGTGAAACATAGGGTTTTTTTTTAAAAGTCTATGTTCACTAAAATCTCTTAGTTCTCAAAAGTGACTGCAGTTAAATTTCTGTTGTAATCTACCATATCTGATCTGTGGTGCCCGAGGAGGTGGCCACCTCACTCGTCACCTGATCGATCGCCACACTAAGCGAGTCGACCACTTGTGTACACTAGTCTAGGTATAGTAGAAAACCATACAAGGACCCGAATTCGATTCTTATAAAATTGGCATAGCTAATAACAGATAGACATCATACAAAAACAAAACATTTTATGGCATGACAATACTTTAAAAGAGCTATATCAACTAATAAAACATGCTTTGTTTTAAAGAAAGCCCACCTTCCTCACTTTGCTTAAGTGCTAATGAATTCTAGCTTCGCCTCGGTGATTGTTCCTTCTCCGCTCGACCTTGATAAAAGAATACAATAAGATTCTTAATTCGAACGATAAAAGTTTATCGAATAATCCTAGCTCTATGGCTTCTCGTAGATTATTCCAAATTTTAAGTGACATCGTCACTGTTATCTAATCTTGAATTATTAATCTGGTTATACGAATAGCTTATTCGACTAATTCTTAATAAATCAATTAATTGATTTATTTAATTAGAAATAAGGTTTAATTGAGACGCTTCCCAATAATTAATTCTAATTGTATAATTGATTAGCTTAATCAATTAAATCTTGATTATCAACTCTTAGTTAATAAATTTATTTCTTGGTTAATATTTTATCTCTATAAATTAATTCTTTTAATCCCGTAAAATAATTCTCTCGTGAATTATTAATTTCGGGGTCTCGTAAATTTTTTAATTAGTGATAACTTGATCACATAATTAATCTTGGGCTGAGTTATATTAATTAATTACTGAATTAATTAACGGCCCAAAGAGTGAAGTAATCCGGCCCAAGGAATCACCCAGTCCGGCCCATCCTTGTTCGGCCCAGATTCTCGGCCCAGCCCTTTCAGCCCGGCCCTCTTTGATTAACCAGACCCGGCCCGGAAACTGGACCCGACCCGACCCGGACCCGCTGGACACAAAACACCCCCAACCCTTCTTCCCTATTCTCGATCGGTCCTCTCTCAATCTCTCTCTCTGAACCTTCTCTTCTTCTTCTCGTTTCTCCGCCTCCGTTCATCATCTCCGGCGACTGTGGCTGTCGCCGGATCTCATCCTCTCATCTCTATGAACTTTCTTTCTCCCTCTGAAATTGTTTCCCCTAAATTGAAGTGGGGACGAAAACCTAATCGAATTGGGCAAGGTTCGCCCCTTCGATTTTCTAGCGAGAACTTCGACGCGGCGTCACCGCTGATGGCAGCCGCCGTCGGCTGCGGTTCTCGTCTTTCTTTGTTGAAATCGATCCCTTCCCTAATTCGAATCCTTAGTTTTCGAATTGGGGCTTTCGATCCATCTCTCTACGCGGTTTCGGTCGCCTTCGCCGCCTATGATTCCGACCGAAGTCGCTGCTCACAGTCACCTTCTTCGAGCTCTTATCCTTTCTGAAACTCTTCCGCTTCGAGAACCCTAATCTGCGAAATTTGGGGAAGATTCCTGTGCTCCCCTTCCCATCATTTCACTGGCGTTTTCCTCCGGTAGTTGGGGTTTTGCCGCCGCGGTTGAGACGGCGTTCTCGAAGCAACTCCCGCGAGCTCGACCGGCGATCTCCTTCTCTCTAGGGTTTCGACCCTTAAAATAAAATCCCAAATTCTCAAGAATTTGGGGACATTCTCTTTTAGATTTCGATCTCTTGATCGATTTAGGATAGAATTCGTTATTTGCTCTGTTTTTCTGTTTGATTTCTAGTTAGGGTTCGAGCCTCTTTTTTTTTTTTTTTTTTTTTTTTGCTAAATTTATTTAATCAATTACTGACTTTCTCTCGTTTATTGATTTGCAGGTTCCGGCGACGTCACGATGAGGAAGGTGTTGCTGCTGCAACTCGCCGAAGATTCCCTTTCGGTTCAGCTTCAGCCGCCGTTGCTTTCTTGCTGTCGAGGCTTCGGCCTCGACGAGGTTTGAATCTCCTTCCTCTTATCTACGTTTTTGTTATCTTGCTTTAATGGTATTTTATGGACAACAAAGTGCACTAAGCTCTAGTTGCTTATGTGATTTCCTTGAGGTAAAACTGTGTGTTTATAGTCTTTGGTTATTATGTTTTGATCATGATCAAGTCTTGCTTAGTGGTTTTATTCCACTTGATTTTCTGACACTCGAATCATGTTTAGGTTACTAGTTTCTAAATGATGTGCTAACTGAACACACTTGTTGTGTTGGGGCTGTGGTAGTTGTGTGACGATTCCTATGCATTACTTAGGAACTCTTGTGTTCTAAGAGTACGCTTAATACTTAGCTTGTGGCTGTAGTTTGGAACATGCTGAGGTTGTGATTATCAAGTTCATACTCAATAGGCTTCATTACTAGAAGGATAAACAGCAACATGCTTATTTTCAGCATTCTAAATGTTGGTTTAGAAACTAAAAGAGAAGCATGTTTGTAGCTTAAAAGAAAGTTGGTTGTGATACCTTGACGAAGTATGAGGGCTAGGGTGGCTGTGGTAGTGGGGAAGAAGATGGAGTTCTGCTCCTGCTTTCCTTTTCCTTCTACTGCAGCTGCAGCTTCTCTCCTTCACCCTCACTCTCCACTTGTTTTCTCTTTTCTCTCTACTCTTTCTGTTTGCTTGAAGGTGTGAGTTTGAGTGTGAAGAAGAGTGGGTGTATATATTTTGTGTGGACTGAAATGGGAGTGTTAGGGGCTGCGGTTCTCTCCCTTTTCTTCCTTTCTCTGCTGCTGCAGTAGTAGAGTGTATGTAGCAGTTTGTAGTAGATTTTTTTCTATTCTCATATCTAACTTTATCATGGCTGAATTGACTCTTGTTTGCAGGTATAATTGGAGCTTGCTGCTGCAGCCATGTTGAAGTGGAGAAAAGCAAGACTTTTGTGTCATGGTGGAGTTCCATGATTTATGGGATTTGAAGACTTTCTTCACTAGATTCATCTCCATTACAAAAACGTGTGTAGTATTCCTTTGAGCCTTTCATGTATTGTACGAAAATATTTATATTAGTTTGGCATATGGATTGTGTAGGGTGGCTTGTAATTAACTAATATTTCCTTTACTACTTAATGTAATTAAGCTTTTATTCATTTGTCGTAATACTTAATCCTAATTGGACTTAGCTCAATAATCTAGTTGAATTAATGGGCCTGGCCTATTTCGAATTGTTAGATAACGGGCCTAGCCCAAAATAAAATCGACAAGATCCTTATCATTAAAAGATAAATATTATACTTAATTCAATTTATTCTTAGCTAAGAATATTATATACCTTAACCCAATTAATTTGATCAAGCAACTAACCGATTATTCATCGATTAATAATGAGTAATTAGCTACCAATGTTGTTACTCAATTCTACTCGTGAGTTCCTTAATTGAAATATAATATCGACTAGAAGTGAATAGGAATTAAGTTGCTACTTGATCCCATTAAAGAATTTCCTTTCTCAGAAATCTTAATATCTAAAAGTGAGATTTAATTAATACAACTCAAAATTCTTTTCCTTAAATAAGGATTTAATTTCTAAAGTAGGGAGGAAATTTACGGGACGTTACACTCCCACCACAGGAAAATTAAAAATGATGAAATCAATTGATGAATATATCAATATTGGATAGTATTATCACATAAATATTAATTAATTTTTCAATAAAAAAAAAAGTGTTGTTCACACAATAATAATTTGCACAAATACAAGTAGGAGAAGATGTAATAAAATCAATTCTTGTGGAGTGCATAAAAATTGAATTTTGATTCATGTATTTATAACCTAAGGAGGTATAATATGACGGTGACTAATAAAGGAATATAGTAATACTAAGGAGGTGTTTTCGGCTATGTCTTTGTACGTTTTTTTATATTACCTAACTTCTGGCTAGCTCCGACCATAATTACCTTATATGAATACCCTACTATATTGGCTAATTATAGTCTATTCAACATTAGTAATAAATTTATACAATAAAATTTGTTTAAGATTTATAAAATTTTGTTTTCTATTAACGAAACTACAAATAAAAGGAAATTATTAGTTACTGTAAACGTATTTTATTGCTAGTATTATATAATTAGGTAGTTAGATATAGTAGTTATAATATGTATTAAAAAATATTAAATTTAAAAAATATTTGATTTTCTTTCAAAAAAATATTTGATTTATATTTTTATATATCAATAATATTGGAGTACTAAATTATGGAATATCAACAACATATTTTTTTAATCGGAATTAATGCAAGAATCAGCCTATTTAATTATTTTACTTTCAATTATGATGTTAATTAACTTTCCATATTAGTTCAAAACGTTTCCTATAGTTTCCAATAATAACGTGCTGTTAATTTTAGCTGCTGATTTGTAGTCATTGTATTTAATGTATCAATGGACAATAAATTACTTATTAAAATGAATTGTTTAACATTTCATAAATTAATTTCCAAAAACGGAAAGCTGAAAATAATAATTAAAAAAAACTTACTAAAAAGGCAACCCGTAGTCGTTATTATTATATAGATTTTTTAATTTTATATTTTTTTACTTTTTTCCTTTATCACTTTATTTAGTGAATTGGTGGTCGTGTTTCGTCCTTTTTTTTCTCAAATAAGCATTGAAATAACAAATAATATATTCTCCTTGTTTATTTTATTTTAAAATAAATGCTAAATTTAATTGTTGAATGCGTATCATGCTTAATTACTTTAGGGTTTTGTATTTGAGCTTTACTAATCTTGAAATATTTTTTACAATCATGTTTACTTAGATACGGAATTATGCTTTTTACAATTATGTTTATTTAGATTTGATATTATTTTTTTCAAAAGTTGTGCTTTATATCACCTTTTCGTATGTTTGAACTATGATCTTTTCATGTTTTTTTTTCTATATAAAATCATGTTTTTTTATAGTAACAAATTATTCTTTTATCACTAATTAATCTTAAAATTGTTAATTTACTTTTTTATGCTTCAACTATGTTGGTCCCGAAAACGACTAACACACGTAGAGAGGGGGGGGGGGGGGGGGGGTTGAATACGTGTGTTGAGAAGTGTTTAACTTCTCTTTCATTTTTCAGCCTTTTATCGAGTAGACGCTTCGAATGCTTAGTGAAGCTTTCGAAGCTTCTCGCTCGTGTGAGAACGGTGCGGAATGTGGTGAGCTATTAAACTTGCTTTAGTTATCTTGCACTTAAAACAGTTTATCACTTAGAACGTGTGTGTGTGTATGCAATAAATCAAAGCATAAAGAATGTAAAGCGCATAACACAAGAGTTATAGTGGTTCGGAGGTTACGCTCCTACATCCACTCTCATCACCTTCACTCAGTGATGAACTTCACTCAAAGCTTGGGGTTTACAATGGGCACCCAAGAGCCTATGTGAGTTTATACAATCGACACTCACGAGCTTATGAGTTTATACGATAGGCACTCACGAGCCTTACAACCTTTACAAACTAAACTCTCAAACTAGGTTTGGGTTTGGGTTCGTATAGTTTCCAACTAATGAGAAATCTTTTACAATGAAGCATAATGTAAAAGGCTATGATTTCTCTCTAAGACTTATGGATATAGAAGTTGAAGCCTTATTGATAAACTAGAAGGTTGAGATCCGAAGATCTTTTTGGAGAGATGTAGGATGGTTTCTACTGTGTTTGCTTGCCCTCTCACACCTTTTTTTTATGTAGCTTGAACCTTATATTTATAGTAATTATGCTTATTTATGTATGAAATTATGCTTTTTACAAATGTTAACATGCTTAATTTGCTTATTTATATATGAAATTATGAGAACCATTATATTCTTGTGATAATTATACTTAAGCTTCATTATTCTAACAATTAAGCATGGGCACGTAGTATATTTGTTTATTTATGTGATGAGGCATATATATTAAGTAAGCAAAAAAATAGTTGTTTGACTTTATATTGTTTTATAGCTTTTTCATATCTTGTTTTTCTTCTTCTTCTAAATAAGCATGTCTTTTATTCTAAATAAGCATGTTTTTATGCATATTGTTAATAAATTATATCTTGCTTTTATCATTGTAATATCCCGACTTTTCAAAAAAAGAGAATTTTAAATTTTTTAGATATTACTTAAGATTTCTTATATTGGATGGGATTTTGAGAATTTGACCAAGAGTCATAGAACAAATCGATAAATTATTTACGCATTGGCGGTCAATAGCCGGACCTTTATTCTATTTATAAATACCTAAGATTAAATTTGGGTACCATTAATCAGAGGAGGACCAAACTAGAAGTAAAGTATGAGGGCTCGTTTGGTGGCCTATATAAAGCCTCTATTGTAGGCTTAGAGTATTGTTTGATAGGCCATTTTATTTAAACAACAGGCCCGTTTTTAAACAAGGGCCCGTTGGTAAATCACTGTTTTCTCACTTATATTAATATCTCCTTACCCCTCATATAAATAGTAGGGAGTTGTACAGTGACTGCTTTTGCCTCTTCTACCCCAACCTCCCTTCTTTTCTTTTCCTTGTCGATATTTTCTTCTCCCCAATCTCTCCCGGCAGCCACCAACATCACGGCACCACCGCCGCCATGAATTTGTTGCTGCCGATTTCGTCATCAACTCGTCGAAGCCTTCTACCTCATCCAGCTCGGCCTCACTTCTCCGATGCCGATGGAGACCTGCCGGAGCGTGACCGCCAACGCTTCTGGGAGTTCAATTTCGTGTCTTCGCCGACTTCGACTCCGATTCCAACCTCCACAACTCGAAATCGCTCTCCCTCCTCGAGCGCCGATTTCAGATATTCTCTCTCTAGAAAAGCCGGCTAAGCATGCTACCAGCACCGTCAACACATTCTTTCCGACTTTTTGGTGGCGGCGTTGAGATCGCTGCTGGTTGTTGTGTGAAGAAGTTTTTTGATTTTGGAAATTGGAAGTGCAATTAGTTTATTAGTTAATTCTTTTGGATTGGACTATTGGAGTTTACTATTTTCATCTAATTGAGATTGGCTGTGATGATCTTTGCCCATTCTTTGGGTATTGGGTTTACCCTGTTTTCCGGATTTGGATGAATTAATCGTGCATAAAAAAGAGATTATATACAGTATTTATCTAAATATGAATTTGTTATATTTTATATATTTAATATTAGACCAAAAAAAAATTCACTTATTTTTTTGTTGAAATTTTGCTATAGACATATATGTAATTTGGCCAAAAAAAAAACAGAAGGTTATTTTAGGAATTATATGAGTTAGTATAGAGTTTAATATATGTTACCAAACACCAACTTTAATTATACATAATTTTTAATAAAGCTATCAAACAATTGTATATATTAGTTATATGAGTTTAGTCTCTACTATTAATGTTGGTATTATTAATATAGACATTACTAGTAAGGTTACCAAACATGCACTGAGGGATTAAGTTAAACTACTATTATTGTCTAGGGATTGAGTTGTACAATTCCTAGTGAGATTACCGATTAGAGAATTTTGGTTAAATAAATTTTGAGCCTTTATAATTGATTTAGGAATGACTACAATGCATCTATAAATATATATATATATATATAGGCAGAACTGATCAGCTGGGCGCCTCTCTTAGGCGAAAGCCGTGAGCGACATCCTAGTGTATGTACACATCAACTATTAAATATCGCCATTTCTTCTCCCTCTCGTTTCCTTGTGCGATTCCCTCCACTGTCCAGTTCAATCGCACTTCTGTTTTCTTTGAATAATTGTTAAATGCATTATGTATAATGATAAACTGGGCACCGAGATCTCGATTTTCATCCACTTCGATTTTTTTTAATACCTTTCTGTCTTTCCCCACATCACTCAGTCTTCCAAATTTGCAAATTCTAATCTTTTAATCATCAATTTTTTTTCTCCTAATCAGCAATATTATTTCATAAAGCAACAAATTAATTCAAATTGTAATTTAAAAACCCTAACCTAGAATCACTAAACCCTTGCGGGAATTGATTAACCCAAAATCCAAAGGAAGATAATAGTTAAAGGTTGAAAGAGGAGGAAAATTATTCCAAAAAGAAAAAAAAACATAGAGGGGAAACGACAGAGAGAGAGAAGGAAATAAAAAGAAATACTATGAAAAAAAGAGAAAAAAAGAAAAGAAAAATAAGTGATTGCGGCTCTTTCGCTCAAGAAAATTGTATTCAAATTACTTTTTGTTCAAAAGACGGGATTGCCAAGAAGTTCGAAAATTTGCAAGGAGAGATAAAAGAAGAGATGAGAGAGAGTAAGAGTGAGCAAGAAATATTGATATTTTTAAGAGCGCTAATCAATGTAATTGCTGACGTGGACATCACATGAGGATGTCGCTCATGAATTCGCCCAAGAAAGGCGCCTAGCAGATCAATTTTGTATATATAGGTATATATATAAAATATATATTAATGTATCAAGATAAATTCTACCAATTTTAGCTAATATAGCAAAGCATAAATACAATAAAAGTGAATATAATCCAACTACATTCAAGAATTTAAGCTTCATCATCAGCTCAAATTCCTTTACAGCTGTACTTTCACTGCCTTGGAGGAAAATAGGATTTTTAGTTTACCCCAAGGATTGGTTTATCACAATAGAAAGAAAGAAAGAAGAAGAGTGAGAACCGTAGAACAGTGCAGGGGATAGAGTTTTAATTGAAGGGAGAAAATTGGAGAAGAGGAACACTGCAATCCATTAGATCTGCTGAGGAATTGTTCCAAACCAATCTACCAGCTACAATAATCAAATCGTTCAGTAAGTTTTTCCCCATATGTGTCTCATAGAACTATATCCAAATTATTGATCTATATTTTACTTATGCTTAGGAGACTTAGAACAAAGAAGAATTCGTATTATCTAATCTCTCGCAACCAACACACATCTATTTAAAATCAAACCCAAATAGTAAGCATATTTCCCATTCCTTCCAATTTCCATATATTACATATATATAGGGAGTGAATCTAATAGAAACCATCCCTTAGGTGTTAACTAGGAACCACTATGATACATTGGATTAGTTAATATAGATGGTTGAGATCTAATCTCAACAATTATGGAAAGATTGTAAATATACTTACCTAAATAAACAATCAAGGGCATGGAAGTAAAATGTCTTTTGTATACATTATTGAGGCGATAATCAAGGGATCCGGCAGCTTCTAAAATCAAGAATCTATCAACACAATTGTTCTTGTTTGCCTTTTGTTTCTTTATATATATATTTTATATTTTGTTTATTTGTTGCTTAGTATTCCATATTTACATGCACCTAGTGTGTTGTGTATTGCTTATTTCTTATCATATTTTGTATTATGTTGTTGCTTATATTTTTATCATATTTTGCTTATTAAAAAAAATTGGTATTGCTTATTGTTTATAATTTGTTTTACTCATTTTTAAATTGTTTTAAAAATACATTTTTTGTTTATCATCAACAAACCACACTTAACTTGAAATTTACTCTATTATTTTATTTCTCTCGAATTGCTTATTTAGACCTTTAAAATTACTTATTTTCATTTTATAAATTGCTTATTTAAATATTTCAAATTGCTTGTTTACACTTTATGAATTGCTTCTTGAGACCTTCAAAATTCAATTGCTTATAATTTCTCTCGGGTTGCTTATTTAGATGTCTCTAATTGCATAATTACAAAAGAAAAATATGTTTCTTTAGAAGACATGCTTACGGAAACTTGATTAATTGCTTATTTAGACCATTTGAATTGTTTACAATAAATATACAAGAATAATGAATCATACCAAAATGTAATACTATAAGAATATAATAAAATGGTTCTATTTAATTTCTTACAAAAACAAATTAAGGCACCTAGGAACTAATAAAATATAAAGAAGCAAATATGATCGTATCTTCTACTTGCGAATTGCTTATTTATATATATCAAGTTGCTCATTTAGACATTTAAAATTGCTTATTTACACTTTATGAATTGCTTATTTATATATCTCAAATTGCTTATTTAGAGCTTTAAAATTGCTTATTTCCACTTTATGAATTGCTTATTTATATATCTCGAATCTCTTATTTAAAACTTTAAAATTGCTTATTTCCACTATATGAATTGCTTATTTAGAGCTTTAAAATTGCTTATTTCCAATACAAGAAATGAATTGTACCTGAATGTAAAATGAGAATATCATAAAATGATTCTATTTTACTTTTTTTTACAAAAACAAAGGCACCTAGGAAGTAATAAAATACTACGTATAAAGAAACAAATATGCATTATAAAGAAAAGAATTGTACAAAGAAAACAAAACATGAAAAAAAAAATAAAAATTAAAACACATGCATGTAAACTTAACTTCTAGATGTGACGGTCATGCACTCTTTGTTTTTCCTTGCATTATCGTCCTTACAAAACTAACACAAAAGCAGAGTTACAAATCCATTCTTACCGTTACAACAGATGTCGATCTTAGAAGAAAAGGAATAAACATTAAATGTGTGAATTAAACATTTATGAAAAGTACAATCATAACCTTCACCATTATAATAAGGAAACGTAACGGCTAGGGTAAAGAAATAAATAGAATAAATAGTGAGCGTCGATCGGCCCAAGTGTACGGATTAGATCGGTTCCTAGTTTCTACCTAGAGATTAGGATCTCATTTGATCCTCCACCTATACAGGTATACTTAAAGTTAAGAATTAGGATTTAAATCTTAATCCATCCGCTACAGAGCATACATAGAGAAACTTAAATACGAATGAATCCTAATTAAGCAGTAGAAAAACTCCATAAAAACTTAGGATCTTCCAAACCAAAATCATCAAAATAAACTTATTACGGCTATGAACTAGAATTTGGAACTGTGAAATCGAAGTGAACGATGAAGGATTAGAAACATAAATTGAATCTTAAACAAGAAAAAGAGAGGAACCTGTTTCTGCTGCCGTCGATAGTGGAACAAAGTACAACGGTGACGAAATTGGTTGTTGTCAGCCGTAAGTAGTTGCTGCTGTTGAGTCGATAGAGGTGGCGGGCTAATGCGGCGACCGCGAAGAATAGGGCAAGGACTCCACAGTGATGGTGCAGACCGTGGAGTACCGTGACGCTGCTAAATGAAGCAGCAACGTCCATCTCAAGGGCATCGAAACAGGGGCACGACATTGCAGTTGTTGAAATTGAGATCGGAAGGATGGAAGAGAGGACTGGAGCGGCGCCCGGACCTTACTACTGCTGGCTGCAGTCATGAGAAGCATGGTGGTGACTTGATGAGGCGACTCCGGTTGCGTGGTATGCCGGCAAAAGGCCTCCATAAAATTCTAGAAGATACAAAGATTAAGGGTGGTAATTAGGGATTTTCATCTACAGAGAAATAAGAGAAAAGGGAGAGAGAGACTGTATAGAGAGGGAGAGAGTGACTACCGTGTTTTACAAAAAAAAAAAGAGATTAAAAAGGAAACGGAAAGGAGTGAACTTTAGACATGTAAACTTTTCCTTTGGTGAATTAGCATATGAATTAGTTTTTCTCTCTTGGGCCATACTTTAATCTAGATAAGAACTTAAATATAAGAAGATTTAGGTTGTGAGTTATTGTCACGACCACACTTTGCTAATCGATAGCTAAACTCGGTGATTTGTGATTATGGTGGAAATTAATGAATAATTTTTAAAAGATGGGAATTTCGGAATTTGATACGAACATATTATAGAACAAGCACCGACAGGTGGACATAATAGACAGAATAAGTACGACACCACTTGTCATGATTCTGACTTGAATTACAACCATATCGAAAGATTCAGAAGTATCAGAGTGTACGCTGCGGAAAGGTGTTTAAGAATACATGTATGGAGACATGTATTACCAAGAGAAATCTTCAACTAATTCTACTTGCTAACTTTGACAAAAGCATCACCGGTCACTCTTCCATCATCCAGCTCAACCTGCACATTGGAAATAATGTACAGGGCGTGAGTACAGAGTACTCAATGAACACATGCCCAAAACATTTTTATTGTCAAGCCATTCATAGTGAAGCACAGGGTTTTATTGAAAGGCCTATGATCACGAAAAATTGAGTTATCTTAAAAGTGATTGCGCAGTCTATCTTCTGTAGTAATCTACCATATCTGAGTATGTTGTGTCCGAGGAGGTGACCACCTCACTCGGTCACGTGATCGGTCACTATCTGCATGACACGATCGATGTGTACACTAGTCCAAGAATGGTAGCTGATCATTCAAGGACCCGAATTCGATTCATGAATTGGCCATGCGCCAATTAACAGATACCTCTGAAAACATTTATAGCATGACAATACTTTAATAGAGCTACTGATCTAATAAAACATGCTTTGTTTAATAGAAAGCCCACCTCGTTGTTTTTCTCAACTGCCACGAGACTTGATCTCCGTCTCAGCTACTGTCCCTCCTTCGCGTGACCTTCGATTAAAATCGAGGTAAAATTCATATTCTAACAAATGAAATCTTATCTGAGATTCTAGTTTTTAATTTTATCGGAGGTTATTCTAATTTCAGTAACGTGGTTACTGTGATCTAAGCTCGAGTTATGGATCCCGTTATGTGGACGGTTCATGTAAAATTCTATTAATAAACCAACTTGATTTATTGCTGAACTCGAGTAATTCTATCTGTGTATTGATTAGCTTAATCAATTACGATTAATTTATTAAATACTAACTAACTGACTTATTACCATAAGTTAATAATTCACTTAAGAATTTCCAAGTCTTAATCTATTAATAACTCATTCTTGGGTTTATCGCTAAACTGGGCTAATTTCTGTTTGAAATTGTGTAATTGATTAGCTAAATCAATTAATCTAAATTATTAATTATTGGTTAGTTAACTTATCTAAAGTTAATTATTGAGATTGCGAAAATAATTCCTTACTAACGAGAGCTAATTAGGGGTAGAGTACGATTTAATTAATGGCGTCTCGGTCCATAATTAAATTAGAAACTGGGCTCGTAGATTGATTAAATGAACTCTGACCCAATTAATAATGGATTCGGCCCAATGAGCAGTCCAGCCCAACCTCTCAACCCGGCCCGCTTGTTAATACCCGGCCCGAAATTAAGAGAGAAGCCCTGGTTGACTGGTTCCCTTTCTTCTTTCATTTGATTTTGGAGAACTCATCTCTCTCCCTCTTGATTCCCGTAGGCCCTTCTTCTTCTTCATTTTCCTCCAGCCGTCTTCTCTGGTCGGCGCCTCCATTAATGAGTCATCGTATTCTACTTCTGCCTTTCCTCCCTTCTCTCATCCCACTCCAACCATATCGTATCCTGTGGTGGCTGCCCAAATTGGGGACCCTAATTTCGAAATTGGGGAGGACTTTTCCTCAGCCGATTTCCGGCGAGCTTTCCGTCGTTTGGAGGCGTCGCCAGCGCGGTGAGACGGTGCCGGTCCTGATGCGTCGATCAGCAACCAAGTCCGGCTCCATCGGGTTCGGTTCTGGCGACGCGACCTTCTTGGCTCGGTGTTTTCTCCGGCGTAACTCCCGCGCCTCCGACAAGCTCCTCCAGTTGCCTACATTAAAATCCCTAATCTCCTAGATTAGGGGACATTATTCCTCTCGATTTCACATGCTTCTTAGCATGGGGTTAAATTTTGATTAATGAAGTTCGAGTCCCCTCTTTTTTTTTCTTTTTTTTTTTTTACACTCGCGGACTCTCAACCCCTGTTTCTCGTTATAGTTTTCGGCGAACGACGACGATCGAGTTCGCTGCTGTTGACTTGTGTATTGCTCGGCTCCGTCATCGGAGCTCCGGGTTGGCTGCCGCTGCTGCTGCTCTGTTTTTATACGTCGAGGCCTCGTGCCTCAACGGAGGTTTGATTCCGACCCTCTTCCTCCCCTTTTATGTTTCGCATTTTCCGAATTTAAGAAAGTGTATGTGTTTACTGTATTTAGACCTTAGCTAGATTTTAGTTTTAGGGCTGTCTCATCTATGAACTATAAGGGTTTGTGGGGTGTAACTGGTTTGGTTCTTGTAAACATATTAACTGCTACAACATAGTTAAAAGCTTATTTATGGTTGTATACAAACGGTCTTAGTTACATGCTTGGTTTTAGCTTATTTGTTGAAAACTTGCTATGTATATCTTAGTTCAGAAACTGAGAGATGAAAATGATAGCATGCTTATTGATTCTGGATTATGTGGGTTAAAAAAACTGAGGCTGAAAGAATAGCATGTTTTCTTAGCTTAGAAATTTGGAATTTGTTATTACCTTGTAGAAGAGAGCTGTAGTGAGTTTGGGAAAGAGAGGTGAGTATATAGAGGATGAGTTGGGAATCTAGGACTAGAAGGGCAAAGTTGACTTGGGTATGGTGTTGTAGTGTTTCAAAGTTGCATTCTTTCGTGTAAAATCTGGTTCCTTGGGCAGATTTTCTGCAGACGTAGTTTTGTTTTCATTAGAAGACTTTTCATCTCTCTCTCTAATTCTTTTGTTTCTTAGTAGCTAACCCCTCCCTCTCTCCTTTCGCATGCAGCTGTTGGGATGTTTATAGGGCTGTTTTGAGTAACTAAAGAGGGAAGGTTGATATTGTGGACTAACGTGTTGCCTCCACACTTGCTAGTTTGGTGCTACCCCTGTCTTAGGTGTGAGGTTCCCCTGCACCTTTACTAATACTTTTCTTATTTTGTTGTTACATAGGCTGATCCTTCTCTTGTCTTTCCTGTTTGCAGGTTGCCTGTAAAATGCTAATATTTACTGCTGGAAATAGGCGCCCCTAAGAGGGCTGATTTCTTTTCTGTTTTTAGAGCTAGATGCTTTTAAGAAGTTTTGTCCCTTGTTTACACTTGTTTTATTTATTGTGCTGTACCACCTGCTATAAGCTGTACAAGAGATTTGTTTGAGATGGCTTCTATCATCTGTTCATCTCGACCAGATGTTGAAATTTGAGGTTATTGCAGTTTTTATTTTAATTCTATTCTAAGTTTATGAGAGTATATATAGCCCGCTAGCAGATTAATCGGTATATATATATATATATATATATATATATATATATATATATATAAACTATTTTCCTCTCATATTGAGCTCGTCCCTAGAGGTCTATTAATCGGGCTTGGCCCAATAAATAATTAGACGGGTTCAACCCGATTAATCTGCTAGCGGGCTCGGCCCATCTTATAATTAATTGGGCCTTGGCCCAAATTGCTAAATAATAGTAACCGAGAAATTTACTAAAAATCAGAATGACTAAATAGATCAGTTGAGCAAGTAATAACGAGCTGCTACTTTTAATATAATATTTTTAATCAAAATATTCTCACTTGATCGACATTGAGCTATAAAAATGTTATTAATTCTTTTCTATTTAATTGAGTGTTTGCTCGATGAATAGTCTATGATAACTTTATAAAAGTTGAGTCGCTACTTGATTTTATTATTGCTTTCTAAGCAACTATTCTAGGATTTTTGAATGTAGAAGTTAATAATATAACTCACTAATCGAGATTAGTTAACTTAAACTAATAAGGTAAAAATACGGGGCGTTACAATTATTATTAAATCAAACACACTTGGTAATACTTGTAGTCATGACATTAAGTTTCCAATATAGATTGAGCCTAAGACTGTACGATTAAACAATTAGGCTGAGAATTTATTATAACATGAGTTGATTATTTCCATCACCGTTTCTTTCCTATATCGTCAGTATTCTACTTAATATTTTCGTGAATAAAGGAATATACTTGAAGAATGAGTTACAATATGATTAGTCTTATATTAAGAATAAAAAGGATTCGATTCTTCGTCTCTTCAATGAAGGACTTAGATTCGTAATAATTTAATTTAATATAAAGATAATCAATCGAACTTAGCTATTAACCGAATTAAGCCCTACACCGAGAGACGGACTAGAAGGGATGTAAAATCCTATAACCACAAAATCTAAAGTTGGAGACATATTTATATTGAACTAGAAATGACATATTTCTATAAAATTCAAACATTTGCTAAATGAATGAACTTTGCTTCCTAAAGGTCAAGGACAAGGTAGGAATCAAGGGACTTGAAGGAGAACTAAGAATCACTCAGACACTTGTACAATCAGGTGGGCGTTATTTTCCCTAAGCAAAGTATAATTTTGCTATAATGAAGCATGTTTTAACATGAAATGCAAGTTTCTAAGATTATTCATGCATAAAATATTTGTATGTTTCCTATCTGTATTGGTTCGCCAATGACGATCGGCTCTGTGCTAAGTAAGAGTTGTTAGCCAGAGAGTGTACACGAAGTTGTAAGATGTGTGCCCGGGAGGTGAGGGCCGGTTTACGAGATTAGTTGCGACCGTGAGAGGTGGCCAACTTTCACGGCGCGAGAGAAACAGATATGTATAATACGTTAGGGATGTGAAAGGAGTTGTACATCCACACAACTGTGAACAAAATGAGATTTTAGTATGCATGAGTTATTTTCCTAAAACCTTGCGCAATACTGATGAATGCATGAATAATAAATGATTTATATATGTTTTGGACATAACCCACGGGGTACATCAAGTACTCAGCCCTGCTCGTGTTTCCAAAAACTTGTAGGTTGAGCGAGGTGGTGACGGCGGCTGTGTTGAGAGAGAATGTTACTCTTCTTTTTGAACTTTGGTGCAGAAAGAGATACATATCTTCATATATGTATCTATGTTTATTTAACTCTTCCGTTGTACGCTTGAACTCGTATTTCTTTAGTTTGTCTGTTCTTCTTTTGTTATGAATGGCTATATAGCCTTATAAGGATTCACCTTTTGAAACTCGTGTAACATATTTGAATCCTAGGCTACTTCGTTCATTGTAAATATTTGCTTCTTGAATATAAGATGTTGTTACTTTTCTTTCGGTAACAAATTTTAGATGTCTCTTGTGGAATTACAATTATTATTCGTTTGAATTCTTTCGATTGATTGGCAATGGTTTGATTAGAGATTTTATACGCTCATACCCTTTCGTATCGTTTCTTGTCTTCTTCTTCTTTCCGTTTTTCCATCTCTTTATTCCAAACCCAAGTCACGCCCGACTAAACTTTTTTTCATTCGAAGAGTCGGGACGTGACAGAGTGGTATCAGAGCATGGTTATTTGTTCGCTCTGTTCCAAATTCCTTCAAGTATAGTCTAGTTTGATTCACTAGACTAGTTAGAGATTCGACTGTAACTCTCAACACGCTTCCACTCCACGCTCAACAGAAAGCAGGTATGAAATTTAAGCATGTGAAACTTGCATTTGTTATTGAGAAGTTTTGAGGTTGAAGCAAAGGAGAATGGATATTTATGAAGTTATAAAGTTTTTGTTTTGTCAAATTTTGAGAATTTGAAATAGCATAATTTTTGTAATGTATCATAGTTTATTGATGGTCAAGAGAAATGATAGTTTATGTTAGACTCATGAGCCTATTTAACAAGAATATAGACGCATAAAGAATTTCCTAATACCATAAGTGTTTAGAAATTTGTTGAAGTTATGATATCCTTTTTGAGAAAAGAATAGGATATTAGAAGAAAGTATGCATGTACTTTGGCAGGATTTTGAGAAGTGTAGACATAAGAAAGGATGAAACAAGAAAAACGTAGAAATTCGACTTTAAGTCGGGAGTAACAATGAAAGAGAACCTAACTCTCAAACTCAATACATTATCATCTACTTCAATGTCCCCTTACTTCATAGGATGGATTATTTATAGGCTATAAGTAAAAATACATTCATAAAAATATAAGAGAGATGCTTGAAATCAGCAAAAATGATTTTCCAGTTTCTGCCCTATCTTTGAACGCTTATAAATCTCAGATACATGGATTCAGAATGACTATAAGATGTTTCGGAAACGTAATTGAGCTGACTTTCCAACGCACCTGGCCGTTTGTGATTCGAAGTTGTAACGAAAGACTTATGAGCAATACAGTAAAGGGTCGCAGAATATGACTGTTCAGCGAAATTGAACTACATCAGTCCTATTTTCATTTAGAATGTCATTTTACATTAATATAAAAGGAAATTTTATTAAGTACTATATGGTATTCATGAACCTATTTA
The DNA here is from genome assembly GCA_001642375.2 of Mentha longifolia. Taxonomy (NCBI): domain Eukaryota; kingdom Viridiplantae; phylum Streptophyta; class Magnoliopsida; order Lamiales; family Lamiaceae; genus Mentha; species Mentha longifolia. Next base: position 21,840,769 of record CM038118.1, read on the forward strand.
TGGGATGTTTAAAGTGTATATTCTACTAAGTTGGAACAACAAGGTTCTAACCATAATATTTTTTTTAATGGCAGAATGCAACGACGAGGAGTAGGACGACCTAGAAGAGAGAGACCGGGTAGTGAAGGGAGAAACCATGAAGACGAAAGAGAACATGTACCACAACCACAACCATAACCACCATCACCACCGCATAGAAGAATTGAGGAACTCTTCCTCAGACAAAACCCCCCAACTTTCAACGGAACTGGAAAACCCGAAGATGCTGAACATTGGGTTCGTGCTATGGAGCGTATCTTCAACTTTCTACGTTGTACTGACCAAGAACGTCTAGCTTGTGTTATTTTCCAACTCTTTGGAGCTGTAGACTTTTGGTGGGAAGCCAAGAGAAGGACATTAACTCCCCAACAACTAGAAACGTATACTTGGGAGGAGTTTAAGACAGGATTGTACGATAAATACATTCCAAAAGCTTTTAGAGTCAAGAAAGAGGCTGAGTTTTATAGTTTGAAGCAAGGGAAGATGTCAGTAACAGATTATGATCGAGTATTTAGTGAGCTTTTGAGGCATGATCCACACATGATGGATACAGATCAGAAAATGGCTGACAAGTTTCGATCAGGTTTGAGGCAAGAAATCAATATGTCTTTAGCTAGCCATGCAAAATTATCTTATGCGGATTCTTTGAATCGAGCTTTAGACATTGAAGCTGCGATGCCAGAAGAATGCAAAGCACCTGTATCAATGCCAGTACCAGCGCAACCTCCAACATTTTCACAGAGCTACAAAGGGAAACGTAAGTGGGAGGACTATCGTGGCAACAATCGGCAACCAACGCAGAATTATCAGAGGCCCGGGCAAGGAATGCACCGCAAGGACAGGGGCGACAATTTATTCCAGGACAAGGAAACAACCAGCAAAGTCAACCGTTCATTCCGCCATGTCCTAAGTGTAACAAGAATCACAAAGGTCCATGCTAGCAGGAAGCACTGGATGTTATAATTGCGGAAAACCTGGCCATTTTGCTAAAGATTGTCGAAAGGGACCACAAACTACTCAAACTAGACCGAACTACCAAGGTCAGTACCGACAAAATCCCCAACCTCTAAGGGCTATTCAAGGGCAAAAGCAACCACTACAACTCCAATATCAACCCCAAGACACCAGATCTTTTCCTCTCAATCCTAAGCATGATGCAAAGAACAAGGGAAACTTGGCAGGTATGGGCATACTTCTCGGTATACCTGTCATTTTATTGTTTGATACTGGAGCTTCCCATTCTTTTATTTCTAGTGCATGTTGCGATACTTTAGAATTGAAACCAGTAAGAGTAAGAACCGATCATGAAATGAAGGTAATACCTACTGGAGGAATCTTAACCACTACCTATACATGTTCGGACCTAGAACTAGAAATTGGGGCAAATAAAATCACAACGAATAACTTGAATGTTATGCCAATGTGGGATACTGACATAATTATGGGAATGGATTGGTTAAGTGAGAACTATGCTACTATCCTTTGTAGTGAAAGAAAAATTTCCTTCCAAATCCCTGGGAAAGAACGTACAAGTTTTCATGGAATTAAAATGGGTAGGGTGACACCTATTATTTCTGCTTTACAAGCTAAGAAAATCATGAAAGCAAAAGATTGCCAGGCATTCCTCATTTACCTGAACGAGAAGGTTAAAACTGAGAGAAAAATAGGAGATATCCCAATAGTGAAAGACTTCGAAGATGTATTTCCTGAAGAATTGCCAGGATTACCACCAAATCGACAAGTAGAATTTACCATCGACCTGGAACCAGGATCAGCCCCAGTGTCGAAGGCTCCATACCGGATGGCTCCAAAAGAATTACAAGAACTAAAAATCTAGCTCCAAGAACTATTAGACCTAGGTTTCATTAGACCTAGTGTGTCACCTTGGGGAGCACCCGTGTTATTTGTGAAAAAGAAAGATGGTACATTGAGAATGTGTATAGATTATCGAGAGTTAAACAAGTTAACACTCAAAAATAAATATCCTCTTCCTAGGATAGATGACTTGTTTGACCAACTCAAAGGAGCCAGCGTATTCTTAAAAATAGACTTGAAGTCTGGATATCATCAACTTAGAATTCGACTTGAGGATGTACCTAAAACAGCTTTCCGAACCAGATATGGTCATTATGAATTTTTAGTAATGCCATTTGGTCTGACGAATGCTCCAGCAGTATTTATGGATTTGATGAATCGAGTATTTCACCCATACTTGGACAAATTTGTCATAGTATTTATAGACGATATACTCATTTATTCAAAAAGCAAGAGGGAGCATGAGAAACACTTGAGGATAGTCTTAGAAAACACTACAAATTGAGAAACTTTTTGCCAAATTTAGTAAGTGTGAATTTTGGTTAAACGAAGTAGTATTTCTTGGACATATTGTATCGGCAGAGGGAATTAAAGTAGATCCCGTGAAAGTAGAAGTCGTGCATGATTGGAAATCGCCAACTAACCCACATGAAATAAGAAGTTTCTTAGGTTTAGCTGGATATTACCGAAGATTCATTGAGGGATTTTCAAAGATAGCGAGACCGATGACACAATTACTGAGAAAAGGAATCAAGTTCGAGTGGACTGAAGAATGTGAAGAAAGCTTTCAAGAGCTCAAGAAAAGATTGACCACTGCACCAGTTCTAGCGGTGCCTGAACCGAACAAGGGATACGTAGTGTACACCGATGCATCGAAGAATGGGCTCGGTTGTGTGTTGATACAAGACGGAAGAGTAATAGCATATGCATCTCGACAACTTAGGCCACACGAACTAAATTATCCCACTCATGACTTGGAATTAGCGGCAGTTGTACATTCTCTGAAAATATGGAGACATCATCTATACGGAGTTAGGTGCGAAATTTTTACTGACCACAAAAGCTTGAAATACTTCTTTGAGCAAAAAGATTTGAATATGAGACAAAGGAGATGGCTCGAGTTAGTAAAAGATTATGATTGTGGTATTAATTACCATCCGGGCAAGGCTAATGTGGTAGCCGACGCCTTGAGTCGAAAAAGTCAATCAAAATTGGGTTATTTTATCACTCAATAAGATAAACTCATTCATGATTTTGAGAGGTTGAAATTGGAAGTAATTTATCCGCCCAAGACGGTAGAAAGTTGTATTGCAGCACTCGTAGCAACACCAAATCTAAGAGAAAGAATTGTGACTGCACAGTGAGGTGATGAAACTTTGGAAAAGATACGCCTTAAAATAAGATCTGAAAATGTGAAGAGTTACCATGAAGCAGCCGATAATGCAATAATGTTTGACGAAAGAATATGTGTTCCCAATGATAAAGAACTAAGAAACAAAATCTTGAGTGAAGCGCATGAAACTCCATATACAGCGCACCCAGGAAGCACTAAGATGTACCAGGATTTGAAACAAAAATTTTGGTGGGATGGGTTAAAGAGAGACGTAGCCTCATTTGTTGAACGATGTTTGACATGCCAACAAATAAAAGTTTTACATCAAAGATATTATGGTAAGCTACAGCCGTTAGAGATTCCGGAATGGAAATGGGAACACATAACAATGGATTTTGTAACAAGCCTACCTAAGTCGAAGCGAGGAAACACCGCCATATGGGTTATTGTAGACCGACTTACAAAATTAGCTCATTTCTTACCTATTATGATCACTTATGGATCCGATAAGTTAGCACAAATTTACATCCGTGAGATTGTACGCCTACATGGAGTTCCTATTTCAATTACATCAAATAAAGATTCAAAATTTACATCTAGATTTTGGATCAGCTTACAAAGAGAGTTAGGTACAAAACTTAACTTCAGTACATCTTTCCACCCTCAAACCGATGGGCAATCTAAGCGAACAATTCAAACATTAGAAGATATGCTCAGAGCAGTTATTCTAGATCAAGGTGGAAATTGGGAACATGTTTTGCCTTTGATAGAATTTGCATATAATAATAGTTATCAAGCGACTATTGGTATGGCACCTTACGAAGCTCTTTATGGGAAGAAATGTAGGTCGCCACTTTATTGGGATGAAGTGGGCGAAAAGAGAATTTTAGGACCTGATACTGTGGGAGAAATGATTGAGATTGTTAGAAAAATTAGGCAACAAATCCAAGAGGCTCAAAATCGACAGAAAGCTTATGCTGATACACGTCGAACGAAATTACACTTTGAAATAGGAAATAAAGTATTTCTTAAAGCATCCCCTTCTAAGGGAATAACTAGATTCGACGTAAAGGGTAAATTAAAGCCCAGATTTATAGGGCCTTACGAAATTTTAGAAAGAATTGGCTCGGTAGCATATAGATTGGCATTACCACCGAGTTTTGGGAATATCCATAATGTTTTTCATATCTCACAACTTAGAAAATACGTGTTTGATCCTAAACACGTAATCCAGCAAAGTGATATAGTCCTAAATGACGATATGAGTTACGAGGAAAAACCCGAAACTATCCTTGACCGAAAAGAACAAGTTTTAAGAACAAAAATGGTATCTCTAGTGAAAATCCTATGGAGGCACCATGGATACGAAGAAGCTACTTGGGAACTCGAAGACAAAATGAAGGAAAAGTATCCAGAACTGTTCTCAGAAGGTATGTAAATTTTGGGACGAAATTTTTTTTAAGGGAGGTAGGATGTAATATCCCGACTTTTCAAAAAAAGGAATTTTAAAATTTTTAGATATTACTTAAGATTTCTTATATTGGATGGGATTTTGAGAATTTGACCAAGAGTCATAGAACAAATCGATAAATCATTTACGCATTTGCGTTCAATAGCCGGACCTTTATTCTATTTATAAATGTCTGAGATTAAATTTGGGTACCATTAATCAGAGGAGGACCAAACTAGAAGTAAAGCATGAGGGATTAAGTTAAACTACTATTATTGTCTAGGGATTGAGTTGTACAATTCATAGTGAGATTACCGAGTAGAGAATTTTGGTTAAATAAATTTTGAGCCTTTATAATTGATTTAGGAATGACTACAATGCATCTATATATATATATATATATATATATATATATATATGTATATATATAAAATATATATTAATGTATCAAGATAAATTCTACCAATTGTAGCGAATATAGAAAGCATAAATACAATAAAAGTGAATATAATTCAACTACATTCAAGAATTTAAGCTTCATCATTAGCTCAAATTCCTTTACAGCTGTACTTTCACCGCCTTAGAGGAAAATAAGATTTTTAGTTTACCCCAAGGATTGGTTTATCACAATAGAAAGAAAGAACGAAGAACAAGAGTGAGAACCGTAGAACAGTGCAGGGGATAGAGTTTTAATTGAAGGGAGAAAATTGGAGAAGAGGAACACTGCAATCCATTAGATCTGCTGGGGAATTGTTCCAAACCAATCTACCAGCTACAATAATCAAATCGTTCAGTAAGTTTTTCCCCATATGTGTCTCATAGAACTATATCCAAATTATTGATCTATATTTTACTTATGCTTAGGAGACTCAGAACAAAGAAGAATTCGTATTATCTAATCTCTCGCAACCAACGCACATCTATTTAAAATCAAACCCAAATAGTAAGCATATTTCCCATTCCTTCCAATTTCTATATATTAGGATTAGGATTAGGATACAGTATACTTAAAGTTAAGAATTAGGATTTAAATCTTAATCCATCCGCTACAGAGCATACATAGAGAGTGACTACCGTGTTTTACAAAAAAAAAAAGAGATTAAAAAGGAAACGGAAAGGAGTGAACTTTAGACATGTAAACTTTTCCTTTGGTGAATTAGCATATGAATTAGTTTTTCTCTCTTGGGCCATACTTTAATCTAGATAAGAACTTAAATATAAGAAGATTTAGGTTGTGAGTTATTATTACATCAAACACACTTGGTAATACTTGTAGTCATGACATTAAGTTTCCAATATAGATTGAGCCTAAGACTGTACGATTAAACAATTAGGCTGAGAATTTATTATAACATGAGTTGATTACTTCCATCACCGTTTCTTTCCTATATCGTCAGTATTCTACTTAATCTTTTCGTGAATAAAGGAATATACTTGAAGAACGAGTTACAGTACAATTAGTCTTATATTAAGAATAAAAACGAGTCGATTCTTCGTCTCTTCAACGAAGGACTTAGATCGTAATAATTTAATTTAATATAAAGATAATCAATCGAACTTAGCTATTAACCGAATTAAGCCCTACACCGAGAGACGGACTAGAAGGGATGTAAAATCCTATAACCATAAAATCTAAAGTTGGAGACATATTTATATTGAACTAGAAATGACATATTTCTATAAGATTCAAACCTTTGCTAAATGAATGAACTTTGCTTCCTAAAGGTCAAGGACAAGGTAGGAATCAAGGGACTTGAAGGAGAACTAAGAATCACTCAGACACTTGCACAATCAGGTAGGGCGTTATTTTCCCTAAGCAAAGTATAATTTTGCTATAATGAAGCATGTTTTAACATGAAATGCAAGTTTCTAAGATTATTCATGCATAAAATATTTGTATGTTTCCTATCTGTATTGGTTCGCCAATGACGATCGGCTCTGTGCTAAGTAAGAGTTGTTAGCCAGAGAGTGTACACGAAGTTGTAAGCTGTGTGCCCGGGAGGTGAGGGCCGGTTTACGAGATTAGTTGCAACCGTGAGAGGTGGCCAACTTTCACGGCGCGAGAGAAACAAATATGGATAATACGTTAGGGATGCGAAAGGAGTTGTACATCCACACAGCTGTGAACAAATTGAGATTTTAGTATGCATTAGTTATTTTCCTAAAACCATGTGCAATACTGATGAATGCATGAATAATAAATGATTTATATATGTTTTGGACATAACCCACGAGGTACATCAAGTACTCAGCCCTGCTCGTGTTTCCAAAAACTTATAGGTTGAGCGAGGTGGTGACGGCGGCTGTGTTGAGAGAGAATGTTACTCTTCTTTTTGAACTTTGGTGCAGAAAGAGATACATATCTTCATATATGTATGATGTATCTATGTTTGTTTAACTCTTCCACTGTACGCTTGAACTCGTATTTCTTTAGTTTGTCTGTTCTTCTTTTGTTATGAATGGCTATATAGCCTTATAAGGATTCACCTTTTGAAACTCGTGTAATATATTTGAATCCTAGGCTACTTCGTTCATTGTAAATATTTGCTTCTTTAATATAAGATGTTGTTACTTTTCTTTCGGTAACAAATTTCAGATGTCTCTTGTGGAATTTACAGTTATTATTCGTTTGAATTCTTTTGATTGATTGGCATTGGTTTGATTAGAGATTTTATACGCTCATACCCTTTCGTATCGTTTCTTGTCTTCTTCTTCTTTCCGTTTTTCCTTCTCTTTATTCCAAACCCAAGTCACGCCCGACTAAACTTCCTTTCATTCGAAGAGTCGGGACGTGACAATCATACTAAATAAGCATTTCTTTTGTTCTAAATAACATGTTTTTTATGGATATTGTTAAGTAATCACATCGTTGATTTTTTTCAAGATCAATTGTTATCGTGATAAAAAACATAAATAAATATACAAAAAAGCATGAATATATATATATACATATATATATATATATATATATATATATATATGTTGGGAACTTTTTCTCTCTTTGAACTAAGTTTTGATAATGCTATTAGAAACCACACTTAGACAATAGACTTTAATTGGAACAGACTGGTCTCCGTGTTTGGATCAGTCAAAGTTCAACTCGAACAGGTTGCCATGTAAAGGTCAAGGTTGGTAGTGCAACCTTGTACCTATTCTACTCAAACCTATCATAACGTTTCTATGTAATCTGTCTATGTAACCTGCTCCAACCAATACTTGAAGATCTCACTCGAAGGTTACAGAGACTGAAGACAGTTAGAGGTATAGGAAGCTCGACCTGCAAAGTCCAACCTGAGCTGTGACTGAGGAACCTGTCCTCAACTTAACGACCATATTTGTGTCAGTGTACGGTTCTGCATATCCTGACTCGCACAACGGCTCTATTACAAATGCTTCTCTATAAATACCTCAAGACATTCAAGAAAGAAAGTACGGGAAACTCAAATTACAAGCTGAAACGCTGCAGAAATCTCAAGCTAAATATTCACACAATCAACACTCGAAATCACTAGAGCTTTCCCAAGTGTTGATCATTGTAGATTTCTATTCTTTCTAGAATCTGTCTTACTAGAACACAATTCACACTCTCACTACCATTACTATTGATATTCAGTGTAGTTGATAGAGTTGTATTCCAAACGGTGATAG